>CM035811.1:62545159-63145159 GCA_020458035.1 Magallana ariakensis
TTTCTTTATAAACAGAAAAAGACATCAACACGCGCATCAGACGAGAATTTTCAAATAAGTTATACTTACTGAAAATGTCTTTCAACATTTCCACATTTGGAGATAAGAACTCATCAAAATTATTTGAATTGACATGAGAATAGTCTGGGCTCATCTTTAGCTTAAACATCGCAAACTTCAAATATTTTAGTGCCTCTGTCGATGTTTTTAGACGTGCGATTCTATCCTTAAACCTTCTTTGGCTATCCTTCGATAAAAACCAAAACGGTAAATATAAATAGTGATATTACTTTGATAACAATAATATTAAGTATAAAGCCACTCAGCATTTTTTACGAGAGAGAGAGAGAGAGAGAGAGAGAGAGAGAAAGAGAAAGAGAAAGAGCGTTATATTCAAAGAGGATATTTAAAACTTGGTCACAATTGCTTCTTCCTTACGAACAACATTTCACCATATATTTGATATGCAAATTATTTATTAGCTTAGTACTCGCCCCACCAGATCCATCGTAAAATAGATTGATAATGTTTCCAGATTTGAGAAACTTACAGTGTCTATGCACATTGATAGAACTCACTATTACCATATCAAAGTGTCAAATTGGTTCATTTGTCGTAATAGATTTTTACAATTAGCCCTTCTTCTTTGTCCCGCAGAGCTTACGTTTAACATACTTGGAGAAAAAATTGTTCAAAGGGGATGCAACTACCAGTGCTATGCTACTCTGACCAGATATGAAAATGGAAAATTACTGTTTCAAACAAAATATTGGTAAGCAAGTTTTTTTTGCTATACCTTTTGTTTTACTGTTCTTTTCTAATTTCTTTAAAGTTATCTTATTTTCTTTTTTTTTTTTTTAAACCTGTCAAATATTGACAAACATAACTCCAAACTTCGGAATGTTTATATTCATGGGGAAAACGGTGAATACGAGAACAGCCCTTATATTCATAGACTTAAATATTTGAATTCTGAGTTCCTGTTAAGCAAGTGTTACGGGAGAAAATATAACATTTTGGAATATAAAACAATAAAAAATTCGATTTGAAATCATATTATTGTTCCGTGAACGTCAATTTTTTTTTTGTTAGGGATCAAATGTTACAGATGTTGGTAGCTTTGAATCGAAATACATGCAAACATATATGTCAAGAACATACATAACAAAGGTATAAAATACCACAATCTAAAACTCTCTCATGTCCAAATTTGTTGTACGAAGGTCTACTATATAAAGGATTTATATGCAGACAAGATACAGCTTCTTAACGTCACGTAGTGAACGAAAGAGAAACTTTACCACAGAAATATACATAAATGTAATCAACGCAATTGAATAGACAAATACCAGTATGTTTATAAGTTTGGTGATTCAAATGCATATAATCAAGGAAGTAAAACTGGAAATAAATAAAAAAAAACCAACTTTGTAGATATTTTGCAAATCATTAATCTCTATTGCATATTAGCTTATAGTATAACACTCATACTAAAGATACAATATTACAATTTAAATTGTAAAAAAAATCTAACCAAAACCAGTTACGGAAGGTCTTTTATGAAATACATGGTTTTACATTGGTTAAATATCTGGTTGATAATTAGCTACTGTACTTAGTTATCAACAAACACCTGCATTTTTCGACAACCTCTTTTGTGTTACAGGTACGCAGCAATGTTAAGGTGTCCCGGAGCAAAAATACGGCTGAAAAACGATATTCTTTAAATCACAGAAAAAGAAGTTTGACTGGGTGTATTTCCTTAAAAATTTTATATCATATATTGACAACGATGTCAAACATAATACTTAATGCATTTTTGTGACGTCATATATAATTCGTAATCACGTGACGTGCGTTTCCTATCATTGCATATTGTCTGATTAAATGGCATCGGCGCAAGTGATTAATAACATTAAATCATAAATATGTTTACAAAAAAACATTTGTTATGTCATACATTTTGAAGTTCTTGCTTGGGCTTCAAATAGTTATTTCGTTTATTGAAGATATTGTTAAAACATTTCGCCAAATCATTAAAATAAGGCACATTTTTACTAATTAAAAGCGATTTACATAAAATTGGGGTAAATCCATAGGTTTCCCAAAGCATGATTCACTTTGGTACCCGTATTCTCTACCAATTTTACTTAAAATATTCGAAAACTGTATTGATCTTTCACCTGCGCCAAGCTGTTTTTTACATGCATTAAAATTCCTTTATTCAGTTGTTTACACGTAACAGGGAGAGTCTCCAAACCACTAATTTATAAATAGTCTTTTACTTTAAATGAAGCTTTAAATCTACAGATTATTTAATACTGATTATTGATATGAATGAATTCTGTATAACTAGCATAAACGGCAGCATCTATGCAAAGGAAACAAGCGGTTTTATCACAGATTCAATATAATTCACTTTTAACGTTACGATACGTTCCCAGAGACCTATCCAAATGAATGCAGATCGTGACGTCAAATTTGATTATGACGTCATATTGTATGAAGTACAGACAAGTGACTTTTTACACATCGCTGTGGGAAGCCTTAACATACCCGCGTATAAATATATAACACATATGTTATAATGTCTCGACAAGTTATAGACATTAACAAATGAAAAAATGTAAAATTTACTGAAATTCCATGTAATTTCTGATTAAAAAAATTATGTTGAAATTCATCGGAGATGCGCACAGCCGCAAAGGTATCTTAACAATATAATCCATTTCCAAACCCAAAGTAAGTTTTAAACTATAAATCTGGGCGTTTGAGAAGTATATATATATATATATATATATACACAAATGCTATCATTAGAAATCGGGAAATAATATTAATTATTGTTTTTAACAAGGTCACATATTTCATTGGTTTAAGCAATGTCGAGTTCATAAATGTACAACAGTCGAGTTTACATAAATATCAAGTATCGCTGATCACAGTAGACTTTTGTTCAACTGAAAGTATAATTGATATCAATACGTATGTACTTAAGTAGAATATTATTCAAACATAGGTTCACTAACCCATCCGTAAAACAGAGATAATAAGTAAAATGTGATTATTGCAAATCATGTTAAAAGTGCTTGTTCAAGCGCGTGGAAGTGTCTTTTTTATTTTACACTATATGTAGGAAAAATATTTCCTGTCACTTCAAGCGCATGTTAACAATAATTAAAACAAGATCTGACTATCGTTTATGGAGTTGTTCCCTCGTTACAGTGCAGGCTGGTAAATGACCCGTCTATCAACAAGAAATTGTGATATTTAATCTCCCCAACTTGGTTTGAAAAAGATGCCGTATGCGTTTCGTAATGTTATTACAATAACAATTGCTTTAAATGGAAACGAAATTTCGTTTCTATCTCCTAACTCCCAACAAAAGACAGACCTGATTCAAGTGATCAAGTTGCCTCATTTTAACCTTCCTTACTTATAAAAAGGAGTTTGCTTCTTGTATAATTTTTTTCAATAAAAACGGCACTTATAAAAAGGAGTTTGCTTTTTACAAAAAGTTTTTTCAATAAAAACGGCACAGCAAAATCCCTTTTTATTGCAACTATTACCGCCCTACAGAAAATACTTTGATGGGATATCATGACAATTCTGTTGTACAAATATTTTTTTGTATCTAACGATTAAAAATTGATTAAATCTCTACATACCTTAAATATCAAAAATGTCAATTATACGTATTAAAATCGTACTTAAAAAGTCATCTATGCAATATCACGTAATATAGTGACATAATATATGTGTGGAAAGCCTGTATGCATTATCTTGTTGCATGGTATTCATTTTTGACATCTACAAGGTGGAGCGACATCGAAACCGGATTCCGTCTTTTTACGCTACTAAATAAGGGGTCGTAAGAAAAAAATATTGGTAACTTATACATGGATCATTATATTCTTACCCTTACCGTCCTACATGCCCTCTCTAGCCCTCCCCTGAAATATGTTAGAAATCACCTATATTCCTATAATCACATATTTTTTTCATTAACCTTTCAAAATCTTATAGACAGTATTAAAACTTATAGAGAAACTTTATGTTTACATGTTAACCTAAATTTTCCCTGTAAGTTTTTTAAATCTACCAACGCACCTACTGCAGAATTAAAACGTAAAATCGAAAAATAAATAACGTATAAATGTCTAAGATCAAGGAAAAATGTGTTCACGAATCCCTTGACAAGTCTGTCTGCTTTGGCTCAGAAAAAGGACTTCTACGACCGACCACGGTGGATCATATCACTTGTATGTACTTACTCGCAGCTACAGTGGCAACAACGTTATTGTTGATAAATCAATCGTGTTAAAAAGTTCATGTACCGTGGGTGATCGTTCGTGTATCGTGCAGAATCGTGCGTATATCAGAAAAATTGGTTTGCGTTTTTTGCCGTGCGTGATCGTGTTGATTTTTTGCGTTTTGTAATTTTTATATTACTACATGGTTTAAAACACTACGAGTAGTTTTTTAAAACAACGCAACAATGTGACTTTAAAACTTTTATAGAAGAATATTGACAATTGTTTACATACATGTACTTTGTCAGTGCTAATCTCATGAAAAATATATTCTTTTCTCGTTGGACGAGGGGCAATAAAAAAAATACAAAGACAATGTTGTTGTCTATCATATAGATTTCATAAAGGCCACAATTAATCACATTTACTTATGTTTAAACATGTATTGCATTGATTTGTTTTTGCTTAGTTTTATTACAGTTGATGGAAAGATATTTTAAAACTGGATTTTAAAAACAGCATGTTTTGTCACCACGGAGCACGGTTACGGGCAAACATGACGTCATGCAAAGTGTGTACGGTTTATAATTTTACCCCATCTTTATTCCATACATACATCTAATATCTTGTGTCTTTCCTACTGCATTTCAAAACGACTCTCTATGACTTCGTATCTTATTTGCTCACAATTAATAAATAATCAAATCATTCCTCTGATGTTTTTATATTTGTAACTGTATTGCCTTGTTCACAATAGAGAGCAAGATGACGTTATTATCTAATCGACAAGTTTATTATTGAAAAATCGATTTTATTGCGGGCTCCTGTGATGTCCAGATCACAGTTTCCACCACCTAAAATGTATATCATTAAGTCACAAATGTGCATATAACTTTTGCCATATTGTTTGCATCAACGAGCATTCTTAACAGCTTGCATCGGTGTTTTTTAGATTTGAACTTATACCTTCACCTGCTCCGTGACGTCTGTCTACGTCATTTTTTTAAGTCAATTTTAGTAATAACTACCTGTCTTTCATAAACGATTTCTGTTCAAGTAAAAAAAATTTCTAATCACAATTTGGTACATAGAATATCATCCCAATACTCTATTTGATGTTAAAAATTATTTGGTTTTAGGCCCAATTTTAAGAAATATCACTTTCGATATTACATCTATATGGTTTATGATTTGCATAACACGATATTTGATCATGCGCCTTGACCTCATTTTTGCAGTTTTAAAATCTTAATCAAACTTAGATATAAAATGATGTATTTATTATTTTTTTTTAGCTCAAATGAATGAAAATTATTGCTAAATTATGTCTACCAAGTTTGTAACGTTAAGTGATAAAGCTACGGCAATCGTCTTCGGGTCCATGGTTAGACACCCGTATCAACAAAATGTGAGAAATCCTGAAAAAAAATCCAATTTGGTAACTTGCTTTCTAGTCTACATGAGATTAATTATCATTTCATACCAGAATTACTGTTATGATGTAAAAGGACTAGTTCTTAACAAAGTTGATGAGGTTTGATTAGTGCCGTTGCGTTTAATGTATTCATAAATTTTATAAACGATGACTGGACGGTAAAAGATGAGTAGACCCTTCCTTAAATTGGACTTTGACACGAACTGCTAAAAGTTTAAGCTCTTGTTAAGAGGAGGACCAGGATGACGTCATGTCGTCATATCCTGCTGTATCCTTGTTTACAGTTCATCGTCAGATAACTGTGCATTGGTTGCTTGATTCACAATTATTGATAATCATAATTTTACAAACCAACTATTAAATAGCGCAGTCCGATTAAAACAGCGCTGTCTAATTAACACCATCCTCTACTCCTTACACTCGTCAGGATCTGACAGGTATCGATAAGAAGTCATCTTCACACAACCTCTACGCTTGCATACGATCTAACTATACTAATCAACTACAGACATGTTTCATCTGTTTTATGAGAGGTGTATCTCTTCCATACTAGAAGTACCATAGATAACAAGCATGAACTAATTTTCTATTTCCTTTTGAAGAGTTCCAATAGATTTCCTAAATTAAATTGGATTGAAATAAAGTTCGTGTGAAGATGACCCATCGAAACCTGTCAGACCCTAATGACGAGTGTAAAGAAAAGGTGTGGTCTAATCAGACTGTAAATAGTTCATAATAATTCTAAAGAAGTGTACCTTTATTTATTACAAATTGCAAGAGAACAAATAAGTTAAACACATTCCTTACGTTTTCCGACACCTCTGTAAATCACAGTCCATGTGTGAAATGTGGTATTTTAAATCATATTAAATATTACCTGTTTGATCACAGGGAAAATTGCGATATTTTCAAATCATGTTAAAAAGTATCCCAATTGCGTAGAAACTGGCTTGTTTTTTAACACTACATGTAGAACAAAATCAGAATTCCCTGTTTATCGTTTAAGGTGCATTTAACTTCGTAAACTCAAATACAGGCAGGTAATACCGCGGCAATCAACCAGAAAATATTTGGAGATATCAAATTCTTCTCTCTCAACAATGTATTGAACAAAGATACCATATGCGTTTGGTTATATAATCGCAATAACGTTTGCTTTAAATGTCAGCCTTATTTTTTTCTATACTCCCAACATTTGTCAGAGCTGATCCTATTTATTAGTTCATGTCTTTTATCACCTACATTACTATAAAAATTATTTTATTACATTTTGTGTTATTCTCTTGTTAAAGAATAGTACTAGTTTAATAAATTTGTATGGCAATCAAAAATAAATATGTATATAAAGCTTTCTTTATAGACGTGACACCACTAACTAATTATACTTTATTATGGCTACTGTATGCAGTGTTATTTTTTCCCCGCGTAATTTTCCCCTTTTTGTAAGCTGTTTCGTGCCGTCTTGAATTAGCCCAGACACAGTTGTGTTTAAAGAGAAATTATTTGAGACATTGGAATTCGCCGTTGACAACGAGGGCAAAAGGGGCGAAAATAAAACGTAGGCGAATATTTCTTTGTAAACAGTATTTGATTGCGATTACCCCAAAAACCTTGTATTCTAAATAAAGATATCGATACTCAAAATATGATTTCAAACAAACTGTACGTACAAAATATATACAAAAAAAATATTAGTTACATTCACATCGCTCATTCATGCTGGCGCAAGGTGGCTTATTACGAGTGGATTCGTCATTATCAATCAAACTTCACTCATTCATAATTGTTTATCGTAGTTGGGGTACTGTCTATATAGTGAAGATTTAGATTGAGCTAATGTTAAAGAAATAAGGAATCATTCTTGATGTATTCTTGATATTCAAAGATTTATCACCTGATGCTTAAGTTACTTAAGATGATAAAGTTGGTATGTGCTCTTTTTGGAGATGGTTACAGTTTCTGAAAAATCACTTCATAAAATTTATAGTTTGCCCATTTCATGTCAGAGAGACGACTTCTCAAATCCTGGAAAAACAATTCACAAACATCTGCAGCATCGTTGTTGCTTCTTGTTTGACATAGTCCGGCCATCAAACTACGAATCATCCATGATCTCACGCATGGTACAGGGTCTTCTAGAAAGTATGAGTTGATATTTTGAAATATATCATAAATACAGCAGCTTATGTCCATTGGATAACAATTGATCTGATTTTGAATTACGACGTTTTACATTAAATTCCCAATTTTAACTTGCTACGCAGTTGATTTGATTTATTTTCTCTTCTTGACCAGGTGAATTTTGTATACTTTTTTAAAAATGAATTAACTGTCATAGAAATTGTTTAAAAGAGTTTTCACTTTAACGTTTGAAGTTCGTGAATAAACCTAGTATACGACCAAAGTGACTTACTATTCTTATACAGTTGGACTATTCTATGTGAAAAATGCAGAAGTTCCACACCATTATCCTTCCCGATTTCTACAAATGGTGCTTTCACGTCAGTCTCTGTTCTCGCGTTATAGACAGGGACAAAAGTATTCCTCAATTCTTCCTTCGTTAATAATAATGATAATAATAATAATAATTCATATGTAATATTGATTATAATATTAACACTTTCAGCACATTTAAATACAAAATTGATTTTTGATTACATGACACGCAATACATGAACATTATTTTATCACTTTTGTTCTTAAACTAAATTCAATGATTTGAATTCCATTTTAAACGAATACATCAAACATTTTAAACACTCATTATAAAGTCCGTGACTACACTCTCTAAAGGCTGTAAGCCAGCCTTTTTTGAGTTTACATATATGATTAAAAATACCAAATAACAAATATCTGTATAGCAGTACCTTTGATATGACATTTCTTTGGTAAAGTTGATAAAACGTAGATGAACATATTTCATTTAAATCCAGATTTTCAGTGAGAATGTTCACGAAAATAATTGCACCTGTAATTTTGATATCAATTTACACTTAAAAATCTTTGTCCAAGTCAACATCACAATAACACAATAACACAATCATCTACACTATTACTAATTTAAAAGTAACTTCCCTTTTGATTGCCTTTCCAGATGCATTATGATGAATCATTTTATGAAATGTCTTACTTATCTACTAGACTGTTTAAAAATCTATATTGAACGTTTTTCGTGTTTTCTTTTTTAATTTATATCTATAACTCGCCGACCACTGTGGATTTTATTGTGTTTCAATGTATATATATATCCTAATCCTAATTACTGTATGTACAAGTGCAATGGACATTTTAAGTTTTAAAACCGATGTTTTAATGCATTATAATGCGGATGTCCAAGTAGCGCAGTGGACAATGCACTCGCTTTTCACCGCTGCGACCCGAGTTCAATCCCCGTGATCGACAGTGGTTGTATGTGACAGGGTATGGTGGTCGCCCGCTTGGACACGTTGGTTTTCTCCGGGCACTCCGGCTTCCTCCCACAGCAATGACCCCCTCGCGCTAACATTCGTGCCAACGAGAGATATTAATATAAGTTGTAGAACTTGTTTATCAATCGTTGTAAAATAAATAAAGTTCAGTTCAATTAGGATTTCCTACGCCTCTTAATATGCTAAATGACCGTTATCGCCTGTGGCAGTGTTTATATAGTAATTATCGTGACTAAGCACCTGTTACCTAGCTTTTCTCACCTTTGGCTGTCTTCTACCCTTATTTTTGGCTTACTTTAATGATTTCTTTTCACTGAACATCGTTTATATAGTCTATTATATAAATTAGATAGCACACAGTAGAGAAATTAAACAGACCTAAAATGCCGCCACCGACTTCAAAAGTCTGGAAATATTTTAAAAGAATGAAGATTCAAAAAACGTAAAATGTCAACTGTGCAAAGTAAACTTATCCTATACGGGGGGAACGACAAACATGTTAAATCACATTCGTTTTAAACATAAGGATGAATTTGACAGGCCAGAAACTCCAGAAAAACAACCAATATTATCGAATTTTGTCAATTCTCCAAAAGTCCGTAAATTTTCGGGAAAAGAGACAGATGATATTACACGTGCGATTGTTGATATGGTTGTGTTTGATTACATGCCGTTACAAATGGTCGAAGGCAAAGGCTTTAAAAAACTGATGTCCATCGTCGCACCAAACTACAACATACCGTCCCGAAATACTATGAAATCAAGGATCGAAAAAGTGTACGAAGATCGTAAATCCGCTCTGTTAGGAAAACTTGAGTTGATAGAGTTGATACTGTAACTCTGATGACTGACGTCAAACGCAACAAAAAGTTACCTAACAATTACGGAACATCACATTGATAGCGACTGGAATTTGATGACAAATGTTTTAGTAACCAGGGTTTTACAGTTATTAATGTACTTGTTTATATTTATTTACAATTTTACCGAGTACCCGGGTACTCGATCGGAAAAACGTCCGAGTAACCGAGTACTAAAAATTGACCGATTTGACATCCCACATATATATATATATATATATATATATATATATATATATATATATATATATATATATATTGAAACACAATAAAATCCACAGTGGTCGGCGAGTTATAGATAAAAAATTAAAAAAGAAAATACGAAAAACGTTCAATATAGCTTAAGCGCTTTCATTTTAAAATCTTCAGAAGCTATATAATAAAACCATTATATAGCTTCTGAAGATTTTAAATTGAAAGGTCTTAAGCTATATTGAACGTTTTAATTGATATATATACATATATATAAATGCTATTTCCCAAGTAAGAGAATCATCTCACATATTGTAAAACGAAAATATTTACTCTTGCTTCTATTGGTAACATGAAAAATAGTGTAACACGTAAGTGTGTATAAAAAAAGAAGACACTTTTATTAGAGCGGTTTTTAAGATCAGCTGCTTTGGTGTACAAGCTCAATGTATTGGAAGTCTGCAATGTTTCGAAACAAGTAAATTACCTCTTTTCATTTCAGTAGATCTGGACCGAATGAAGTTTTTCAAATCCTCTGCAGCTAAACCTCTAATCTTTGTTCTTTCCTCATCACTTACCATCAGACCAGGAACGTAAAACAATGCGTTTTCAAGTACAACATACCTACAAATAAGCATTTTAAATTTTCATGGCATTGTTTACACGATAAACCGTGGTTAAAAATCTCTTAAAGGACATATCGCATGTTTCTAAAGTATGGGACATTTTACATTTTTTGCCTTCCTTGTGTATATATTAATTACTTCTAACAGTTTGTTAGCTGTAAAAAAGCGGTAATTAGCCAAAATATCAATTTAAATCATAGCCCCGATCGTATAAAAAATCGTTAATTAGATAGAGGGTCACGTGGTACGGTGACGTCACATGCGACCTTCTTCGAACAGCTGATTGTAAACAAATTGTAGCATTAGCATTATCTTCTTTAAATCTGAGACATTTTTTCACCATGTACGATGGGTTTTTTTCATGTTGACTAAATTAAAAGAATCTTATTTTTCAGTCGTACATGTTTGAGCCACCAGTACGGGTAAAAAACGATGTTATAGTCGAAGAAGTAACGATGAACTCGGCAATGACGTTCAAATTGATCGACGTGTGAACATGGTAAACACAACTTATTAAGGAATTTAGCTAAATAAAAATATCGGTTTCAGGTGTTTATTTTATTAAAATCTACAATAATTTTGTTTTGGGGCGTTCTTTACGACTCGGAATGTTCATTGTTGTAAAACTGTGGTGCACAAGAAGTTCGTTTCTTCGGCCGTAACTGGTCACAACTTTCTAAGGTTTTTTACTTCATATTACACTGTATATATAAATATATATAGCAGTAAAACACGTTTTCCTTAATTGTTTTTTCTGTAAGATCCCATCTCCGTTTTTATCTATTTACGTAAAAATGTATATCAACAAACTTTGTCTTTTTCTCGCGTGAACATTCAATATCAACAACTCCTTGACTTCTCCCACAAGAAATAAAACTCACAGAAATCTCACATACCGTACTTATAATTTCTGCAGAGGTGATATATAATAAAGTAATCATTTATACAAAACGTACGCATACATGTATGTATAGTTTAACAATATCAATAAGAAAACAGCTAATGAAGCGAGGCGTTATCCAAAATGGCGTCCTCTCTTGTTATTTTCCTCCGATGAACTTGCGTTTAGTACACAGGCCCCTGTTCATAAATTACTATTTTTCTCTTTGAAAAATAAATACGATTTGTTTACCAAACTAATATCACAAAAATATATCATATAATTAGTAATATATTTATTAAATGTTTATTTATAAATCCTCTCGTCGACAGATAGGCCCCTGTTTGGTACAAATTTCCGCTTACTTTCGTAAGGAAAACTAAAAAAACAACAGTTCAAATCCCCATTTTGGACGGCTAGAACACCCGCAGGAGACGCAAAACACCATCATGTCCCGTTATCGGCAATTTCATAGGTGATAATTATTTTAATTGTCGTTTAAATCTAATCCAATTACATAGATGGCTAATAGCACCTCGCTCGAGGTCGCATGTGACGTCACACGTAATGGCGGGTAGATCGAGAGAGAAAATATGCATATCGCGACATTTGAATTTCATCGCATTCAAACTAACGAATTAGCCAGGTTATTTTGTGTAAACGATGATAAACTTCATTTTTAATGAGTACAGAATGATTTTATTAAAAAAATTCCGAAAATTGAAAAACATGCGATATGTCCTTTAAACACTTGGTTTTCATTGTTTCACTGAAAATAAATCAGACTCTCTTCTCTGTTGTTTTTTGTTGGAAGAGCTAAGAAATAAAAACATTTTTTTTTGATACTGAGGTAAGATGTGGAGATTTTTCATTAGTTTTCACTAATTTGCTCACTTACTCGGAGAGCCAGTGTAACACCATTGAACAGGTTCCAATATCGATGGTCTCGTCAGGTAAACAGCGTTGGTATAGGTTTCCAGGACAAGTGTGTACTACTAGGAAATCGTCCTTTATCTCATTTTTAAAATCTAGAATTATGGTTTATATATATATATATATATATATATATATATATATATATATATATATATATATATATATATATATATATATATTAACACTTGAATCTCATTTCAAACTTATTAGAATAGCAGATTGTAGCAATGACTAATTCATCATCATCATTCCACTGAAAGGAGATTCAAACGGTAGGTTTTGAGGAAATGTGAGCAAAAATTATGAAGTCGGACTTTTTTAAATCTTAAATATTTATAGATTTAATTTCAAAGAACAACTTACTAAACTTTCAGAAAAAGAGAACGATAGGAAAATCTTAGCTTTTCTGTTTTGTTCTACCTTAAGTCTTATATAATAGGCATACAACAAAATGTCAGACAGTTTGATCATTAAACGACCATTAAACAACCATTAAACAAACAAAAACTAGTGTCACCACTTGACCAATCCAAGCAATTAGCAATGTCTAATGCCCATCCAACAGAAAAATCATTTGTTATATTAAATTCAAGCCCGAAATGATAGCTACAGATAGCTATAGATACAGTTATAGGTTAGTCTGAGTCAAGTTTTATCTAGGGTAAAAATATGTAGGTTGTAGGTCTGAGGGGTGTGATATTTTTTTAATACTTGAATAACTAACCTTCTGCATTCGTAACCAAAGCGGTAAAATCATGGGTGGGTTGATCATTCAATATTATACATATTTCACACGATGCTGATCTTTGTCGAATGAGTTCTACAAATAAAAGTTGTGCTTATAGTGAAAGAATTGGATCATGTTAATTTTTGATGGGATTCTAATGTATATAATTCATTCAGTAACAGTTTGTATCCTACCGATCATTATCTTTAGAAACGGAAATGCATTTTTTCCGTCATTCGTTCCGAAATCTACAAGATTGACCTTTGTTTTAAAATCCAATCCATCAAGATATTTGTCTGAAAAAGAAACATAATCTTCTCCTCATCAGCAGAAAAGGACACCAGAACGCGCATTAGACGAGAATTTTCAAATTAGTTATACTTACTGAAAATGTCTTTCAACCTTCCCATATGTGGAGATAAGAGCACATCAAAATTATCTGAATTGACATGAGAATAATCTGGGTTCATTTGTGGCTCAAACATTGCCATTTTAATGCTTCTGTCAATGTTCATAGAAGTGCGATTTTATCCTTAAATCTTCCATCGATGAAAAACAAAACAGTAAATAATAAGAGTGACATTCCTTTGATAAAAATAATATTCAGTTAAAAACTATTCAAATTTGTTTACAAGATATATATATATATATATATATATATATATATATATATATATATATATATATATATATATATATATATATAGAAAGAGAGAGCTTTATATCCAAAGAGGATATTAAAAACGTTGTCAAAATTCACCATATAATTGATATATACATTATTTATTAACTTAGTACTCGTTCCCCCAGATCCAACGTAAAAATAGGTTGATAAGGTTTCCAGTTTTGATAGACTTACAGTATCTATGCACATGGACAGAACTCATTCTTACTATATCAGAGTGTCAAATTGGTTCCTTTTTCATGTTAGCTTTTTACAATAACCCCTTCGTCTGTGTCCCACAGAGCTTAAGTTAAACATATTTGGGGGGAAAAAATGTCAAAAGAGGAGGCAATCACTCTGTTACTCTGACCAAATATGACAATGAAAAATTTGTGTTTAGAATAAAACATTGGTAAACAAGGTTTTCTACTATACCATTTGTTTTAATGGTGCTTTCTATACCCAATTTGAAATTCAACGTTCAATGTTACTATTTAATTTTCTCTTAAAAAACTGTCAGATATTGACATTCTTTCTTTTGATTCGCTAAGAGAAGTTTATAAATATACATAGACTCTATATCGTAATTTGTTTAAAGATCTGTTTTGTTGTGTGAAATTGACGCTGTGTCAACTTATGGATGAAGTCGCAGTGGTGTCATTGCGTTTATGTACTCATATCTGTTAGCCAATGACTGGGCAGTCAAGTGAAGGATGAGCAAGACCCCGCCTTCATCAAAGTTAAGTTTAACACGGAGAGCCAAAAGTCTTAGTTCTAGTTTAAACAGCTATAAATTGCTGTACTCTTGTGTAGAGTTCAAAGTCGGATAATCGTGCATTGTGTTATTCATAATTTGATAAGCAATACTTTACAAAACCACTGTAAATAGTGCATATCCCGCTAACTCCAAACTTCCGAATTTTTATATTTCTGGGAAAAAATGGTGAAAATGAGAACAACCCTTATATTCACCGACGTAGATATTTGAATTATGAGTTCCTGTTAAGCAAGTATTGCGGGAGATAATATTACATTTTTGATTATAAAAAAATAAAAAGAAAATCGATATTAAAATCATATTGATGTTTGATTAGCGTCAGTATATCTTTTCTTAAGGATCAATTAAATGTTAGACAGCTTTTGATTCGGAATGCATGTAAAACATATATGTCAAAAACATACATAATATAAAAGGTATAAACATTTCAAAATTCAAAACTTTCTGATGTACAAAATTGTTTTACGGAGGCTCACTATATGAAGGAATTACACGAAGATGAAGGCACAGCTTCTTAATGTCACGAAGACACGGAAGAGAACATTTACCACAGAAATATAAATAAATGTAATCAATGCAATGAAATAGACAAAATGTCAGTATGTTTATAAGATTGCTGATTCAATTGAATATAATTGATCAGGTAAAACTGAAAATATATCCACAAACACATACATTTTTCCACAGCCTCTTTTTTTGTTACAGGCATTTATATATAACAACAAGTTTTAGACATCAACAAATGACGTAATGTAAATCTTATTGAAATTCCATGTAATTTCTGATTTAAAAAAATCTTGAAATTCAACGGAGATGTGCACTGCCGCAAAAGTATCTGAACAATATAATCCATCTCCAAAGCAAAAGTAAGTTTTTAACTTTAAATCTGGGCTTTTGAGAAGTATATATATGTAAAAATACTAGTATTAGAAATCGGGAAATATGATTATTATTTTTAAAAAGATTACATAATTCATTGGTTTTCATTAGTGTCGAGTTAATAAATGTACAACAGTCAAATCCTGTACATAAATATCAAGTATCGCTTATCACACTCGATTTTTGTTCAACTCAAAGTATAATTAATATCAGTACGTATGCACTTAAGTAGAATATTATTAAAACACATGCGTTCACTAACCCATCCGTAAATCACAGTTAATATTTAAAATGGGGTTATTCCAAATCATGTTAAAAGTACTTGTTCCTGGAAATTGACTTTCTTTTTTATTTTACACTACATGTAGGGAAAAAAGAATTTCCCGTCATTTCAGGTGCATGTTAAAAATAATCAAAACACGATCTGACTATCGTTTAATGATTCGGTGTCATTATAACAATTAAAGCTATTTGTAGTATAGCTGCTGACCATAGCGCTCGAAAGAAAGTTGCAATTTATTAGATAAGAAATTAAGACCAAATTAATGATCAACGTCCATACTTCCAAAATAATAACCTGATGACATTAAACAGATTTAACTTGCGGAATTGTTAAACTTGTCATTTTTAAAGAGCTTAGATGAATAACAATTATGGCACTTATTTTGAACATTAGGTACATTTTGATAGTCTCATATGCACGCATGATTCTTTAACAAGTGATTGACGGACTATACACATATTTTAGCTTATGAACGCCTGATCTTACACAATCTATTTATTTCTGTTTTTCTCGGATCATTCGTGTGTGAAGTGATATTATGCAATAAAAAGTGGATAATGAACACAAATCTGACCATGCAAGTGTTTTAAGATATCGTTATCATCGGTAAAAAGGCGAAGAGAATAGCAAATTTTAAATATTATTTAAAAAGAAATCTGACTTTAACAAACTGTACACGGATACAAATTTCTAAATCTTCAATACTCAAAATAACTAGATACGTCAAAATTTAAGCCCTATATCAATCATTTTGGCTGTAAAAAATAATTTATTTTGAATAGCTTTGTAAGGAAATTTGTAAGGAAATTTCCTTCCTGTTGACCTCGTAACGTCACTTCCGCTGAAGCCGCGTTATCTCCTAATTCTATTTTCTCTTGATTGGATTTCTCAAAGCAGGTAAAAATAGCCACTTTGAAGCAACGTAACTACGTTAATTTTGCTTCGATTTCGATGTGGTTTTAGCATTAAACTCAGGTAAATACTATGACATAAGTTTCACATGGGATGGGCTGCAGGTACCTTCAAATAAAAATAAATGAAAAATGAGTAATCGCTTTTATTTAGCTCTTCAATGTTTGGGTTAGGTGGCTTATTTCTGGCCTCGTCAATATCAAACAAAACTTCACTCTTTTAAAATTAATCAGTTTACATTAATGGTTAACTCAAAACAAAACACCATCAGAGAAACATAATATTATTCGCTGTTATAAAAGATCTTAACGGATCTCTTCTAAATTGTTTTTTTAATTATTGCATTTTCTGACCGTCATAAAATGCATTCATTTTCGTTAAGAAAAAAAAAACCCACACACAATAAAATACATATTTGTGATGCCTTTATTTGCCTTGTTCAAGTTGCAGTTGAAATTTTTACCATATAGCAAACCACAGTGTTACACATTTATAAAGGAAGCAAATTGTATAAAAAACTTGTTTGAAACAGATCTTGAGATCTATGTCATCTTGTACATTTCGCATATTCGATGCTTCTATCTAATAACAAAAATAATGTTAGGTTTCTGTTGTTTATATTCAGGAGAGAAACATCGCAGAAATAAAACGCCCGTCAGCAAGTTACTATCCCGAGATGGTTGTAACCTTCGTTGCCCCAAGAAATTACCAAAACTAAATTTAGAGTTAACTTTTACATTTTCTTTTGAATTTTTTCTACAGACTGTGAAATAAAGTATTCTCACGATGATGGCGGCTGTTTCGTTAATTAAAGACAATCCTAGTAATAGAAGGTATTGTATTGTTATTTTATTGTTTAAATCGCACAAATGAATTGACGTGCATAAAACTGCAGGAAAATATCTCATATTTTTCTTAAGGTCAATTTAAACGAAGAAAATAGTTTCAAGGTGTTACCTTAGTATCGTTTAATATTTTGTGATGTAGCCGCGGGCCTGTTGATCTTTGTGCACTCGTTTCAAAAATGATGCATACAGGTTATATACATGTTTTACCAAAAATAAAGTTTAACGTATTTCCAAAATTTTTTTACAGAGTTCATCAATTAAATTAATAGTGTGAATGGAACTAAGAATTTTTCTCTTAAAAGCAAACCAAAGGTTTCCTATGGGTGACTGAGCAGACCACACCAGCACTAAGATATTGTTGTCGTTATTTTTGTACGTTGTGGAAAGACATATGAGACCGATGAACAGGTGCGTTGCAATCCATAAACATATATATTATCTTGGAAGTGTCTTGTTAACACAGGCCATAGTTATGCCATTTAATCTTATTTTCAAACCTTTTGAATAATATTTAGTTGACCAAATGACAAAGGTCCATCCTGTGATAGGCACGATTTAACCCATAACCGAACTTCAAAACATGTTCAGAAAGTCAAGGCCATTAACAGTGACGTATTATTAGTTACTTTCGTCTGCTTCTTTTAAATGCAGATAGTTTATGAAAAGGGGTTTATGGATCGAAAATCAACTGAATTTCGAACATCATTACATTGTAACAGGGTGGTAAAAGCTTTGGGGAAGTTGCAAGTTGAACATGCCTAAATCAACAGTGTTTTACATGGGCAAGATAAGGATACACATTTCGAAAGAAAATAAACGCAGAAGTGGACGTAATGGTTCCAGAAAATGTGTATGTAAAATGAAGATATTGATCGAAGTGGAAATCATGTGAAACGAGTGCGCTCGTGTGCAAACTACATAACATTGACCATTGAAAATTGACCACTGAAAAGAAATTTTATGTGATGAAAGTCAGTTTCGTATTAAATAATTCATATTTGGAGAAGAAGTGACTGATCCTGACTGCCGATGTAAAGCAGAATAATGACCCCCGTAGAATAATGACCGGGGGCCTTTTTTCGACGTAGAATAATGACCCCCCGGTCACTATTCTACGTTGAAAAATGACCCTTTTGCCTAAAGAATAATTGTTATTTTCATAACAAATAATCTCATTCTAGTGAAAAAATGTGACCCCTGTAGAACAATGACCCCTTTTCAAATTTAAGTTTTTCAGTATCTTTTTTTTTTTGGTTTCAAATATGTGAAATAGCCTCTACAATTTTGTAATATGTTTTGCAGTACACAGAAAGTAACAGAAATTATAACTCATATTCAAATAAACTTAAAATGAAAGAATGTGCATATTTAAGAGGGAAAAGAAATCTTTTCGTTATAACCAGATACTACGATGGCTGCCACAGGATCCTATTGCAGCTACCGTAAGATACTTACAAAATGTACCGGAGTATAGTTCTCATCACAACAAGTAACATGTATCTTATTATTACGAGTGAAAACACATTGAAATTATTTCAAGATAGAAGTCACTATATAATGAAATTCTGCTTATCAGCGAATGCAGAATATACTCTTTATATTGGTCATGAAAAATACTTGCATTTACGTAAATAATTTTCCCCTACAACTAAGTACTGGGTATGCAAGTGCAGCAGCAAAAAAAAATTATTAAACTAAAATCATAAAAAGTCTACTCAACTGTTAGGAATTATTACCCAAACGGTCTATGTATTATACCTTAAGCTTGAAAATATCTTTCCTGTTTCACTTAAAAAATACAATTGAAAAATTCACATTAAATAATTCAAAACCGACATTAGTCTCTGTTTTGTGAAATCACATTTGAAAAAAGAATTTTACGAGAGTTTGACGGTCGTGGCCATTTTAAGACTGTATAAATCTTCTCTGAAGAAAAGCTTTGTATAAAGATAAAGGAAACTGATCAATATTAAAGCTAATTTTTGGGGGACTATTTTCTTTATTTATCTTAGTATGTGGACATAAATATCTGACGTTAAAGTTAAAGGCAGATCTGATGTTTAATTCGTTGACCACACAGCCCCTGTATGAGCTATGTGTTAAATAACACACTTTGTATTCTTAGATCCTTTTCTAAACGGTGATCACAGATGCACCGTATTGACTTTTACATAAAATTGCAATTAAAACTTTGTATACGTAAATAAATATATAATGTGAACTGCATTTAATGCCATTCTGTTTACTTTATCAATGTTTCTAGATATAATTTTTTAAATATATTAAATCAATCTTTACAGTCAGGTACCCTGTTAACAATTGCTCTGAAAAAATATATGATGATTATATAAAAATATATAATGATTAGCAAATACAACATTACAGCAAATGTTTAGAATATTGATGTATATCTATTACGTGGAAAAAAAACAAAATTGCAGCGAATTACCGACTACCAGTCGAGTTTTCAAAAGCTTGTTTGATTGCTCGATATGGTATTCAATTTGGTCAGCAAGGTATCACATTAAGTTTAAATCTAGGTCCTGTGGTTACTCAAGTGTAGATTGTTATCTTGTATTCACCCATTCATATTGTACAAAGAAAACCTCTAGAACACTTTCTCCTATTGATAATTATTCTATTCATAGACTTTTTAAAAGAATTTTTAACCTGGACAGCACTAGATTCTATAGAGCAATTCAATTCTTCATGTAGTAATTTTTTGTTTCAAATATGTAATTCAAAAGACATTTCTGAAGAAACAAACAAAGGAGAAAAGTATAACCTTAAAAAGGAGGTATATTTTGCCTGCAAAAAAAATCATTAACGGCATTTTGGCTCAGCACTAATAGTATTTTTGTGCTGTGACTGCTTAATTAGTTCAAACTTTGATAGCAGTAAGGTAGGATAACATAGACAAAATATTCCCAGCAAAAAAGGCCCAACATGTGGAACTTGATATAATTTACTTTATTGCCGTCTTACCTGAGTAATCACATTTAATTTAGATCATGTTTAACATGAAGAAAAATGGCCCCTAGGTCTTTTTTCTTCATAATAATCCAATTATTCTACAGCTGGGGGAGCATTATTCTACGTCGAAAAATGACCCCTGGTCATTATTCTACGGAGACCATTATTTTTCTTTTCACTAGACTGTACATATAATAATTTATATCTACTAATTTTTGTAGAACTTTATTGTATATTTTTGATAATTAAGCCGTAATGTAAGATTATAAAAATAGTGAATCAGACAGAATTAAGTCTTTCTTTTAACGGTTGAAACTCTTTTATATGAAATTATTAGACGATATTTCTCTCCAACGCCATATTGTTAAACTGCAAAATATAATTGTTGTTTTCATTGACTTTTGTAAATTAAATTTTGAATTATATTTATGAAATATTTTTTTTATGAAGCTTAAATGATATTCAAAGGGGTATGATCACGATTTTTATCATTTTTTTCTGTTTTTAATTTTTACAATGCTTCAATAAGGCATTTATAATAGTCAATCAAAATTTAAGTGCCAGTCGTCGAGTTATAGGAGAGATACAGATCGTCAGTTCTTTGTTATGTAAACAAAGCCCAAGTCAAGTCTTTGTTAACAGTTTGAATGTCGGAAAGAAAATTCCATGTTTAAACCTAAAATGAATGTGACAAACGCGAAGAACTGTATATACATATTGTCAAAACGAAAAGGAAGATAGTGAAATCAGCTTGAAAAAGAACGTTAACAGGAACACTGAACAAATGTAAACAAAAACGAGGCACCAGCCTCACAAAGGAATTGTGAGCTCGGTGTCTTGCTTTTAACTCGACGACTGACACTCAAATTTTGGTTGATCATTGGAAATGCCTTATTAAGCATTGTTAACAATAAATAAAGAAAAACGAAATCTGATCAAAATTATGGGCATGTCTCTTTATTTTTTTTATTCTAAATATTTAGAAGTGAAATTTATCCACCTATCATATTAAAAAAATATCAAATATCTTTCAAAATGCTTGTGTTTCCAAAATAATCCAGGCTTAGATTCGGTGTCTTACATCATGAGCACAGATAAGCGCATAATGTTTTGATATTGCAGAACAGTAAGTATTGTTTATTTTCGTTGTACATCTCAGTCCAGTACTTCTAGATTCCAGAGGGAAGAGGGATTTGGATTTACAGACGGTGTACAATACCAGCTGACCAGCTTTCCATTTAGTACTTTTGTAAGCTGATAATTCCTTGTCACCATGCTTCGTAGAGTAAAGCGGCAGCTTCTTTTGAAAGAAAATTTGTTTTTGTGGATTTCCAATACAGATTTATGTAGGATTTGTTTTGCAGTTCATGGATGCAGGAACCCTACTAGAGATATTGACACAATAGAATATGGTGGGAGATTGACTACATGTACGTTGTGAATGAACATCTCCATAAAAGACGAGAATAGGATGGCAGAGCTTGCATAATGGTACAATCAGTGGTACAATTTCTGTTTGTTATACTCTTATTTTTAATAGACATTTGTTCATTTTTACGAATAGTTGGAACGAGGTTTAAGGAGTATTAATTGTTACAATATTTATTGCATTCATTTGTTTTTAGAAGAGTCCATGTCCATATCATAGATTTATGACGCTTTAGTACTTTTCATCAGACATGGAATGAAACTTCGAAACTGTGGCATAGCTTTTACAGTCCCTGAAACGTTCTACTTTCCCACTTGAAAGGTGAGTAAACGGTGAGCGCACTCTGAGCGTACGGTAAGCGCACTCTGAGCGAACGGTGAGCGCACGCTGAACGGAATTTGGTGAACGCTAATGAACGGTAAACGATGAGCGAACGTAGAGCGCAAACGGAGCGCAAAGTGAGCGGTGAACGCACAGTGAACGATATGTGAACGCCTAGTGAACGCAAGATGAACGATTTATTCAGAGTACCTCGGGGTACCTACATTGTTATTTTATCTCATACTATACCATTATGTTTAGGAATAACAGTTAAATAAAGCCAAAATTAAGACAATAATAATTTTATCAACGAATAATCTAGTAATATAACAATAAAAATGTCAAATTAATACATAAAACCGAAAATCTTTAGAACGAATTAAGGAACTTAAATACCTGTGCATAGGAAATATTAAATTGTACGCGGATTATACACAATTACGTAAATAAACAAATAATCGATTACATTTTTGTTTTCATTAGATATGTACATAATAACAAATAAAGAACTTTTATTTATTGTTTAAACAAACATTTACATCATTTTTTTCCTTATCATATAGTTACTGTAATTAAATGACTTGAACGGTAATCGGCTGATTCGTTCGACGAAATATGTACACGCATTTATAGTTAGCATACATTTCTTAAGTTTATCTGTTCAGTTTTTTGTCGAGCATGGATACGTTCGTGATCGGACATCGAAGGAATTATATGAATCGTGAAAAGTATACAAATGAAACGCCCGTTTCTTATTTATAATTTTGTCTATTTATATATGTGTCGAATCGTTCGTTGATTGAATTTTTCTGTTTTAAACGATAAAGCTTTAAATTAACCAATAAATATTATTTGTGTAGTAATTTATCGCTGTATTGTGTAACCTAAAATTTTCACGGTAACTGCACACTTACGCCATTTTCGGATCGACAAAAATAATGCTTGGGAGAGTTACAGTTGAAATTGACACCCCGAGAAAACCATTGTCAAGGAATGTCATAATTTTAATGAAAACGTTTCTGCTTTTATTTTTATTATTTATTCGCATTATATTTTTTTTCAAACGCATATTAAATGACTTCTTTACAGGAATGACGTAAAAAAAACATACAACGGTATTAATTATTGAAGTCATTAAAATCAACAACAACAAACAACGGACCTGCTCAAGAATGTGTACTTTAAATTCTACGGATTAAATTCTTATTAAAATGATGTTTTATGTGTAATATAAGTTTCCTTTCACCTTTATGCACGGGTTCTTTTGGAGTTCCGAATGAAAATGAATGAAATCGGACTGAACGATAAGTGAACGCTGAACAAACGGTGAACGCAAGGTGAACGCTTTGTGAACGCACACTGAGCGCACTGTGAGCGCTTTGTGAACGGTGAGCACGAACAGAGCGGAGCGGAGAGCGCAAGTGAATACACGGTGAACGCACAGTGAGCGCACTGTAAGCGCACGATGAGCGCACGGTGAACGCACGAACAATGGGAAAGTAGAATGTTTCAGGGACTGTAACCTGCAGTTTGTGCGGGGTGGATTCAGAATATGGGTACAAGAAATTATATGCAACTTTAAACAGTTATTATAAGCATTTAGATTCATTATAAGCAATTTTAAAATGGCTGACAGTCAAAAAACACCCCACTCTTCAGTTTTCTTCACCGACAACCAAAATTAGCGTTTATTTCACGTTTCTTTTGATAACATTTCATTAATTTATTGAATTGCTTCACTTTAAAACAAAACAAATATGTTGGGTTTCTTCTTTATTAAAAATATATATCAAGAAAAAATGAATCTGTGAGCATTTTTCAAAGATTTATATTTGCATGGAGTCTCACCTCATGATTGGGGAGTGGTCGTGTTGTTCAAATTTGGTATTTCATTGTATGTAAAACATGTATTTCAATCATTATAACAAAAAAATTGTATATCTTGTAAGTGGTTAAAGAATAAAATGGAAAATCAGGTTTCATCATCATTCGTTCAGAATATTTGGGAAATTGCTCCCAAGGTAAGATGCCTGATTTCCATTTCCAAGGTATCTGTTCCCTTATCAAGAAAGGACAGTAAAGGTTTTGTGTTCCAAATAGGTAGTTTTGATAATCCAATTGAATTGAGTTTTTAAATCTTTTAGTACCAGTAAAAAATATAAAAGTGGATTGCAAAGAGTAAAAGTGTGTTTTTCTTCTTCCTATTTGCAGGAAAATATGTGATACATATGAGCAGATTTCTCTATATGCTGGTATTTAATATGATTATTTCAATGTTTTTACATCTGAAAGGGCTCCGCACAGAACGCATGGCTTGTCCTGCAGTTTAAAAAAATAATCAAATATAAATAGATAAGGACCACTGGTGCACCAAGTCAGGTGACAAATATACTTATTTTTTGGTGACAGGACGCATATCAGTGAGGTCATGTCAAAATTCAAAATTTAAATCATAATCAATCATTTTAAAAAATGATGATTATAAAATAAATTTAGATTATTAAAATAAAATAGATGATGATGATATATATACATGAATTTTAGCCAATAATTCTATAAACATGGTATATTTTAATCAAAGAAGTTTTATGATTTTATAATTAATTTATTTTGAATGATATGTAAAGTTATGATAAATTAAATAGTCACAAGGTTAGAAACACTGATAGGCCTATGTGTATATGCATGTGTATGCTTAAAATATATTTAAAAAGATAAGGACCTAAGGAGGGGCGCCAAAAAGGGATTTCATAATAAAGTCCTACATGTAGAATATTAAATTTACATTACCAAATATGAATTTTGAAAATCACAATAATCGGAGACAAAAGTATATTTTAGCTTTTGAAGAAACAAATAGTTGAGGGGAAACAATTTGTAAGCTTTTGACACACTGAGTTTGGATTTTAATGAAGTTTCTGTTGAGAAAAGTCAAGAGCGAGGTTTATTACAAAATTCCAAATTTTGAAATCAACCTTTTTTCCTATAATCACATATGTATATATTTTTTGATTAATCGGATGATATTGTTCTAATTTTTGAAAGGAAAATACTTTACTGGAATATAATGACGATATGGTACAATACAAATGTTTTTTTAACAATTACAATTTGATAAAAACTCTACAGACCTTAAAGAGACAGTACAGCTGAAAACACAGGTATGAATAACTTCAGATTTACCCATTGTATCGTTAGGAAATACGAAATAACGTTGATTGTGACAGTTGAAGTACATAAAAATCCCTTTTACATACCTAATTAATGTAATTATGAGCTTCCGGAAATTTAAGGGTCGTACAAACCGAAATAATCTTATATCGTTTATTTGTCGTGGATTTTGATTGACAGTAATTGACACGTGCTGAAAACTACAATATCTTCGCCCGACTACGGTCATCATGGTATACGAGGTAAAAGGGACTTTCTAAACGGAACACATCATCACTTTCTCGAAAATTTATTAATGGTTTACCAATTTCAATTCATTTTAAAATTAACAGACATAAATATGTCAAATTATCCCTCAAGGGGCCTCACTTACAAAAATGAATTTAGGTTGTAGCAACTCCTATGATAAACACGCAAAATACATGCTTACAAAATAATAACTGGTTATTTTTAAAACTTTGAACAATTATTACCTTATTTTCTTTGCCAATTCAGTCAAGTAAGCAGGCCTACCCTCTTACTCGCCATGCTGGTTTGTTTATAGTAAATACGCATGCGTAGTGGTATAGAAAGTGGAACCCCGTTACACGTGGCGATGTATATATGTATAGGTTATACCTAATTATTAATTTCAATGAAATAATTAGATTTATTTCACGGAGAAATTTGTAATTTTCTGAAAGTTTATATATTTATGAGTAGTACAAAAATACCGAACCCGATCGAAAAATTTTTTCAAGTCGGTTTTTTAATAAGATGCGCCGTACTGTCGCTTTAAAGATCCCAAATGGCGATTCCAGCTATCAAATCTTCCTTGTTAAGTACACCTGTGTAAGATCACGTAATAAAATCACATGATATAGAAGAGGAAAGCCTTATGCTTTATTCTGGTGCATAGTTTTGATTTTTTTCATTTTTTTTTTCAAGTACTTTTTTTTTTACAGTTACTAAGATCGGTATCTTGAAGTGAACACAAACTAATTCTTTAAAGGGACTTAGACCCGATTTGAGGTCATTGCTTTCTTTTCTTTTTTTTTTTTTTTTAGATGTTTAGAATAGTCAATACGGATGTTTTTAATGCTTTTTCAAAATTAAAAAGTTATATATCGATTTACATGTAGAAGCAAGATACAGAGGTTAGGATTCTTCAATCTTATGTAGTTTTGTTGTTGTTGTTGATGATAAAAGTATGAACACATTGAACAAGATTATCTCGTTTATCACAGGTCATTTTGTCAAAAAAAAAAAGAGATTGACTTTACATTAATTTTTAACAAAATTAAAGACTCGAGCTTTGGTTACATTGCATAACAATGGCTTTCTACCTCTGTATTTCGCCTGAAACTTGACTTCTAACATTCAAATCTTGGTGATTCGTTCAAAATGCACAAGTAAACCAATTTATACATAAAAAATAAAATAAAATTTTGATTCCACATTGTGTCTGAGCCCTTTTAAATCCTGATTGTTGATGCACAAAATGTAAAGGACATTACTAAATTTTGTCACGATTTC
Source organism: Magallana ariakensis (assembly GCA_020458035.1). NCBI lineage: Eukaryota > Metazoa > Mollusca > Bivalvia > Ostreida > Ostreidae > Magallana > Magallana ariakensis. The sequence continues at coordinate 62,572,270 of CM035811.1, forward strand.
ATCTTGGCATTTCAACCTTCACCTAAATATATGGGAGAACATGAGATAACGAAAAGTTAATGCAGATCACGGAAAAAATCACAAACATATGCAATGCGTTATGTTGTAGCTTTACAAAATATTCTTGTATATGTTTTAATCTGTTGGTTCCATTTATACCCTCAGCGTAATCACGTGATAAGCGCAGTACTAATTATCATTCAAGAAGAGGGCCGAGATCAAGCAGACGTGTATACAGACAAGGAAGGTAAATATATTTTTCTACTCATATTTAAGAACCAAGATGGTTCTGGCCGTGGTAGCCGCTAAATTACAGCCGTGGTGGCTTCCATTGAATATCAAATCTATGTAAGAATCAAAAATTTATAAAAGGGTCTGGCCACGCATAGTCACTAATTTTTCTTATATTTCATACATGGGCACACCTAGGTTTAAAACGCAAAAAGACACTAAAAGTTGGTTGCTAGGGGTAACCGTTGCCATGGTAACCGAGGTTAAAGATGGAAAAATAGCAAAACTTACCTACTTTGAAGCCATATTAGAAGGTTTTGCCCACTAATGTAAACTATCAAAGACATAAAACAGCCTTTGTACTATTTTCAATTCTTATATAATATAAGAAAATTGATTGAGAAACTAATATTTTAAAATGTTCCCATGGAAACTGATACAAATTTTTGAAAGCAGTTTTTTGCGGTTTTATATAAGCCGAAATAGGAAACTATTAAATTTTTTTCATTCTTAACAATGCCCATGCAATATATATTTAATTATGAAATTTAAAATCCGTTGCTATTGTAACAAGGCCAAGAAATAGGAAAAACTGAGAAATTGAAGATGATTTTGATCTGCTTTAAATCCTGATTTAAGAAATTTTTAGCAATTGTTTTAGTTGGAACTTGTAAAAATATATCTATATTTTTATTCCATACCACAAAAAGCTTTGTTTTGCAACAGAGAAGTGTTGTTGCTATGGAAAATAAAGTTGCGTAGAAAATCACATAGAAAGTCTTACTTTTTTGTAAAGTCCATAGCAACGCAATTACAGACCCTGAAACCTGCTACTACACCAGTTGCACGGTTTGGTTCGGTACGCTTTTTGAACGGTACGGTTTGTTTTGTGAACGGTACGGTTCGCTTTGTGAACGGTACGTTTCGTTTTGTGAACGGTACGGTTCGCTTCTTGCACGGTACGCTTTGCTAAAAATAGCTGCACGCTTTGGTGAACGGTTTTCGCGCTTGATTAATGAGGTAGGCGTGGCCTGAACGCTTTGATTTTTCTCGCTATAATTTTGTTTAGTTTTTGCCCGATTAACTTCAGCAAGGTGGTAATTATGACAAGTATTTCTATTATTTATATGATATATTACAAATATATTTCAATCTAAATCGGAACTTCCATCCGTTCCCCCGTTTTTGATACGTTGCGTGAAACGTGAACTCATTGAAAACCGGGAAGCGGTGGGTAGTTTTAATTTTTAATAGTTTGTTATTTTTCGTATTTTAATTTTAGATTGATATACATGTAGTTATTACGATAGATTAGGAGAACTGTTTGACTTTAATTCGATATATTTTTGTTAATTCAGCGATCTGTCGATAATTCTAACAAGCATCTTAAGTTTTTATTTCTATACATGTACTAATATTGAAGTCATTAAATATTTCTAATCCATTTAAAAATGCTATGAAAAATTTCCCGACTTTATTCCGATATTTCATAAGTTTCCATTATCGTTGTCTTGATTTTCGGCTAGTTGGTATTTTTACAAGCGCCTTTCTAATTCTTTATTCATAATTCTTATGATCATTCTTTATTGCGTACTAGTACTCTTGCATGCCGATCAAATACCCCTGGTGAATAGACGATGTAAAAATACGCCTAATTAATGATAAGATGAACAATGAATTTCAGTTTAGAAATCTTGAAATCAAATGTTCTAAAGTTTTTCTACAGAGATTTTTATTCATTTAAACATTGATTCTATGAATTTCTGCACTTGTTCGTATACACAGATCACACCTACATGTAACCCGTCATCGCTTCTCTTTCCTAAATTAACATCGGGTGTATAGTCAAAATATGACTATTTGTTTTTGTTATTCCGTCAAACTATAACTATACATGTACATGTACATATAACTTATTTCTTACGATATGTACACAACTGGATACACACAATACGTCAATAGCTTTTAATGGCGATATTTATCATTTTGTTGGACAAGTGTTTGCTTTTCACCACATATGCATGAGATTAAGCTGACGTTTTACAAATGCTGGCTAACCTGTTTATATTTCATTTACGTTTTTACTCACATACTTGTTGTAAACAGCACACGGAAAAATACCCGGTAATCAACAAATGAATGTTTAAAGTGATAAATATGTTAAGAATTTATTAAGGTACAAAAAAATACAACTGCGTGGGAAAGAGACTCTGATCTCCAGAGTTTTAATCATGAAGTAGGAAGGAAATTATTGTTGAATAATTTCAAATAGGAACATTCTTTTGAATAAGAATTTAAGAAAACATAAAATGAAAACCTTTTCATTCGATTATTTTCATCTAGCTACATGTATGTAGGAGGAGCCAAGTAGCACGCGGCGCATGGCGTGATCTGTACTGTTATACTTAAACTAATTGACAGGCGAAGCACGTGGACACGGTTCTGAAATAAAATCCTGTTCAAATGACCGACTATAGAAACCTAAAGTGAAATAATAAAGTACAGTGATAAAACTTTAATCTAAGTTTTATAATCAACACACAAGTTTCTCTCTCTCACTCTCTCTCTCTCTCTCTCTCTCTCTCTCTCTCTCTCTCTCTCTCTCTCTCTCTCTCTCTCACACACATACGAATATTTTAGCATTTGAATAAGAACTATTTCGGGTAACATGCAGTGATGTGGCAAGCGGCTAAATGTACATTTGGCGTCTAAAAATTATATATTTATTTCTAGTTACGGGATAATGTATATGGATTTGATTTAAAATTCTTAGTTTAATGATTGTCTACTTACTGATTGGAAGTCAACGCTAAAAAGCCATGTTAGTTATAGACAGTGTACTTTCTACTTCTTTGTGTATGTGTACAAATAAAAAAAATGTTGTCTGTCTTGGATCAAGAAAAACCTCCGAAGTATACACACGGATCTATACACACGATCGGGTGACTGCGACAAGGTGTGAAAACTGACCGCTTGCGTATATGTGTTTGAGCCTAGGAATAAACATATCTAAACATTGGGGAAATACACTGTTAAAACAGAAAGTCTGAATTTTCACTTTTGATAAAAAAAACATCATTACGGCAGGGTCCAAGGGGATTATCATTTATAATCATTCCAATCTGTCTTAAGTTTATAATAATTTACAAAGAACTACATCCAAGTATTGTTTGTCCAAAAGCGGGATTTATTATATCTATTTTGAGATTAAGCATCGTTGTCAACATAAATTTCCTTTTTTATTAACCGATTAATGATACCAATGTTAAGAAATCGGCGATGCAAGTTTAGTCGAAAACCAAAGAAATGATTAAGGTTTAAGAAAGGAAATTAAATTAAAACATTTTATTAACGATTTCAATAAAAATAACAGCGTAAATTTTAGAATGTGTTATCTAATCCTGTATAAAAAAAATCTAGCAAAATATTGAACTTATCTGGTCAGCGATAATCTCCGTCCGTATTTATCGAAAGACATTAAATCAATAAGCCGTATATGGAAGTTGCACGGTTCGTTTTGTGAACAGTACGATTCGCTTTGTAAACGGTACGGTTCGTTTTGTGAACGGTACGGGTCGTTTCTCGCACGGATCGGTACGGTTCGTTTTAGAGGTGTAGTAGCACGTTTCAGGGTCTGTATTTTTAGAAAATGTCAGGTTTTTTTCAAGTGTCATTAAAGTTTAAGGCATACTTGATTTTTTGTCACCAATTGATTTTATATATTTATTCATTATATGTGAATAATATCCATTCAAAAATGCCTGAAAATATTATAATTTACCTTATTTTTTAGCTTGTTACCTTAGCAACGATTCTCATTTTTCATATTTAAATTCTTAATTGCACAATCATTATAGCGTTTACCAAAAAATCTTAATTAAACCTCTACATACCTTAAAGATCCAAAATGGCAGTTCTACGTATTAAAATCGCCCTTAAATAGTCATTTGTGTAAGATCACGTGATAAAGTGGCATAATATAGGTGTGGAAAGCCTGTATGCATTATTTTGTTGCATGGTATTGATCTTTGACATTTCCAAGTTAGAGCGACATCGGAAGAGGACTCTGTCTATGTACGCGAATAAATAAGGGATCGTAAGAAAAAAAAATATATAGGTAACTTATACATGGATCTTTTTATTACAACCCTCACCGTCCTGCAGGCCTTCTACAGCCTTACCCCTGTAATGTCTTAGAAATCAGCTGTTTTCCTATAATCCCTTTTTTTTAATTAACGAACTGGCTTTTCAAAATTTTACGGACAGTATTCTTTATAAACTTCTTTACATTTAAACAAAAATTTTCCTGTATGTTTTTTTATATTTACCTACGCCATACTGCAGATTAAACTTTAAAAATTAAAACGTTAATTACGAGATTTAAATAAGGTAAAAAATGTTAAGGGTCAAAGAGAAATGTGTAAACAAGTCCTGAAACGAGTTTGTCTGCTGTAGGTAGAAAAATGACTTCTACTAAAGACCACGGTGAATTAGATCAGAAAACGTTATTGTTAACAAGCCAATTGCGTTAAAAAGTGTGTGTAACGTACGCTACTGTAATGAGAAAACCCTGAGACTATCAAAAAACACTAAGGAAATCCTGGGTGGCACTGAGAAAACCCAGAGAGACCCTGAGGTCGGCACTGAGGGTCCTAAGGAAATCCTGAGAGACCCTGAGGTTTGCACTGAGGGTACAAAGGAAATCCTGAGAGACCCTGAGGTTTGCACTGAGGGTACTAAGGAAACCCTGAGAGACCCTGGGCTTTGCACTGAGGGTATACTGAGTAAGCCCTTAGCGGCCCTGAGGTCGACACTGAGGGTACTGAGGAAGCCCCTGAGAGACCCTGAGGTCGGCACTGAGGGTACTGAGAAAACCCTGAAAGACCCTGAGGTCACTTTTAATAGAAAAACGAACTAAGTTATATGATTAAAATAAAATTATAAAAGCTAACGTAATTAATTTTTGTAATAGTTATTTTGATTTTAATTTGACTAAATTTCATTTTAGTAACTCTGAGCTTTAAGTAAGAAAAGAAAGTATGTTCAGGTATTAACCACATTATATTGCCTGATTATATTAAGGTTCTATTTTCAAATAGATCGCTTAATTTTTTTGTTAAAACGACAACAAAGATTTTTTTTTCTTTTACGATAAACATAAGAAATTTGTTATTGAAAAAGATAATATCTTATTTAATCAATGACAATTAAAATAGAATTTCTACTGTACTGTTTTTCTTAAACGCTGCATATATCTTCTACTAAAACTTTCGTTGTGTATATCAATTGGCGATTCTTTTGTTTCCAATGATCAGAAAAACACTGGAATTAACACAGAATATACAAGATATACATACGCGAGTTTGTTGCATGTAATGAAAAGGTGCCCGAGGCAATATTGAAAATATATTACAGTTGTGAAATTGTCGCAAATTGCTTCAACTGAAAACCTCTGTTGTAAATATATGTAGAAATTTAATTGTAGAAAAACTAGAAAGTAGCAAACAATATCAAAGTTCTTAACACAACAGATTGTTACATGTAGTGTAACAGGTACCCGAGACAATGTTTGAACTATTTCACAATTTTGAAATAAGATGTAGTTAATTTCTTTTATATGCATTAAGTTACATGCATTAAAAATACAAATTTAATGAAGTTGATTCACTAAATTGTGTTTGTTAGATAAGGATTATCTAGCTTCAAAAAGTAGATTAGCGATGGGGTTAGTTTATAATTATATATTTTGTAAATCAGTATCCCTATTTTAAAATAAGAAATGTCAGTTTGAAAGATATTTTAATTGACAGAGTTAATCCAATTAAAAACAACACCTTATACCGGTATTTCGATGGTTTTAAAGATCATTTGGTTTGACAAGTACATGTAACTAAAGAGCATGCCTCCTCTATATCACATCACAAACTTAATCTTACAGGCGAAATAGCTTGTACGCATTGCAGGAGTGTTAGTGTGTCGATTTCAGTCTAAGAAAGATGTTTGTGTAGTGCAATGTAGGAGTTGTTAGCAAGTTTAAAACACTGTTTCATGCTAACAAGTTTTTGAGTTGTACTTTCTAGCTTAAGCATTAAGCACCTACTTTTTGGGAGCATACATGTAATAATCCCCCCCCCCCCCCCGGTTATGGAGTTGTACGATTTTGCGAAGTTGTTTTACCCCCCCCCCCCCCGCTCTTCTTTGCTTGTCAAGATATTTTGATGAGTCTGCCCCCCCCCCCCCACTCTCAAAATCGATGCCACTTGCCTGTACCCTAGTTTCTATTAAATAAGATATACAGCCTTTCTCTACATTACATTCAGCATTAATTATTAAAATCGGCAATGATTTTTAAGGTCTATGCTAGTAGAAATTTAGAAGGTTTTTTATGCTTAAAATCATGTATTTATTTCTAATTTCGAAAAAGAGTCTTTCTCTCTCTCTCTCTTTCTCTCTCTCTTACCCTGTCTCTCTCTATTTCTCTCTTCTCTCTCTCTATCTCTCTCTATTGCTCTCTCACACATACACTGTACAAATAATTTATACTTGTTTAAAACTACTAGCATGCGGTGATATGGCCGATGCTTAAAATCATGTATTTATTTCTAATTTCGAAAAAAGTACACACATTTTAATTTCCTTTGATCATTGATTGTCTTGTTTCTGATTTGAAGTCCATGCTAAAAAAGTCATGTGTATGATAGACGATGTAATGTCTCATCTGTGTACAAGTACATAACACATTCTTTTGTTTGTTTGGGATCAAGAAAAACCTCGGAACTAACAGACAAGGCACAGACTATACACGCGACGGAGTGACCGCGGCAAGGTGTGAAAATTGGCCACCTGTGTATATTTCATATAGCATCAAAATAAACAGCTGCAAAAGGCCGGGAAATACACCGTAAAACAAGAGTTTGGCTTTTTTATTTTAATAAAAAATAGTGATTACGCCCGGCATGAAAATAAAACATATTAAAGTTTATGATTACTTAACAAGGACAACATACATAAAGTAAAGTGATGGCTCAAAATTGGGATTTAGTAATTATGTAAAGATATCAAAATCGATTAATTTATTTATTCATGGCTTAAAAATAAAATTCTTTTATAATGTTCTGTTTTATTTTCTTATAAACGGAGAGAGAGAGAGAGAGAGAGAGAGAGAGAGAGAGAGAGAGAGAGAGAGAACACATGGAGTTTTATAACCTTACATCGTTTCATTGTCTAAGTGTTTTAAAATAGCTAACCGATCTATGTGCGCACAAGACATGACTTTTTATGAATAGACAATATTATCAATTGGTAAAATTACCATGCTCCTGCTAAAATAGATTGTCACAATTGGTTATTTTTTCTCATACGGTACAAGAATATGCCATATGATAAATAAAAAACAAAAGATTTCGCTTGTTTAAAATTAGAAATACATGTGTAATTGGAATCAATAAATACGCATTAATCAAATATGTTTTGTTAGGGCAACTAAAATGATATGAACATGATTATTTGTTTTAAAAACATTACATTTTACGACCGACTTCTATAATTTCATATCGGAAGAATACTTTAAATGTTAACGGCTTATGGTGAATTTTGAAAAAATAAATTTAGTAAAACATGTGGCCCTCGCTTGTCGCATGTAAATTTAGTATACATGTACAATGTACATGTAAGTAGAGGATATATACTTTTTATCTGTACATGTGTATATCTGTGTTTCTGGATTTTCCCTTAATTTTAACTTAATACAATTGATTAAAGATGCGGTTAAAATAAGCACTATTCTGATCATATGCAATTGCAGCAATAAAGTAAATTTATACCTATCATTATGTTAGTCATGTTTATATTTATTGAAAATGACGCCAAACATTAAATACTTGAAGTAATTTTTCACGATTCACGATTATTGATAATCATAATTTTATAAACCAACTATAAAATAGCACATTCCGATTAAAACCATCTTCTCCTTCTCACACTCATCAGGATCTGACTGGTATCGATAAGAAGTCATCTTCACACGACCTCTACGTTTGCATACAATCTAAATATACTAATCAATAACAGACATGCTTTTATCTGTTATATGAGAGGTTTTATTTCTTTAATACTATAGATAACAGCAAACAAGCATGACACGCATCTTCTTTTGAAGAGTTCAAATGGATTTTCCTAAATTGGATAGAAATAAAGGTCGTGTGATTATGACCTATCGATACCTGCCAGACCCTGACAAGTATAAAGAAAAAGGGGTGGTCTAATTAGACTGTAAATAGTTAATAATAATTCTAAATAAGTATTTTTTTTTTGGTCTTAAAATTGCATTGTTTGAAATATTGTTTTCTGATATTTCCGGCACGATTGAAAACAATCATTTCATGTTTATAAACATAACTCATGTCACACATATAGCAACCATTTGTCATAGAGACACCTACACTTTGCCATCAAACTGAATAGTTTGCGTCTCTTTGGAACCAGGAATTGAGTAAATGGATACGGTTATGCCATATGCTTTTGCAAATTTAAGAGAAGAAAAATTATGTCTGTGCATTATTTTGTCTTGATTTTGAATGTTGTTTATGTAGAAAGATGGCACGATATACTGATGAATAAGATATATGCTGAAAAGCTAACTTAATGCGACGTGCTTTTCAATTTCCTTTATCTTTTTCGTCCATGTACAAAATGTTTTTTATTGCATAGGTGTATGGCTATTATTTTAATAAATTCCATAATCTATTTAAATGAAAAATATAATAAATTGAGAAGAGATGTACTAATGGATTCAACTGCAAGCAGTTGGATTTAAATTTACTGATCAACCATAAGAATTACAAATATTCCAAATCTTAGAGAGTTCATGAATTAATTTTTTGTAGCTACAACTGTACCCATTTGAAGGCTTATAATATATGCACCGCAAACTTGAGTATTAATGAATGCTAAAACTATCCATGAGAATGCCCATTCGCCAGCTGTTTTGTGAGTAATTCTAGATGACGACGAAAATATTCTTTGTAATTCTGTTCAATTGTTCATCAAAATGATTTCTTTTGAACGAAGTTTTTCCCTATGCAGAATGTGGAGCGCAAGTGGTTTTAAAATTAAAAAGAAATAAATTTGATATTTATGTTTTTAAATTTATACAATGCAATTGAATTGCCATTGGACATTTTTAGAACTCAAAACTTTTATATAAATGTAACTATTCATAAAATGTCCATGGTCAATCCAGTGCAGAAAATGAAAATTAATATCTTTATTCCCTTTGTATAGTTGCTGAAGTCAAACTGTGCATGTACATGTAAATGAAGTACATGAATATTGAAACAACATAGTTCACTTTGAACAAAGATGCATGCAACTATTTTGCAAAGTTTTCTCATGATGGAAGGACTTAAAGTTTCAAATTATGCTTTTTGGTACGATTTCCCCCATTATGCTCTTTCCCATTGTATCGTGACGTTAAAGTCATGGATTCTACAGTTTAGTGCGAAGCATAAGTTACCTCAATTTTTAAAAAAAAACACACTTTCATGTTTTGTTGTTTTACATTTAGGGGAAACATTGTTTTCATCGTTTAAAACATTTTTAATGAAATACCTAATGTTGATTTTTTGGTTCCACCATATATATGGGCATTATTTATCAAACAATGTCACAGAAACATGTCCAAAAACCCGCAGGTAACATATTTTTGAAGGTTAACGTAATCGCCCAAATGACTTCGGGAAAATGTAAGAGGTTCCAGACACCTGCGCAGCGGCCCCTTTAATATTCTGTAACATTAATTGCAAAACTTATTCACCAAATATTGCATATTTTTTTATGAATCAAGCTGATGATACGTCATACAACATAATGCATTTTTGCTTGTTTTTATGTGTATGGACGAGAGAGAGAACATTGCACACTATTTTATCTATATAATATCTTACAATGAATATATTTTCCAACACTAAATATAGACAAAAATGCCCAGAATAATGTAGTGAAAGATGATTTTTTATGTAAAGTTGAGACACTGAACACATTTGTCAAAATAAATAAAAACCAACAATATCTAAATATTTAACATTTATTAGGATAAATAAGGGTCTCTCAAAAATAGGTGAATAACAATATTCGCGTCCAACAGTGTTAATTTTGTAGCTTGCACAAATAATATAAATCTTTAAGCATCAAAATTAAAAAAAAAAAAAACCTTTTCCCCATTTATTCTACTTGACATGCATTTAAAAATAGATCAAATCTTATAAAATAAATAGCTACAAAAGCTAATCAAATGTAGTAATAATTCAATATATAATTCAATATTCATGTCCCTTTATTTTTTGTAGAGCAACTACAACATTTTCGTTAATGTGTGATTTACCGATTTCATCACAGTTTCCCATTGAGAGAGAGTGTATTTTGGAGACTTCTTCACATATTGCATTCTCACATTCGTCATCAAATGATGTCTTCCTTTATTTGGGCTAGTCCTTTGTAATGCTTGTGCGTGCCGAATGCGTATCAGGATCACGTACAAATCTACCATCAACACGAAGTTCGTTTGATGTCCACGATTTTTTATTGCGCCTTTTTAAAGAGCGATAAAATAGTTTTAAGTCCAGTTCAGCTGTTACTTTGAGACGAATAAATTCTTCTTGTTCGTATTGTCTTTGTGCTTGTTTCAAAACATTTTTTGAACTCGCGTTTGGTCCGCTTATAATCTCTGTATGACGCATACTGCATGCCTCTAGGTTAACCATCGCATATGCAAGCATTTCTTTGATGTCTATTAACAGCGTGCAGTTTTTACATTTCCGCTCTTCCAGCAAGTTTTCAGGAATGGCCGATAACGCTTCCTTGGAAGTGAAAGTTCTGCTGTGCGCACCATGGAATAAGATTGCATAGTGACATACTCCTCGATATCCGCAACAGTAGAACCATCAAGAACAGCGTTATCAGTAAAGTCACGAACCAACTGCCTATAGGTGCAAGCGTCATCATCATACATTTTACGCCAGTTGACACCCATTTCTTTATCATTTATTTCCGTTTTGATGTTTAAAAACTCCTCTAATGAGATGTTTAAGAAAGTCTGAAGGTGATCGGAGCAGTTGAGGTGATGATCTTTAAGTTGCCTGTTTCCTTAACGAGATCAGGTGTATCCTCTGAAATAACCACATGGTATATCAGTGATGTCTGTTTCCCGCTATGTGCTACGTAGGAGTAACCTGGACCTATAGCGTCCATCTGACTTGAAACTGACATTAGTCTGCGTTCATCTAAAAACTGCTCTAGAACTCTCCCTCGTTCGTTCGATTTTACAGGGTTTTTGTCTCTATATCCATGCAATAAGTAGGCATTGAAATCTCCGAGTATCATTACAGGACGTTTGCACTATATGTGTCATAAAGTTTTTTTTTAATATGCCCCAAAGAAAGTCTGAATTCATCAACTGTTTGGTTAGTTGACTGTAGAAGTAGACCAATTTAATAGATATCAACGTTTCTGCATTGAGCAACGGCTAGAATCACACGCTTGGTACATCGCGTTCGACTAGAAATACAGGTAATTCCGTTCTCCTCCTGATTGCGACACCTCCACATCCTGTTGAACGGGCTCTCTATTCTCATTAGGTATGCGCCTGTCACAAATGTCATATGCATTAAAATCGAAAATTAATTTGTTCCGGGAGAAGCAAGTGTTTTACAGCAATAAAAACAGCTGTGCAATTTAAAAGAATTTAAAAGTTCTGACAGATACGGTGTTCCATACATAATTGCTCTCACATTCGAAACATGATTTGATTAAGGATAAACGTTTATAAAATATCTAATAAAATTGTATCCATTGTAGGAATTATAATTGTTTTAACTGTTTTTGAACTGTTGTATTCGTTATGAACATCTCGCAGTCCTTTGCGTACTGTTTAATTGCACTAATTATTGATTGAATGTCTCCATCTGCTTTAACTCTTGACATAAGTAAGCGTTTTACTCGGGATCCTGATCTGACACCACGGAAGACGTATTCTATTTCCTCATTGTCTTTAGTGTTTTTGTTCGCATTTGCACATTCGTTTTCGTTCTGAACATTGTCCCTGTTCATCATAGATGCATGATCCTCACCAGCACTTGAGTTTTGATCATTAAGTATGCGTCTATTTTTTTCTGCAACATGATTTTCTCCAATTTGATTTTGATTGTTTTAATGTAGAAATGGTCCAATTTCTGCTTTGTTTTTACTCTTTGACTCGTTCACGTCCACATAGAGATTACTAGAATCTACATTATATAAGGATGCTTGCACTATAATTATATATTATAATGTCACAAATTGAAGCATCGTAGTTCTCCAGAAAAAGATATTTAAACATTTTACCTCTGTATGTCTCTGTTAAACTTTGAACCCTTTCTGAGGAGCCATTATTAGATCGAGGGCCATGGCTTTTATAATTTAGAATCTTCACTATTTGAGGATGCGTAAGTAATAATCTGACAAATTGAAGCATTGCAGTTCTACAATAGAAGATTTTAAAACATTTTCCATAAATACTTTTACGTTTAACTTTGAACCCGTCTTGGGTCCCCACTATTATTCCAGGGCTCAATATGTTTTTTAAAAATATTGAGTTTACATAACCCAAGGTTCCATGCATAGTAATCAAACAAATTGTAGTATTGTAGTTCTCGAGAAGAAGATTTTTAAACATTCTTATTTACTTCTATGTTAAACTTCGACCACCCACCCCCCCCCCCCCTAGGGGCCACAAGTTTTACAGTTAAGAATATTCACTATATATCCATGTTTTTATCTAAATATTGGCAATTTTTACAGTTTAGAATATTCACTATATATCCATGTTTTTATCTAAATATTGGCATTTCTGGTGCAGTGGTTCTTGAGAAAAAGTTTTTTAAACATTTTCCCTACGTATTTCTCTGTCAAACTTTGAACCCCGCCTGGGGTCCAGTTTTGGTCCAGTGGTTACGATTTTTACAATTTAGAATTTTCACTTTATATACAAGCTTGTGTGTAAATATTTGCATTTCTGGTGCACTGGTTCTTGAGAAGAAGATTGTTTTAAAGACACACACCCTATATTTACTGTTTCGCAATTGTCTTCCTTTTAGAAAGGGTTTAGCCCTTTATTTTTACAATTCAGAATGCCCCATAAGAATGCTCTGTACCAAGTTTTTTTTTAATTTGGCCTAGTGGATTTAGAGAAGAAGTCAAACATGTGAAACGTTTACAGACGGACAACGGGTGATCAGAAAAGCTCATTTGAATCTTTGGTTCAAGTGAGCTACAAAAAACATCTATGTTATTTGTGTGTTTTGTTTCTTTAAATTATAGATGTGTGTCGTTAGCCAAACACCATTTACGATAAATGCACAATCCGACTAATTAAACAACTGGACCAGGAGCCAATCTGTTTATGAATAAAAATAGCAATAACTTTGAGCAAATCGGCTTTATAGATCCATATACAAAATATCTTTACAATGTAAGAGAGAAGATCTTGTTTAATTTAAAAATCATTAATAACTAGATGCGGTCATTAGACAGTAATACCCGCACCAAGTGTTTGCCCCTAAATAACACTGTTTTGTACCAGTTTTAGTAAAAACGAAGGATACATGCAATTTCCGGTAATTTTTAAAAATTACAATTTCATAAATTGAGATTCCATCCCATAATACACATAGCGGCCCTTTATGTACAATTTGGGGTTGAACGTTTTGCATGTGAATTTTAATTTAATCAAAGATCTTAGCATTTCATGTCATAGAAAGTATGGTCTATATAATTATTACAAACAAAATTAAATAATGCCCCTCCCCTCGACGGTTGCCGGCTTTGTGCTTCTGTGTGCCAACATCATCGTGTGCACGGATTTAGAGAAGGGTGGGAGTGAGGGGTCTATACCCTCCTCCCCTCTTGAAAATTCATTTATATTACCGTAATATAGTAATTTTACCAAAAATACACCTCGGACTCCAATCCCCCAAACCCCCTCCCCTGCAAACAATTACATGTATTACTCTGAACCCCCCGCACACACACACGCACACACTCCTCAGGGATAAATAAACATCAGAATATTTTGATAACAACGAAAGCCTGCCTGCATGTACATTTAGTTGCAACGAAGAAGATTTTAAACAGTGCAATATAAATGACATAATTTTATTGCACAAGGATTTTCAATGGAAAACTGCGAGGACAGAAGATAATTACTGATTTAAGGTTAAGATTTAAAAGGATATAAGACACATGTTGATCTTTATGTGGATAAAAGAGCCTTATAATCAAAATGGTGATGTTTTAGAATTTTAAAATTTTACAGTACATGTATTTGGCCAAAAAAAAAAAAAAATAAAAAAATAAGATTTCACAATTTTTGAAACTTAATTAAAAAATAGAAAAGCCCCAGCAGGATTTGAATTCTCTACTTACAGACACATAGTTAATGCTCTAACCCATTGCGCTTCATTGTTAGGTAACATTACTTTGGGGGAAAATATTATATTTATACTTTATTGTTTATTTCAATAGGGAGTACATCACAATATGCAGGTGCCCTGTACCACCTTAAGACTGAAATGTGTGCTTTACATAGTTATTTACCTAATAAAATAGTGCAGCGGGTTTTGAAGAATAAATTATAAAAATACATGCATGTTACAAATAATTGATCTTTGTCTGAAGTTAACGTACTTAACACAGGTCTGTAGGTCGCATTAGCGGGTACTAGTTTTACCCAGCTCTTCGGTTAGATGGGTTTCACGTGGTGTACATACCGTTATGTGTTTTCCATATGCAGAAAAGGATTTTAACATGCATAAACGTTTCTTTTGTGATGATCAGCAAAAGGGATTCATATTGTGCTCTTATATATTGGATAATCATTATGATGTTGACCAATATAGGTAAGCATAAAACATGTAGTAGAACAATATTATAAGCCACCGGTATAGGTATAAAATTTACTTTCACTTTCTAAATAAGTGATCTCCCTTTGCCAGCATACTGTATCATCATCTTTTTATATTTAAATAAGCTTATCATCATTAACTATCCTATTGCATTGGTACAGCAGTTTCTGTCATTTTAATTGCAAATGTTATTTTTTCATTTGTCAGATTTAGATTTTGTATTAAATTTGTGTATTACATGTGTAAGTGTAGAGACTTATCATGTTTATATGAAATATATGATAGGAAGGAATGGGTCTTTTTTTCTTAATGTATTATGATGAATCAAATATAATATAGGTCATGACCATATGGGATTGTTCTGACCCCATGGAACAGGAAAATACCAAATATTTTGAAAACTGTTGAGATCCCCACCACTTAACCATATATATATTCTCAATTGTTTCTAATGTCATTATAATTCATCAAATGGTATAAAGTACATGACCCCCAGGCGTTGTCTTTAAACCCCCACCCCATCCCACCCACCCCATTGAAATAGGAAATGATATTTTGGTAACTTTTGAGATTCCCATCCCTAAACCACATTAATTCTTGCTATTTGTGTCATAAATTGCGCATCAAATGGTATATAGGTTATACCCTCTTGGAGACACCCTGACTTTCTAGAACTGGAAATAATAAAGTATTTTATCTTATTCATATGTAGTACGTGTTTGACCCATGTAATTCCTAGCCTAATAATGAACCTGCTTTGTTTAGGAGACTTTACAATTGCCCCGAATTAACATATAAAACATTTTGTTTATCTTAAAAATTAAAAAGCAATTTCCAAAATTTTAATGAGCATCTAGAGAAAAATACCAATCAAAAATAATTTATAATTCGCTACTGTACACATGTAAGAATGTAAGAAGACTCTGAATCTTTAGAACCTGAGGTTTGATTTGGGGGGGGGGGGGGGGGGGGGGTTGGATGTGGAGGATCAACTTTTCATTTTAATCATTTATTGTTATTAATTTTAACTTTGATATTAGTTATGGATCCCCAGGTAGAAAATAAGAAATATCAATAGATCATTTGACAATTTTGCAAGGTGTAATGTGATTTTTTTAAAACATTTTTTAACAGTTTATAAAATCTTATAAGACCCCAAATTATATTTTGAATTTAATAGATCATTCGACAATTAAATCAAATAAATGCAAGGTTTTTATCTGATCACCCGTTGTCCGTACGTCCGTCTGTCGGTCTAGCTGTACGTCTGTAAACTGTTCACATTTTTGACTTCTTCTCAAAAACCACTGGGCCAATTCCATCCAAATTTAGTACAAAGCATTCTTATAGGAAGGGGATTCTTAATTGTTAAAATAAAGGCTCAACCATTTTTAAAAGGGAGATAATTGCGAAACAGTGAGTATAGGTGTGTGTCTTTAAAAATCTTCTTCTCACCACTGCACCAGAAATGCCAATATTTACACAAAAGCTTGTATATATAGTGAAGTTTATAAATTATAAAAATCATGACCCCCGGACCAAAACTGGGATCCCAGGCGGGGTTTAAAATTTAACATAGAAATGCGTAGGAAAAATGTTTAAAAATCTTCTCAAGAACCACTGCACCAGAAATGCCAATATTTAAAAAAAGCTTGTATATATAGTGAAGAATCTAAATTGTAAAAACCATGACCCCCGGACCAAAACTGGGGCCCCAGGCAGGGCTCAAAGTTTAACATATATAGAAAACTGTGTTAAAATCTTCTTCTCAAGAACTACAATGCAACGGTATGGGAAATTACTATGAATACATCATTGGGTATTGTAGATTCTAAATTGTTAAAATCGTTACCACCGATTTTATACTGGGGCACCAAGAGAGGTTCAAAGTTTAACATAGAAATGTATAGGAAACTTGTTTAAAAATCTTCTTTTCGAGAACTACAATGTTTGTGAGATTACTATGCAAGGATCCTCAAATAGTGAAAATTCTAGATTGTAAGGCCGTGACCCCGGACCAACACTGGGGTCCTAGAAGGGGTTCAAAGTTTAACATAGAAGTATATTGGGAAAATGTTTAAAAATCTTCTCAAGAACTACATTGCTACAGTTTGTGAGATTACTACGCAAACATCCTCAACTAGTGTAGATTCTAAAGAGAGAGATTCAAAGTTTAAAATAGAAATAGCGTATGCTATGAGATAGAATTTACAACAAACTGTTGTTCAGGTGAGCGATGTGGCCAATTGGCCTCTTGTTTTATTTTGAGAAGAAAAAAAGTCATTTTATTTACAGTGTAAGGAGGGATACATGCGCAGATCCAAGGAGTTTTTCTGGGGAAGGGGGGGGGGGGGGTTGACAGTTATTCGAGTTTGCAGGGAGGGTGGTGGTTTAAATTTTAAAGAAATTTGTTTTTTGGAGGGGGGATCTGGACCCCCTCCCTCCTTTGACCCCATCTCTAGATCCGCACATGGGATAATGTTAATTTTCTGCTACTATTTGACTACCAGGATTAAATTTAATATTTCAAAACTTATTGCACATCTATAGGACAGCCCCTATTATATCCCAAGATGTGACATGTCTATTTATTAAATCAATAGAGGAGTTCTGGGATCTAGGTTTTTTTTTGAGTGATAAACGTCAATTTTTTGCTATTATTTGACTCCCTGGATGAAATTTAAATTTTTAAAACCTTATTGCACATCTAAAGGACAGCCCCTATCATATCACAAGATATGATGTGTCTATTCATTAAATCATAAGAGGAGTTCTGGGATGTCATTTTTCAGCCACCAAATGACCCCCAGGGCAAAATTGAAATTTCCGAAACCTTATTGCGCATCTATGGATACCCCATGACATATTCCAAAAGATGATTTGTCTATTGTTGAAAATGTAGGAGAAGTTCGAGGAAGAAGGTTTTTTGTGAAAAAGCGTCATTTTTTACCAATTATCTGACCCCCAGGACTACCAGAGAATTTTTGAAACCATTTTACAAAACAACGTGACACCCCCAATCAAACTCCAAGAGTTCAGATTGCTAGTTTATACGATGTAAGAGCAGTTTGAGAAAGTAAAACGTGACAGACGGACGGACGGACGGACGGAACAGGACAACAACAATATACCCGAACTTTCTTTAGAAAGTGCGGGTATAATAACTATCCTATGACGCTTTAATTAGGGAATAAAGAATCATTCTTTTAGTATTGTGAGGTAAACAAACACGGTCGGGGTGACCAAATCCAATAAATCCCGAAGGACTTTATCATAGATCAGATTACCCCGGCTGTATTTGATCACCTCATAATATTCAAGGAATTATTCCTTATTACTTTATATATATAAATATTTTTCAGCAATTGCACGATTGAATATTTAAAGAGTCATTAATGAAATTATTGGACTATACATTACTAACTTGATGTGTAGTGTTACAAGTATCATGGACAAAGATACTTAAAACTGTACAAATTACATAATGATAAAACCAATTTTGGCATTAGCTTGTATTTTGTAAGACTTTTAAGGAATATTTTCGTTGGAATGATAACTGTACAGATTCACCAGAAAAAGTATGGGGATCATTGTTTGAGCATTTTTAAAATATAATATCAAACTTTGAAACCTTTATTGGGGACATTTAATTGTCTAAAGTCCATATATTGAACAGTTAGATTCTACGCTTTAACAGAATGATAGCATAGTTATTCTTTATAATTAGCATTGCAGTTTTTACGTAGATCTTAAACAGTTAATTTTTCATATATAGTAATTATAATAAAAAAAGATATATGTAGATCAAACTTTCAAATTTCTTGGGTGTTAGGAACTGTTCAGGAGTCACTGTCCAATTGCTTTCAGCTCAAGTGAGGAAAATAACTATGAATAGTATAAGTATATTTGTATGATAATTGAATAATTAAATACAACACAACATAATTACCTTCGGTCTGAACGTGTCCCTTTGCAGAACTGACTGTTTACCAATTTCAAATTCTTCATTTATATGATGAGGCTGAAAATCCGTCAGAGTGAAATTACTAGGTAAAGGTAATGATTTAAATCTTTCTAGAACAATACTGTTAGTTGGCTTAAAAATTGAAATTTCAGGTTTGGCCTCAAGTTTTACAGATATTTGTTTGCTCATCAGCTGAAGTTGGTTGATTTTTTCCTGTATACTCTCCGAAAATGTATCCATTTCCTTGAGTCTGTCTTTTTCCGCTGTACGCAAATTTCCAACTGTCTGTTTGCCAATTTGTTTAACCACCTCAACAACACTCTGTGTATGTGCAACAATTTTCATCTGAATTTCATCGCTTCTCTTTAGAAAGGCTAATCGTTTTTCTTTTTCTTTAGAAAACAATTCTCTGTACTTCGGTATAATAACAGTTTCTATTTCATCTATTTCTCGGTTACATAGATCTGTGAATTCTCTGTAAAAATGTGTCAAAGATTTTACAGAATGACCACTGTGAGATTGTATGATGCAATCTGTACACACTGGCTCACTACATTGATTGCAATAACATTCAAGTTTCTTCTTTGTATGATCAGCACAATACAGAATATCTAACATGTCCTCGTTGTTTGAGGTGAAGGAAACAATTTCATGATTTCGGGTTATTTTTTTCTTTCCATGCTCACTTTTGCATTGTTCACAAAGGTGACCTGCACACATTTTACAGAAGTACTGTACAGAATTTTCTTCACAACTATCGCACTCTAGATAATGTTGAGCAGTTAATGATGATGAATTTGCCATTCTATTGTATAGCCTACAAGATGAATTAATGTAGATAATGATATTTTTTTTTAAATATTTACTATAAATCTTATTTTTTTAATAAAGGAAAAAAACTACTTTACTTACAGGGATTAAACAATGAACCAAAGTTTCTTAAAGAATTCAAATCATATGTCTTACAAAATAAACGTGAAAGTTTTATGAAATATGATACATGATTTTTTTTTTTTTTATGAAATATGAAACGGGTATTACTAATATAAAGAAATTCAATATATTTTCTATATTGTTTACTGAATAGAGAAAAGTTAAATTACAATATAGGCTTTATCTTTAAGATGCATTAAATAGAATTAACAATAACTTGAACAATCATATCAATTCATATCAAAATAGATAATACAAAGATACTGTATACAAGGTTATTTTCGCTCCATGTAAATTTCCCCATTTACACTTGCAAACAGTTTCGCCCCGTTTTGAATTCGCCCAGACACAATTATGGATTTGCCTAGTTGTAAATTCACCCGCTGACAACGAGGGCAAAAGGGTCAAAAATAAAACGGGGGTGAATATTTCCCTTTACACAGTACATGAATTAATACAATATTTTACTTCGAACTTTTTTTAAAAGGTCAGTACTCACACAAACAAGGTCTGTCAAATTGTAGAAACTGATCAAATTCAATCCAAAAAAGTACAAGATAAGTATTCAGGCAAAGCTATTCATCCGAGTTGCTACAAATATAATGAAGAACATATGTTAAACCCACAATTACAAGATTTTAGCATACAAAGCTTTCCTGTTAATGCAATTAGAAAATTTAGTAGCAAAACACTTTTACTGGATGTTTGATAGAAATCAATACATGCACACTATTATACAAATAGTTACGCAAAACACCAATGAAAACCGGTTTTAATTGCAGGTGAAACAATGGTATAATAATATGGTTGTAAAATGAGTTTATAGTTACTTTGAAACTTCTTTAATTTGTATCGTATTTGAATGATAATTTTAAACTTTAATTAGTTTTTACCACGTCCAACCAGTCATATGATTGTGTCAAGATCATTAGTAAACTTTTTTTTAATAAACTGGAGCCTTCACATGTGAAAGATTTAAAAATATTTCAGGTAATGAAAGATTTTTTTATTCATATTGTGTACGCTTAAGAATTAATACATTTTAATTCAAAACAATAATTTAGTTTTAATAAGCTATTGAACATTTCCGAATAGCTTATAAATTAAATATTTACTGATCAGGAAAAGTAAATATTGGGGAAAAATTTTAAATAGTCATTCGGTTTTTTTATTGTTTTTTTTTGGGGGGGGGGTTGTTGTTTTGTTGGTTTTTTTTTTATTTGGGGGGGGGGGGGTTGGTGGTCAGTTTTTTGTTTAATATTGGTCTGATATTTGTCAATTAAATATGTTATGCGATGTGTTTTAATTAAATTAACAGGTTTCATATGTATGTTTTGTTTATTTTAATTTTATACAAAGAAAACTTTCAGAGTATGAAATTAGAGATTGCAAGTAGATTTCACTTCCATGGAGCCTTAATTGTTAGACTTTGTCCCAATTTAACGCATGCACTTTGAATTTGTTTCCAGATCTCAATATTTATATTGTGTTAAACTGTAAACCAACCTTTATTTACGGACGAGAATTTGTTGCGTTGTTCATGAGGTTTATGAGAGCTTCGTTATTGTTACATGTAATACCGTAACCAGTGAATCAACACCGACATAATGTTAAAAGCTTAATGTATGTATGACTATTTTTAGAGTCACGCGCTTTTCATAACAAGTCCGCTAACTCTTCCAAGCTTTCTAAAATCACATCTATGTTTTTTTTTAATCGTACTAAATGTACCTGAAGCTTATTTATAGTCCTTTGCAATTTCACTTTTTGTTTATAATTCATTTTAAACTTCGTGAATTATTTCTAAATACAAGTAAGTACCTTTGTTTCTAGCGAAATTACTTTCCTCTTTATTGAATTCGAACCCATGGCTGTAAACATTGCAATAAAAACAACTCATTATTTCTAAATACTTTTAATCTTTTGTCATGTGTATATATACCTGTGAAAATTACAAGGCCATACCGTTAGTTACCTGGGACTAGCGTGTGCAATCAAGCGTGCCGCGAGTACCTCGTTATATCCGATAGCGCTTACAACTACCGGGCACAATTTCTTACCTCGTAATATACGTAGTCTCGTTATAAGCGATCTCGTCCGGAATTTTTTTTGAAAGGAAATAATAAAGAAATAATTTGGGACCAAAAAATCATCTCGTTGTAAGCGGTACCTCGTAATATCCGACCTCGTTATACCCGGAGGCCACTGTAAAAGGTATTTTAAATATGGCGTGTAAAATGTTCAATCATTAAACTGTTTTGTTATTTCTATTTAAAATCTTTGCTTTATATTCTTTTTTCTTAACATACATTTTTTTCTATCATGAAACATTATTTTTTTTATAAGTTGCTGTTATTTTGCAAAAAATCATACTCGAGAAAAATTATATTTCAAAAAGATGTTATTCTTGATCATTTTTATTGCAACTTTCCAACTACTTGTAAATATTATCAAATATTTGGCCTGCTTCCAAATAGATCATAAAATAAACGCAGAAGAGTTTCTTTTTTAGAGAGAGATAGACAGAGAGTTATAGGCAATTACTATATCTCAAAGCATTTACTACATCAGGTTTCGGACAAAGGAACCTAGTTGATTTTCGTACTAGTGTGCCTTCGGGACTAATGAACCTTCAAGCGACTGGACCTTCAAATTGATAAACCCTCGGGCTACTGGGCAGACCCCCTTTAAGGGTCGACTATAAATAAGAATAGGGAGAACGGAAGTTTATACATTGATGTAAATTAGTTTCTCCTGTACTTGGCGTGCGTTAGTATTTCAAAATGTATGAATTTATAAACACCTTAATAGATTATAAACTTAGAGTAATAAAAGCTATACGTATAATTGACAACAGGCTTGGGACTAATTGCATTGTAAAGTAATTCATTACATTACCATTACTTCATGAATATGGGCATTAAATTACCATTACTTAATTTTCTTGAAGTAATGCATTACATTACCATTACAAAATGAGTAAAGTAATACATTACCATTACTTTGTGAAAAGTCAATAAGATTTTTAAAAATAATTTAAAAGCTTAATAATGAGTTTTTGCATATGTTTCATCAATATCTACAGGTTCATGTTCAATATCAGGTTCAAATTTAATGACTTATAAAAGATTGCTGTTGCACTTTATGATCATCGAGGTTTCATCTCTTCGTTTTGAAAATCTTCCCAGCTATATTAAATAAATGTTCTACAGGAGCAGGTGGAGCTGGGACTGAAATATATGTGTTCAGGCCATACTAGAAAAAAATACATGAATCTCGTATTTTCATTTTCTGTCTGTCCAAACTAATGAACTTAATATTCAACACAGATATTGAGAGAGAGAGAGAGAGAGAGAGAGAGAGAGAGAGAGATTATTTGCAATTGATTTATAATGATGGAAGTAATTTTCAAGCTTCCAGAGATCATAGTTGGACAGTGCATTCATTTTTAGACGGACGCTCTATGAGCCTGCTCTATTGCTACCGGTCAGCTTGAATGTGACGTCGATAATGAACCAGGTGGATTCGACGGACACCACCTAGCAGCAAAATTTGCAATATTCGTTTAGGATCCATATTTCAATATTATTATTGAAAGAAATATCTTATTTGCAATTACAAAATATACAATAAATAGAACTATACATATGGCAATTAATAAACATAATTTCTCTCGTTTATTTTGGTCCATACGTCAAATTCCCAGAAAGTATTAATATGCATGAGTTTAAGAATATTGATGGTGTTTGGGGTTCACAAGCAATGGTGTGTAATCGTATAGTGGTTATTTATACTTTTTATACAGCCTCCTGTCCGTGACGTCAAATAATGAGGATTCCCCAAGAACCATCTAGTGTTGACCGAAATATTGAATCATTAGGAGATTCAATGGATAAACATAGCGTGGATCGTATATTACTTGCGCATTATCAATTAATCTCCTGCAGAGACGTATCTTTCTATGTATAACTACACCCCCACCCCCACCCCCCGCCATCGACAAATTTAACATGATTATTCAACAAATTGAACCACTGCTATGTGAAGC
Organism: Magallana ariakensis; assembly: GCA_020458035.1. Lineage (NCBI taxonomy): Eukaryota > Metazoa > Mollusca > Bivalvia > Ostreida > Ostreidae > Magallana > Magallana ariakensis. Next base: position 62,596,382 of record CM035811.1, read on the forward strand.
TTGAATATTCCCCAAATTAAGTACTGTCAACCGTGATCGCAGAATGGCATATTTTCTTTAGTTTTACATTACTTGATTTTTATGATTAATTTTGACTATAATCAGTACAGCGTTTGGCATTCATACTAAACCTACTATTAGGATAATGAAACAGATAAATCAAACATCCAGATTTCACCCTTTAACGCAAAAAAAACCACAGTCAGTGGGTGCATAGGTAGAGTACCCAGGCCACGTGCGGTGAGGCTTGATTAATCCTGCATGTCTGGCCAACACTGTCGATTTCAAAGTAAGTTGGGAAGTCAGTGTGTTTTTACAAGCTGATAAGAGTATTGCGCGTGAAAAAAAGTGTAAAAACATTTGAGAGAATGTGCGTGTTTTCTTTTAAAAGTGAATTACGGGGTATTACAAGATCTACCGGTATATTATTTTTAAAATTAGCTTTAAAGATTCCCTTTTAAACACAGTTAGATAAAAGAATAGAAGTCGTGCATGTACTAAAAGATTGAATCTTTTTACTGCAATAATAAGCTCGCAATTGCGTGTTAAAGATGTTTCCTGAATTCAAAATTTATATCTTTAAAATTTTGTTTACACCACATGTCAAATCTGTATAAATTCGTAATCTTTTCGCCCCCTTGCAGAAAGTTACACTTGGAATGATTAATTCAACGGTAAATTGAGAATTTTACAAAGCATTATTTTAAAATTCATGTAAGTATTTGCGCAAAATGAGCTGTAGCGTCTCTTTAATAAAAATATTTCACCTCCATAACTTTTTGGAAACGCTTGGAAATATATTTGCTCACTCTCTACAATCGAATCATACATTCTGTAAAAGAAAAAGAACGACAGTTTTGCGAAATTGAGATCATGCAGGTATTAACTAACACTAGGGGGTTTCAAGCAGGAACGAATTTTTCATATGAAAAAAGTTCGCTGTTCAAGAGTTTTTATTGATTATTTATCATAAATTTTAGTATATATTGTGAATCATTAATTATAATCGTAACTAACAAAACATTTTTCTGTTTTGTAAAATATTGTTTTTTGCAAAAGAGCAGGAATATGTAAGCAAAGTAGTTTCTATCCTGTATTATTTAGTATTGTAAACTCTTAATTAATACTCCAATCCTTCTATACCTTAAAATTTAAAAGTTGATTTTAATCAACTTTCCTATGAAGTTACTCCGGCAAGTTGAAAGTGAAACTGTGTTTGTACCTAAGCACAAATCATCGCCGTTGACAGGACTTAGTTCTCGAAACTAATCGACAAATTCGATGTAATGTATTCTGAAGCATTGATTTTCAAGGAAATTTTAAATAGTTTAAAAATAGTCAGATTTAAATGGTACGAACAATTTAGATAATTATTTAGTCGTATGTGTTCCTACGCCAGAGTTCAATATAGTCACGTTCAACCAGACGCTCGGCTGTCTCCGTAAATCTATAACAAGCAAAGAGTCTCTCTTGCTTATCGGAGATTAACGGAGACAACCGAGCGTCTGGTTAAACGAGACTAGGGTTAAATATTGCTTGGATTCAAGAAATATTTTCATTACTGAACCACAGTTTGATGGAATTAATGCTATTTTTTTAAATATTACACAACATCATTCATATGTTGTTTTCCCGGAATTCTTAAAATTGTCGGAAAAGCCCGAACCGAAAATTCATATTATAAAAATGTGCGTAATTCAAATACGTATAAGAAACTACTTGTCATGTGAAATTACATATCGTTGATTTTAAGATAAATAATAATCGATAAAATCAACTCTCGTAAGTACTTTAATACTTTGATTATTAGTTTAATCTCCTCCGAAATAATGCCTCCGTCTATCAGTACTTTCAGTACTTTGATTGCTTTTAGGGTTACATGTCTGTTTTCTATTCTAATGTAACACGGTCTAGAGAAGGTTGGATTTGGGGTGTTTAGCACTTTTTAAAACAATAGATTGTTTTAATACTACTGTCCTAAGGGCATTCTGGGTTGAGGACACATTCTTCGCAGTAAAGAATTTATTGAATGCACAACTAATTGGAGTAATTTTTTTTTCAAATGATTTAAGATTTTTTATTAAGAACACTCTTAAATTGTTATTAAATTGTGTTGTTATAGCTAGTTATATTGACAATTTAGAAATGGATTTTTAATTTTTTTTATTATACAACCAAATATTTTTATCCCAAAAATTATTTCTGTTTTCTCTGAAACAATTTCTAATTAAATATTATTTCAGTTATTCTATTCAATTCATCACAATTTCAAATATGAACATGCATAAAAAAGCATAGTAATGCAAAGTATTGCTATGTAATGCCAGCATTACACTAGATTTTGGAAAGTAATGCATTACATTACCATTACTAATGTAATGCTACATTTGTGGCATTACACATTACTAGCATTACTTTGAAAACATGTAACATTGCAATGCTTTACAATTACATTTAGCATTACCCCAAGCCTGATCGACAATATATACTATGCATGTCCACATTTTAGTTTGTTGATCGAAATCATACTCGACGCCTTTTGAATATACGTATCAGTGCTACGTTTTTGAAGAAATTTCCTGAGGTTTAACGTATTAATGAAATTTTTCATCCTCCTTTTAGCCATTTATAGCAAATAAAAGACATACAATGCAAAATGGGTAATATTTTTCAATGTATGACAATTTCAACAAGCTGTATAATTTTGAGTTAATTGTTAAGCTTGAAATTTAAACGGATCGTTGTGAAACGAGATTATCAGTTGATCTGTTTAATTCATACAGACTCATAATTCAAATGCCAGCCTATCATTTCAGCATTTTGTAAGAAATGGGAGAAAGAAAGATATTTAAATCTAAAATAAAACTAAACAAATGCGCACGACTATTTGCACACATGCTTCATATCTATACAATAATGACTTTGACGTTTCTTTTAACGATGACATGTACAAACTCGAACAAATCGTTGGTAACGTCCCTAGTAGTTGAATAATAACAATTCGTTTGCTGGTATTTTAACCATCTGTTTTCTAAAGAAAAGGAAACATGTCGGAGGAAGGAACCTCATCGACAAAAGATGAAGAAATCAACATTCTGGTAATCTTTATCTTATGAGTTTTTTTTTATTTATTATAATATGAAGACAGGAGTATAATTGTTATGCATTTCAAACCTTTTTGTATAACGTTTTATAAAATGGTATCTCGGAATATCGGTAAACTACTTCATCGTTACATACTAAACAAACAATAGAGAAAAACCATCAAAGTTCAGCATTTCAATTTTACTTCGCTTCCTTAAAATTTGTAAAAGGTTTAGTATGTTTTATTGTAAACAAAGGTTAAAGGTATAAGAACAAGCGTGATAGTATGGATGCAAAATGCGTCAACACATTTATTCTTTGTTGTTGTCGCCTCGATACCCAGACATTCAACGCTCACTCATTGCGTACTTTCGATGAACAAGTGTCGCGTACTGTGAGCAAGCTCGCAAATGAAAATGATAACATAACACCCCCCACATAACTCGTTTTTTTCCTGTGATAGAAAATGATGGATGCTATTTATTTAACCGTCCATGTTTTATCAATAACAACTGCTCTATTTTTTTTAATTTGTTTATTCTAATCTGCAAACCAGTTTCTATTTTGAAATTCCATTTAATTGCAACTTAATTGTTAATGCATCCTGTTCAATTGTTAATGAATTCATTTGCATCCTTATAATAAATTTGGAACATACATGACTTGAATCAAACGATAATCCACATGTCAAGCAGCCATTAAATGTTTTGAATTCCATGTTAATCGAGCTCGATTTTTTTGCAAAAAATAGTTCCACATATAATTTAAAAAAAAGGTAGAATACATCCTGTCACAGACAAGCTTTGTGTCAAATTTTACCTTCTAATAATTTCCATTTATACAAGACACAGACAGGAATAAAGCATAAACAATGGCCTTGAAGTTGTCCAAATGACCTTGGGTCAAGGCCATCACACACCTTTAGGTCATAAGCAATCTTTGTGTGAAGTACCAACTTCCAATGTTTCTACATGAAAAGATATAAACCGGACACAAACTTTGCACTTTTCCTGTCAGTCACCTCTACCTTGTTAAAATGACTTTGACTCAAAGTCAAGACACACCCTAAAGTCATAAGCAATCTTTGTGTGAAGTAAGAACATCCCATGTTTCTCAAAAAAACAAAATATGGACCAGACACAAATTTTGCATTATTCATGCCAGTGACCCTGATTTTGTCCAAATGACCTTGGTTTAAAATCATGACTCACTCCTAAGTTATAAGATATATTTAGTAAGGACTTCCTATGTTTATAAATTATTGGTAATATTTTTCAATGTATGACAATTTCAACAAGCTGTATAATTTTGATTTGTTAAGCTTGAAATTTAAACGGATCGTTGTGAAACGAGATTATCAATTGATCTGTTTAATTCATACACACTCATAATTCAAATGCAAGCCTATCGTTTCAGCATTTGTAAGGAATGAGAGAAAGAAAGACATTTAAATCTAAAATAAAACAAAACAAATGCGCACGACTATTTGCACACATGCTTCATATCTATACAATAATGACTTTGACGTTTCTTTTAACGATGACATGTACAAACTCGAACAAATCGTTGGTAACGTCCCTAGTAGTTAAATAATAACAATTCGTTCGCTGGTATCTTAACCATCTGTTTTCTAAAGAAAAGGAAACATGTCGGAGGAAGGAACCTCATCGACAAAAGATGAAGATATCAACATTCTGGTAATCTTTATCTTATGAGTTTTTTTTTATTTATTTATTATAATATGAAGACAGGAGTATAATTGTTATGCATTTCAAACCTTTTTTATATAACGTTTTATAAAATGTTATCTCGGAATATCGGTAAACTATTTCATCGTTACATACTAAACAAACAATAGAGAAAAACCATCAAAGTTCAGCATTTCAGTTTTACTTCGCTTCCTTAAAATTTGTAAAAGGTTTAGTATGTTTCATTGTGAACAAAGGTCAAAGGTATAAGAACAAGCGTGATAGTATGGATGCAAAATGCGTCAACACATTTATTCTTTGTTGTTGTCGCCTCGATACCCAGACATTCAACGCTCACTCATTGCGTACTTTCGATGAACAAGTGTCGCGTACTGTGAGCAAGCTCGCAAATGAAAATGATAACATAACACCCCCCACATAACTCGTTTTTTTCCTGTGATAGAAAATGATGGATGCTATTTATTTAACCGTCCATGTTTTATCAATAACAACTGCTCTATTTTTTTTAATTTGTTTATTCTAATCTGCAAACCAGTTTCTATTTTGAAATTCCATTTAATTGCAACTTAATTGTTAATGCATCCTGTTCAATTGTTAATGAATTCATTTGCATCCTTATAATAAATTTGGAACATACATGACTTGAATCAAACGATAATCCACATGTCAAGCAGCCATTAAATGTTTTGAATTCCATGTTAATCGAGCTCGATTTTTTTTTTGCAAAAAAAAGTTCCACATATAATTTAAAAAAAAGGTAGAATACATCCTGTCACAGGCAAGCTTTGTGTCAAATTTTACCTTCTAATAATTTCCATTAATACAAGACACAGACAGGAATAAAGCAAAAACAATGGCCTTTAAGTTGCCCAAATGACCTTGGGTCAAGGTCATAACACACCTTAAGGTCATAAGCAATCTTTGTGTGAAGTACCAACTTCCATTGTTTCTACATGAAAAGATATAAACCGGACACGAACTTTGCACTTTTCCTGTCAGTCACCTCTACCTTGTTAAAATGACTTTGACTCAAAGTCAAGACACACCCTAAAGTCATAAGCAATCTTTGTGTGAAGTAAGAACATCCCATTTTTCTAAAAAAAAACAAAATATGGACCAGACACAAATTTTGCATTATTCATGCCAGTGACCCTGATTTTGCCCAAATGACCTTGGTTTAAAATCATGACTCACTCCTAAGTTATAAGCAATCTTTAGTAAGGACTTCCTATGTTTATAAATTATTGGTAATATTTTTCAATGTATGACAATTTCAACAAGCTGTATAATTTTGAGTTAATTGTTAAGCTTGAAATTTAAACGGATCGTTGTGAAACGAGATTATCAATTGATCTGTTTAATTCATACACACTCATAATTCAAATGCCAGCCTATCATTTCCATTAATACAAGACACAGACAGAAATAAAGCATAAACATTGGCCTTGAAGTTGCCCAAATGACCTTGGGTCAAGGTCATAACACACCTTTAGGTCATAAGCAATCTTTGTGTGAAGTACCAACTTCCAATGTTTCTACATGAAAAGATATGAACCGGACACAAACTTTGCACTTTACTTGTCAGTCACCTCTACCTTGTAAAAATGACCTTGCGTCAAAGTCAAGACACACCCTAAAGTCATAAGCATTCTTTGTGTGAAGTAAGAACATCCCATGTTTCTCAAAAAAAACCCAAAATATGGACCAGACACAAATTTTGCATTATTCATGCCAGTGACCCTGATTTTGCCCAAATGACCTTGGTTTAAAATTATGACTCATTCCTAAGTTATAAGCAATCTTTAGTAAGGACTTCCTATGTTTATAAATTACAAACAAATGGACCGGATACAGATTTTGCACTTGTCCTGCCAGTGATCTTGACCTTTTCCGAATGACCTTGGCTCAAAGTTTTGACCCATATCCATGTCATATGCAATCTTTGTGTGAAGTAAGGACTTCCAATGTTTATCTATAAGAAAGATATGGATTGGACACGAATTTTGCACTTTTTCTGCCTGTGACCTTGACATTTTATTTATGAAAATTGACATCCGTTGCTATGGTGACAAGGCCAAGAAATAGAAAATTTGAAAAATTAAAGATGATTTTGATATGCTATAGTTCCTGATTTTAGAATGTTTTAGGAATTGTTTTTGTTGAAACTTATATAAATATGCTGAAATTCTTATTGTATTCCACAAAAAAACTTCGTAATTAAATACAGAAGTGTTGTTGCTATTGAAATTAAAGTTGCGTAGAAAATCACACAGAAATTCTTACTGTTTGAAAAGTCCATGCCAATGGCATTTTTTCGCCAAATGCCAGATTTTTTTTCAAATTGCTTTCAAGTTCAGAACATTCTTGATATTTTCTCAAAAATTGAAATAAGTTATCTTTACTTTATATACGGATAATACCCGTTCAAAAATACCTCAAAATAGAATGTACAATATTTTTCAGCTTGTTACCATAGCAACGGTTCTCCGTTTTTATGTTTAATTTTTTTTTATTTCACAACCGAAATAGTTTATACCTAAAAACTCAAGATTTGGATTTTTTATTCAAATTAAATGAAGAAAAAATATTTTGAATTTTTTTTTTAGTTACCTTAGAAACACTTTTAAAATATGTATTTCTCTATAAATGATTTTCTTTTTCTTGAAAAATGACAATTTTGTCAAATAATATATTTTACCCTAGAGACCCCAAGTTGTCTTCATTACTCATAATATGTTCGCAAATAAGCATTAAAATGTCATTTTTATATCCTTAGTTTAGTTTAGTTTAGTTTGAACATATTTTATTGTATATTTTTATTCAATGGGATTGGGCACAAGTTCCATAACTTATTAAGCCCTCTCCCCAATTCCTAAAACATTCTAAAATCAGGAACTATAGCATATCAAAATCATATCTTTAATTTTTCAAATTTTCTATTTCTTGGCCTTGTCACCATAGCAACGGATGTCAATTTTCATAAATAAAATGTCAAGGTCACAGGCAGAAAAAGTGCAAAATTCGTGTCCGGTCCATATCTTTCTTATAGATAAATGAACATGTTGATTACTTTAGCTCCGGATGTACATTAACATTGATCGAAGTGTTGTAAAAAACAGAATTGTTGATAAATGATTTGAATGATAATTTTGTATTTTGTTCTTTGAACATTGATTGCTGAAGCAGGTATGTGCTCTGGTCGTCTGGAACACCGCTGGGCCTTGCACCGCCATTGCTCGCTAACGCCAGATTGGAAAATGTTTTACCGATTGCGATTTTTTGGTTACCTGTGCATTTTCTGGCATAACTATGATAGTAATTCTTTTCTATGCCCGCTCATGAACATGATATGACAGAGTTCTACCCTGCCTCGCAAAGTGTCTCTGAGGCAGTATGCCGTGTACTATTGTTTACCTTTTGCATTCCGAGATATGGTTTTTCTAAATAGCAGATATCCTCGTTGATATTATTAATCGCTTCTTTTGTGCAGTGATTAAACAAAGCAATTTTTAGCAAACGTTTATGTATATTTCATCTATTGCGCATTTGCCAAAAAAAAAAAATTAGAGTTATCCTTCTTTGTGGTGTTATCATTCTTGACATTATCTAAATTATATTTGCCTTTAATTAGAAGATTTAAGAAAATAGATTAAACAAATTTACTCAATATATATAAAATTATAAAATAATCATTATAAATAATTTGTTAAAATGTCACTTTTTTTCAATTTTTGACAAAAAAAATTTAAAATTTACTAAGGCTTATGCAAACTTGATACACTACTTATTCATCTGTTTTGTTTTTGTACGGTATATATATTACTCGATAACCCTTTATATTTGATGCGTAGCATTGCGGTTAGCGATGCCCGTGTGTGGAAAGAAGTTCTAGCATCAAACATTCATCGGAAAATGAATGAAAAATTGGTCTACAGTGAGAGATGGGGGAAAAACAATGAAAGGAAGGAAAATTGAATTATGTTAAAATGAATAATAACTAGATGCTGTCATTAGACAGTAATACCCGCACCAAGTGTTTGCCCCTAAATAACACTGTTTTGTACCAGTTTTAGTAAAAACGAAGGCCACGTGCACATAATACACCATCGTCGGAACCCATGGGTTTTGTATCCGTTACACTGCTGTGTAACGGATGGAAAACCTGTGGGTTCCGACGATGATAATGCACGTGAGCGGCCCTTTATGTACAATTTGTGGTTGAACTGTTTGCATGTGAATTACTGTCTAGTGACAGCATCTAGTTTCTCATTTGGGATAGATTACCCAGAGTGTGAGATAGTCATGAATATTCATATCGTACTGAAAACGAGGCTAAGGTCAGTATCGAAGAACGCAAGCATGGCGGAAATATATAAGCGTCGCCAAACTCTACTGGTGATTTGAATGTAGTGTCCTCTCTTACATTCGGATTTTTAGAAGAAACGGTAAAAAAAGTCATCGTCCAGTCTTGGCACAAAAGAAATAAACAAAGGATACAAAAACTTAAGTAAAAATCAGAGGTGGGTTATTTTTCTCATGAAGGGGGCGGGTCGACTTTATAAAAATAAACAAAACCTAAACGACGATCTGTTTATAATTTCGGCTTTTATTGAATTACATTGAATACCGATATTATTTTTTTTAATTTTCCCCTTAATAATGTGGATTTTAATTGTATGTTTTGAATAGTCCCACAAGAAGTCGATAGTCTAAAACCTATAGCCATGAGCTGAGCGTCGTGAGCTCGTTATTTTTCCTCCGAGGTACTCACCGTTACTTTTTTTTTTGTGCGAGAAGACGGCTCCACCAATGAGCAAGAGTGAAGCTCTACCAATGAGGAAGGATCAGTCACTGGGTGAGAAATCTCCACAGTTGAGGAAGCAGCATTCACCATCGAGGGAAATAAAGCATCTAATGTCGAAGGCCTAGGAGGAATTCAGGTGGTGGCAGAAGTGTAATTGAGGGGTCCAGGGTCAATGAAATTTGTAGCTGTACTGCGTAACCATATGTCAACATGGCGAAAGATGTACCAGAAGAGTCCGGGGTCAATGAAATTTGTGGCAATAACCATCTGGCTAGTTGCCTTGGCAATAGTTGCCTCCAAAATGGTAGGGTTTGTCTCCGTATGGATATGATAATTTCATATGGAAAGTGGCTCTGTATATCCGACATCCTCTGACCTGTGGACCAGCACATGATGAGGGCATACCCACTTATTAACATGTCGCTCTTCCCAGTGAGTTAGAATTTCACCTTTGATAGGAAAGTTCCTCAGAAATTGAAAACCGCAAAGGGGCACTCCATGCTGGCAACATAGCTCAATTCCTGGTCATGAAGACCATCTTCATAACTGTTATCTTCCTCAGCCATGAGGTCCAAAGCATCTCTTTGTAGATCCATATCTAATCTTGATATAGTTTCTGAAAAATAATAAAAATGCACTTAATTTTATGAACTCGACAAACTAATACTGTATACATATAATTCATAGAAAAATTAATTAGACCTTTCTCCGGGACTAGTCTAATGTTCAAGGGAGTACAGTTCCTCACAATAAAAAAATTGAAACTGGGTGATCTATCACTCAATATATATCACATTATGTTATATATGTACAAATTAATACAGTCGATACACAATCTAAAGCAAAAGCCCATAGTTTCTAAATAAATATGTGTATACCAGTATGTAATATGTACAATAATCTCTACTCATTTCATATGAGAGTAAATATTACATAATAAATTATACTTTCTATCATTTTATGTTTTATGTAACGAGTTCTTGAACTTTTCCATAGGTCTATGCTTATTGAAGTATGCTAACAGACACATCTGATAGAAAATTAACCTTTACTCCTATATTATAATAATGATGCAAGGTATCTAACAATTTTACCAGTCAGGCCTAAGAAAAAAAAGTTTGTTTAGGGTAACAATGATGGAAAAATTAGGTTGGGTAGGTTGGGATTTTTTTTCTTTATTTTATCTTCTTTTTTTTGGCACAAGGGCACACATACAAATATAAAATCATAAGAGTGTTTGTTTGTATCATATCTAAAAATGGGTTTTTAATGTAAATAATATGAAAATCACAATCGGATAAAAACAGACAACTAAATATGGTAGGATTGGGCATATTTGTAGGTTAGACCTGGTTACCCTACACACATAATATTTTTTTTAGGCCTCAGCAAGCAATGTTTGACCGCAGTTTACACACATTTAAAGACAATAAATGTAAGCATGTCAAATCAAAAAGATTGACAGTCCTGAAGAGGGAAAGAGTCGGATGATTGAAAGAAGACAGCTTAATAAACAATTATTTAGTATATTATGTATATTTCTATACTTAATTAACGGTAATATGTATATATAACAGAGTATTATTTTAACTCAAAATATATAGATTTGGGTCTTAGACACCCTTCCTATTGACCCAATTGGGAAAACCCCCTAAATTTCCCAATTTACTTATCTACAAATTTCCAACATCACAAATTTTACATTGTGTATATAAAAAAATTGTGTTCAAGTAAAATTTGAGCTGTAAAACTTCAATATTAAGAAGTTAACAAAACATTATGTTATGATTTATAGATGTCCAGTGACTCCAGTCCTTCTGATAATATATTAAAGTATCTTAAATTTTCCAATTTGACAAAAATGTCAATAATTTTCCCAATTGGGAAGGACCAGGTCCCTGTAACAAAAAGTGCAGTGACAGCCTTGCTCTTGTGTATGTGTTAATTGTGCATTATGAATGTTTTTTGTACAATCTTCCTGTTGCCTCTTGAGGGCCCTTAATATTGGTCAATAAAGAAATTGAAATTAAAAAATAGGAAGTACTATCAAAACGTTCTCATTGCATTTCGCATGGAAGCGAAAACTAGTCTTGGGAGGGGGTACTCAACATCATTCAGAGTTTGATATGTTATTATTATACTATGGGAATAGTTTTGTTTTGTTTTTTTACCAGATTTAATATCATGTGTTTCTGGATAAAAACTATAACAATAACAACATCACCAACAAAACAATTTGTTAATAAATGACATCAAATATTTTCAAGGGATTCTTATAGATGTCCACTTAAAAATCTTCAGACTTAAGTCTCTAATGTAAATATAATAGCTAGTCTTGTTATGAGCAGGTGGGATTAAAAAGATAGTAAATATTTTATTTTAAAAACAACACAAACAAAGTTTTCCTATATGTCATTTACACGATAAAATAAAAATATTGATATTAACTGAATGAGTATATTTGGTCATACTAGGGCCTAAAGTCAACCTACATGTACAATAATCATAGTGCAAGTACTAAGCACACAATGCCATTCATCAGCTGTTCATATACTTTTTTCATCGTTTAGACAGGTCAACGAACTTAAAAACATTGTTAATCAAGCCTTGAAATGCATTTAGATTTCTATCAAAATGCTGGCGCACTATAACAAGAACGTTTTTCTCGTAAGAACATGAGAAGAACATGATACATTTACAACCCAGCAATCACGGACACTCACGCTAAAAAAGGTCCATTGTCTCTCCGAATGCCCGAAATCCATCAACTTCTACTCTAAGGATCGGTCGGCAGTGTGTGGAATGACAGCTCTCAGTTTATCCTTCTATATCCGTTAGAAAAGGGTATGCAGCACGCAGCAGTGCTTGTTTCACCTTATTCGTCGCCATTTTTGTTTACGCTCTCAACCGACCTTAGCCTCGTTTTGGATTTTGACGCGCGGCTTATGAATATTCTTTGAGAATGGAGTATACATAAGAAAAACAGTTCTTTGTGGTAATATCCTAATTCCGCCAAATGAAATTGTCTATACGAGTTCACCGACCACACGTGTCATAATACTTATGTTTGCCCACCTAGCCTTCCAATCACTAATACATATATGCAAAAATATACACAAAAACAATATTGTCGTCTGGGAAAACACTCACTCCTGCTGATGTGCCCTAAAATGTTCAAGACCCTCGTGCAGACTATTGAGCAATACTGGATTGCCCAACTCATTAAGATTTGCTCCACATACCGAAATACCCGCTTCTGCATTCAGGAATTGCTATAGTTAACGATTTCATGTCTTTCCGCATGACATCAACCGCAATGCGGGCAGATTTTGCATTGGGTCAGTACAAACGAGGTTACATATAAGATCAAAAATTTGACATGCTTGGCACAAAAAGCTTGCAAGGTAGTAAGTAGCATTTTAGATTTTGAAACAGTTCGAGGCCAGTGAAGATACGAAGGTAGAACCATTTTAACAAGGCCTTGGACTTTCAGTAGGACGTGACCATCTATTTATTGCGTCAAAACAAGTTAAAATGATGCTGGTTTCAAGTGAAATATACACCGATTGCGTAGTCTTTCCTTAAAAGCCAGAAAAAATTTTGTTGATTTCAAAGAGTCATGGCTGAGTGGCCTACGATGAAATAGACAGGATTACGTTACAATGCTGTTTGACACCAACTACCCAAAGTCCAAGCTCCTGTTAAAATGGATCTAATTGGAACCCAAGTGCACTCCCAAGTAATCAGGTGGTGGGTTTGACTTGAATTAGGTCTCAAAACGAAGTCAAACTACTGCTCTAACGTACAAGGGGGTCACTGCCTGTGTTTCCCCGCGGGCCAGTACCCGAGAGAGAATTGTATAGCCAGATTGCTGCCATTAAGTACGTATACAAGTGCAGACTTCAATCACCGCGCCTGCACTTTAAGGTATATTATAGACTCTACGTTACACAGGCATAGATGAACACACACCAACGTTGAAGCAAGCAGGGAGTGTCGCACTCTTGTACCAGAAAGGCAAAAACACCAGTAGGGATGACCACACACTAGTGCTCCGCCTCAACCACCATAAATACAAGCAGGGATGACGGTACACTTGTATTAATGCGACAGTGAGCAGGGATAACCGCACACTCAGTATCGTTGGTTATGACACAAGTATAAACTATCGTAAAGTATCGTATGTTATGTCACAAAGATAAGACAGAGCAGGGAGGACCACACAGTCATTCCGTACAAAGAAGAGTTATACAGTCGATTTTGCAGCAGTAACACTGTCTCTATTTAGATGACGACGTAGAATAATTCCTAGTGTTTTAAAATGGATAAACAAACTATCCCGACTAACTCAAAAATTTCTTATTTACAACAACTCATTATAATTATCACACTAACTAGTTATTTGAAAAATCAATAAAAAAAATCATTAAATGAAAGCGCAAAAACTACAGTAATACACTACTCGCTTCACTTCCATCTCATTCCTCTGTCTCTGAACCACAATATGGCGAAATTCTTATCTTTGAGTGTGAAGTGCAATCCTCCAGCACGGTTGATGGCGGTTCGGGCAGCCCAGTATTATAATTGATGGTATCGTAACCAAGACAACTTTCCTACGTCCTACAAAGCTTGGAATTTGCTGGTGCATGAACGAAAGTAAATCATTTATTATCTAATTAAGTAATGCATACGAGGGATGTTAAAAAAAATAATGACTTTTGGCTGTTTTCACCTACGTGTATGAATGCTTGATCTATTTATTTTCCCCTGCTCTTCAAAGTACTTACCGTTGGACTGGATTCAGTTTTTTAGACGATAAATCCCATTGAAACATTTTCCATACCTTTCAATATGGATACTAATCATATACATGTACTGATAAAATGCAGACCTAAGAGCTGTTGTGATTTGAATCTTTTCCAAGAGAGGTGAAATTTAAGTTTGGGAACAGGAAGAACTGGCACGGAGCTAAATCTAGAGAAAACGGGGAAGGGGTTAGAGCATTAACCCTTTCGATATCCAAATACTCAGTCACAATGTGTGCTTTGAGTGCAGGCGCATTGTCGTGAAAAAATTGACGATACTTCAAACACGGTTTAGGGCGACGACTATTGTTATATTTCTTCGGTTTTATCAGAACCGCTTTGAATGACTTTTCCGATCAATTCTGTCAGCTATATCAAGCATAACAATACACGCCACCGGTGTAAAAACGTTTTGATTGATTAACTCGTTTTCTTAGGCAGAGTTATCTATACACGCTTATGCAATGATTTCTCAGAACAGTTCATTTTTCCCCAACATTGACTCTCCCCTTGTGTTTAAATGTTATGCAAATCTCTCTCTCTCTCTCTCTCTCTCTCTCTCTCTCTCTCTCTCTCTCTCTCTCTCTCTTACTTGTCTTGTCTTGTCGTGATTTCCACTTAGGTTTCAAATAGTTAAAAAACTAGACCTTGACTTTTGCTTAATATCACAAACACTTTCGCTTTGGTTGAATTTTGGAGTGTTTTAAGTTGCCGGTGGAAATGACATTACAATTATGAATTTATAATTATGAAAGAGAAAATTATGTTGAGATAATATTAAAAACATTGTTGAGGATAAAAAAAACAGCACATTTAAAGTTAGTACAATGTATGGTAAAAACAATGCAGACACCAATATTCAAACGGCTCTGACCCTTTTTCCAATGATCAATTTGACCATATTAAGTGTTTTTATTTTTAACCTATCCCCAAAGACTAATATCAATCACAAAAAGAATTGTCAATCATGTTAAGATTGCGCAGAAAAATATTATTTTAATGTTTTTACGTTTCGTCACGGGTAACTGATTTCAGTCGTTGTTGTCTTATTTTATCTGTTCTATTGATGAAAGGACATATCAATAACGGAATGTTAAAAATTTCACATTACTTTATTTCCTAATTTTTAAATTATTTTATTTATCAGGGTGAACATTTAGAAGTTTTGTTGAGTGTATACCAAAATATCCTAATACATTTACTGCAGATGTCATTACTTCACTTGTCTCTGAACCATCGATCAACAAGGTCAGCTCGGCTGTCTCCGTTAATATCCGACAAGCAAGAGATACTCTCTGCTTGTCGGAGATTTACGGAGACAGCCGAGCGTCTGGTTGAACAAGACTATATTGAACTCTGGCGTAGGAATACATACAACGTACGACTACAAAAAAATATCTAAATTGTTCGTACCATTTAAAATATGACTTTTTACAAGGTATCTATAAATAAGTTTCCTTGAAAAACAATGCTTAGAATACATTACATCGAATTTATTGATTATTTTCAAGAACTAATTGTTGTCAGCGGTGTTGATTTGTGCTTAGGTCCAAACACTGTTTCACTTTCGGTTTGTCTGAGTAACTGCATAAGAGAGTTGATTAAAATCAACTCCCAAAAATGACGACTCTTGATTCGCTTTCCGAGGTCGCTTAGCCTAAAGGTTGTTTCTAAGGAGAACGTTTGGGGCAAGTAAAGCGAAATTACTAACATTAGTAAACTGAATGAAGAATTTTTAAATAAATACAGAACGTGGTATGATATAATGTTAATCTGTTTAAAACGTATGTATCATATGCCTTGTAGCTAATATATAGTCTAACCGAAAAACCGGAATTTTCTTCGTAGAGCTACAGCTACATTGTATATGTATCGTATGTATGCTTTGTCACAGAATTGAACTTAAGGCTATGGGAAAAAGTCAATCAAAGCGGTAAATTATATATGTAATAATATCTTAGGGAAAATGCCTACTGTTGAACGCAAATTGTGGGAATGGAATAGACTTAAAACCAGCTACCCTACCCAAGGTGACTTATTTTACTAATTTTTGCTTGACCACTTGATGGGCCTTTTTTAACGAATTTACGATGTTTTGTTTCAAGATAATTTCTTGTACGAGATTAAATTAATGAAGTGAAAAACAAATTTGAATTTATTAAACAGTTTGATTTTGTCACCCACAAAAGAATATTAATTTGAAGCACAGTTGATTGTAAAGAATAGGTGTACATGTATTAACAAGGTTTTACAGTGGAATGTCTTGACTGGATGGGTAGTTGATTAGACGGTAGGGTCCTCCACAATTTGTACATCTGTGTTTAAATTTGCAATGGTTTAATGTGCAGAACTTCATATTAAATGGTATGCCGACTGACCTTTGTGGTTTACAGGTGTACTGACCCGACCAGAATCCTGACCCGCTCGCATACATGAATGAACTAGTTCCGAGCTGTTGGAATCCCAGCTACGAAAGAAGTACTCTGCCCCTGAATTGCCCTCCATTAACTCCCTATCTAATGTGTTTGAGGGTGTTTTTTGCCCTGGCGAAATGAAAATCCACCAACTCCATTGTGATGTAGGATACTGCTCCTTTTTATCAGAATTGTTGACCCTGTCTACTGGCAGCTAATCTGATATTGGGCATGTACTTGAACATTTCCAAGGCTTTCTTTGGGAACGGTTCTAAATATATAGTTAGGTAAGTTATGATTCAAGTGTTTATAGCCTTTAAGTCAGTACGTTGACTCCTTTTTCGCTCATCTGAGCTGAAAGCTTAAATCTGAATTTTAATGATCACATTTTGTCTGTCGTCTGTATGTCCGTAAACTTTCGACATCTTCAATTTTAAAAATATTCACACAATCTTTTCAGCGAGGAAAGCTAAAACGTGTGCGGAAGCATCCTCAGGTAGGGTAGATTCAAAGTTGTTCAAACCATGATCCCTGGGGGTAGGATGGGGCCACAATGGGAATCGAATTTTTACATAGGAATATATAGAGTATATAGAGTAAATCTTTAAAATATTCTTCTTATAAAAACCGATTGGTCAGAAAAGCTGAAACTTGAGTGGAAGCATCTTCAGGTAGGGTAGATTCAAGTTTGTATAAATCATGATCCCCGTGGGTAGAATGGGGCCGCAATTGGGGAGTGTTGAAATTTTACATAGGAATATTGAGAGAAAAATATTTAAAAATATACTTCTCAAAAACTGATTGCCCAGAAAAGTTGGCACTTGTGTGAAAGCATCCTCACGTCGGGACTGGATAAATTCAATTTTGTTCAACCCCAGGGGTAGGATGGGGTCACAGCAAGGGGTGGGGGTAAGGGTGGACAAACACATTGGGATCCAATTTTACAAAGGAAAACATTTTAATTATTCACAAAAACTGAAATATTATAATGTATGCATTAATTTATATGAAAGCATTTTGACATATTGCTGATTCTAAAATTGTTTGATTTACAAAAACTGAAATGTTGTAATATATTGTTTTACTTATATGCAAACAGTTTGACAAATTGCTGAATCTTTAAATTTGTTGTGAGTTTGGCCCATGGAGTATTCTTCGGCCTTACAAGGGGTTCAGAGTTTGATGTAGGTTTTTATCCCAATAAAGGATCTTGTTGAAAACTGCAATTCTCAACATATGATATAACTATGAAATCGTCCTGATAGAAAGTGTTCTTGATTATAAACATAAGGATGTTTAAGGGGAAAGTGAACTTTAATTTAAACAGGGTCTACATGTATTATACTACATGTACATTGTCCAGATATATTTTATTATGACTCCATTAAGTTTATTTTATCCTGCCTATTGTTGCTCAGGTGAGGGATGTGGCCCATGGGCCTCTTGTAATGATCAGCTCACCTGTAACATAAGGGCCAGTCCGCAGGTCAAGTTTTAATAACATGGCTAAGTCTTTGTAGGACTCTGACGATATTAATTCGGAAATGGCCATGGGCACGTAACTGCCTCTAAAATCAGACCGACTGCTTGGCGAGTAGCCCGCACCTGCTCCCCATTCAAGAGACACGAAATACATGGCTTTTAAGATATGAGCCGAAACCCAACTAATTTACTACGTTTTTTCCAACACCAGACAAATATGCCCCAAATTCAATGGTGTTCATACCATTGCGCTCGCGTTTAGATGACCCAGGGGTTTGCCGGTAACAGTAGGAGACAAAGACGGACCCTGTGCTGCATACGTGATTTGGGTGACGAGATCTTGGCTTGGTCCTCTAGTCCATTTCTGTTGGTTGAAATAGCTTCAGTTGTTACATCCTCGACCCTTTGAGGATTCGTCATTTTCCGTTTTGGCGTGTTTGTTAGACAACTACCATAATATTTTGGTGCTTGATGTCAGCGAATTAGTATTGGACTTTAAATACATTCAGATGTCCTTCGGCTAGCAGATTGAAGAACCAGTTTTACTACGGGCTTGATTATAACCACAATGCATTTTAAGGTCATGATCTCGAAATCCCTTGACTGCAAACAAGCATGCACAAGTTGTCGCCCTTGCATTGGAATGGAAAGCGTTTATCACAATATTGTTATAATTGCAATAAAATTGTAGTGTGGTAGATGAAGTGAATCTATCAGAATGAAATTGTAACTTACTTAAACAAGATATTGTGCTTAGTGATGGATGAGGTCCATGAGGTTTTTTTTCATCAATAAAACAGATAGAGTAAAACATTTTACAAACAAACATTGTTAAATTAAAATGATTTTAATGTAATAAATATGTTCTCATGGACTTGCATACAGTGACACTAGCTTAGTTAACTTTACCTTGGAATTTGTATTGGAAACATAATGCAGAAAGATATAGTAAACCAGTTGAACAATCCCGTTTTTATAATCAAATACAGTCATACATCAAAATTAACCAAAGAGATTAATCAGATATGATTAAATATTCATATCAGTGATTTTTTGTTGTTGTAAATTTGCCATATCATCAGACTGGCAAAGTATGTTGTTCATGTATTTCATTAGAAAAAAAAACTTTTAATTAATGCGAATGTTTGATTGATTTAAAAATCAAACTAAATTGAATTGAGATCTAAACATTATAAAACTTTTTTTTTGGTATGAGGTAAAATTATTTATTCACGGTACCTGTGCTTACGATAAATATATATGATATATAATGTGTTCATTAAACTCAGCATTAACGACTAACATGTGAGCAAATTGGTGTGCTTAAATTTGGCATACACGTGTTACAATTGCAATTCGAAAGGATAATGATTTCAAACAATGAAGTTTGAACATGTGGTCAGGGATATTATTTCACTAGTGTAAACGTTTGCTCTTGTTTTAATATTTGTTTTTAAATGATTCTAATTATACATAAATTAAATAAAATACTCAGATTCATATATAAACAAAATATTTCTGTCAAGATTTAGGTGTCATTGATAACAGTTAATAAAAATGAAAATTCTTCTGGTTTTTAGGTCACCTGAGTAAACTCAGGTGACCTATTGCTATCTGTTTTCGTCCGTCGTCGTGCGTTGTGTGTCGTGCGTTAACAATTTACATTTTTAACTTCTTAAAAACTAAAAGGCCAATTGTTTCCATTTTTGGTGTGAAACATCTCTATGGTAAGAGGAATGTAAATTGTGAAATTGGTTGCTCTACCACCCCCAGGGTGCCACAGGTGGGGCCAAATATGCAAAAACAGCCGAATTTTCAAAAATCTTCTTCTCCACTCCCACACATGTGAGGAAAAACCTGATTAATTGGTTATGATGTCCATGAAGCCCTCTACCAAAATTGTGAAATTCATGGCCCCTGGGTCAGAGGTTCAGGCTCTAGGGTGGGGCCAATATGGCCATATAGTAAAAATGTATTAAATCTTAGAAAATCTTCTTCTATACTCCCATCGATATTTGTTAAAAACTAATTACATGGTTATGATGTCCATGGATAAATGACAATAACAAACCGTCAACCATCTCAAAAATCCATAAAACGAAATACAAATTCAAAGCAGAGCAACACGGACCTCCAAGATAGAGGTAGGATCAGGTGCCTAGGAGGAGTGAGCATCCTCTGCTGACCGGTCACACCCGCCGTGTGCTCTTTGTCGTAATCGGGAAAATAAAAACCGCAAATGTCCGTAGACAATTAGGTAATTACTTATGGTCTAACAATTAGTATGAAAAACGTCAGTCAGCGTGCGACTCAGTGGAAGATTGTATTTGCTGATAAGGTCGTTGTATGAAGTCTTCTACCAAAATTGTGAAATTTATGGTCTCTGGGTCAGGGGTTCAGGCTCTAGGGTGGGGCCAATATGGCCATATACTAAAAATGTATTATATCTTAGAAAATCTTCTTTCTACTCCCATAGATATTTGTTAAAAACTTAATACATTGTTATGATGTCCATGAAGCCCTTCACCAAAATTGTGAAATTTATGGTCTCTGGGTCTGGGGTTTAGGCTCTAGGGTGGGTCCAATATGGCCATATAGTAAAAATGTATTAAATCTTAGAAAATCTTCTTCTCTACTCCCATAGATATGTGTTAAAACTAAATGCATGGATATGGTTTCCATGAAGCCCTCTACCAAAATTGTGAAATTTATGGTCCCTGGGTTAGGGGTTCAGGCTCAAGGGTTGGGCCAAAATGGCCATATAGTAAACAAGAGGCCCATGGGGCCACATCGCTCACCTGAGCAACAATGGGCGTTCAAAAGATATTGTGCCATATAGCCCCTCAGTAGAATAACAAAAAATAAATATTGTAAAGTATTCGAATTTTACACTTATTTTTGCATACACGTAATCTTTGACATTGTATCTTTATGGAATACTATTTTTACCCAGAATAAGAACATTCTACGCAAGATATAAAACTAAACATTTGGTAGGGGTACACTGTTAACTTCCAATTCCATATATTTTTGTTCTGCGCCCCCCTCCCTCCCCCCACTTTATAAAGCGATCAAATATATGAAAGCATATGGGTACATTTTCTTCCTCAACTACTTACTAGTTATTGTATTTTTTAAAAATATCATATAATAGTTATTGCATTTTATTAAAAAAAATCCTATAGATGTGAAGAAGAAAATTGTACCCCAATCCGCTCAATTCCTCAAATTAAAAACATTCAAAAATTTAATTTGTCTTCTCCATTATTATTATATGACTGTTGTTTACCTGGCGTAAACTCGTGTGACTTTTATAACTTTACTTACATTTGATTGATGAATACACTGGAATGAAAATTGTTGTCACGTGACATGTTAAAGAGCTATAAAAATCAATGTTACAGTATTGACAGGCACATTACTCTATTTTACTAAGGCCCACCCATTATTTTCATCTTTATTCAAAAATAAAAAATGGCTACAGACCAGATAATTTCCGCTGTAATATTTTCTTAGGAATAGCGATAATTCCTTTATCCCCGCAACAGAAATGTGTCAGAACTATGGAAATTGTTTAACGGTGTCATTTTTATTTACTCATGTCTGAAAAACTATCAAAATTGATGTAGATTTCACATTATTCATTGTATAAAGAGGGGGCCCCAGAGAGTAGTTATATACAGCATATCATCCTTTAATTTTTTTGTACAACATTTAGCGAGACATTTCTAATGATCAACCAAAATTTCAGCGTCAATCGTAGAATTATAAGCAAGATACAGAGCTCACAATTCTGCTAGGTTTGAGTCATATTTTGTGCACATGAGTTTATTACATTCAGCTTAAGATTTTTAACTTGGTATTTCCTATTCAGCATTTAAAGTGGAAAAAAAGAATGGCCTCAGATCGGTGTACATAGAATTGTGAGCAAATCTCTGTATCTTGCTTATAATTCGAAGCTTAACACTCAAATGTGGTTAGTAAATAGAAATTGTAAACAATTAAACATAAGAAACATGCACTATAACAAATAAAGTGCACAATTTATTTTCAAAATAAATCATATACATGTATATACCTACATATTTCCGTCAGCGATATTAAATTCTATTTAAACTTATCAATAAACTCGAGAAAATGCTAAGCATCTAAACAAAACACATTGCATTAATCTAATATTACGCAAAAGATCATACCGAATTACCGATAGAATGAATAGTATTTTAGTACTCTTTTAATACATCAGATTTTGCTTAATTTGCGCAGGTAAACAGTTAACTGTCTGATTTACCGAAGTCTCTGTTTGATTTGATACGTAAAAATTACAAAATACAGGCGATAGTTCCCATGTTACAAAGCATAGATAATGAAAACGAAACGAAAATCAAAACAAGCTAACACCACCGTCATATGTGAAAACTGTCAACGCATTGAAATATTTCACCTCAATTTACTTCACAAAATCGGCACCAATGTATTTTGCATGTTTCAAAGATCCCCTTCGTACGCGAACTCTTGCACAACAAACTAATTCATCATTGTCAGATCGACCCGTTTATCTTAAACAAAGAACCTCGAATACGAGTCTTGGTAAAATGGGTGGGCAAACTCGGGCCGGGGCAAAATAAAGCCGGGGCAGATCGGCAATCGTCAATTCCAAAAATGCACCCTCTTTTTCTACGGTTTCGAGGATTTCTCCGCTTTGAATGAAGATCGGTCTTTCATTTTTGCAATTTATATTAACCTTCCCATAAGAATGGTTTGTGTCAAATTTGGTTGAAATTAACCGAGCGGTTTTAGAGAAGAAGTTCAATATGTAAAAATTTTACAGACGGACAGACAGACAGACGGACGGACGGACAGACGGATGACGGACAAAATGTGATCAGTATTAAATTTTAAAGTATTAAATTTTAGAAAATCTTCTTCTCTACTCCCATATATATTTGTGAAAAACTAAATGCATGGATATGATGTCCATGAAGTCTTCTACCTAAATTGTGAAATTTATGACCCCTGGGACAGGTGTTTAGGCCCTAGGGTGGGCCAATATGGCCATATAGTAAAAATGTATTAAATCTTAGAAAATCTTCTTCTATACTCCCGTATATATTTGTGAAAAAGTAAATGCATGGATATGATGTCCATGAAGTCTTCTACCTAAATTTTGAAATTCATGACCCCTGAGACAGGGGTTTAGGCCATAGGGTGGGGCCAGTATAGCCATATAGTAAAAATGTATTAAATCTTAAAAACCTTTACTCCTACACATGTGGGCAAAAAACTGAATGCATGGTTATGAACTCCTCTACCTAAATTGTGAAATTCATGACCCCTAAGTCAGGGTTCAGGACCTAGCATTTGGAGAGCATTTGGAAAGAGTTGAACCCGGGGGGGGGGGGGGTAAACCGTTAATGGAGAGTTATTTTCCCTTGCTTCTTCCTAATGGAGTTATCTTCCTTAGCTTGTTAATATTTTCTAATTAATCATTGAATATAGAAAAATAATGAAGCTGTTCATCAAAGTTATTGATAAGATATTGTGAAAGCATTTGAAAAAAGTTCAGGGAAGAGGATTATAACAGTTAATGGAGTTATCTTCCCTTGCTTCTTCATAATGGAGTTATCTTCCTTGGCTTGTCTATATTTAGTAATAAATCATTAAATAGAATGTAACTATAAAGTTGTATGATCAAAATAGTTATGCAAATTTTTTATCATTTGAAACAAAAACAGTTTTTTATTTATTTAAGATAAACAAATAGACTTGTTAAAAGTAAAGTAATAAGTAGTATACAAGCCACCTTGTTTTAGTTTATCTATGAAAACATATAAACATAAAACCTATTTTGTAAGTTAACATACGTGGGATAAATAAATTGAATGGAATCGGGGCACCTCTTCTATAGTATGTCATACACTCTGTTATAAACTTCAAGTCTTGTGCAAAACTATAGAGTTAAGAGTCCTTTCCAAAAGATTTCAGGCAGGGAGGTGGATGTCATTACATTATTATAATCTTCTAATCCATTATGAAACTCAATTAAATGCATTTATGAGACTCCTCGACAATTTTGTGTATGGGCTATGGTACTCAGGTGACCGTTAAGGCCTATTGGCCTCTTGTTTGTTGTTTTTTATCATAAACTGATTTTTATACCCCCTGTTAAGGAAGTTTTGGGGAGGGTATATAGGAATCACTCCGTCCGTCCGTCTGTCTCTGCAAAATTCGTGTCCGGTCCAAATTTTTCTTAAGTTCTAACTTAGTTCTAAAATATATTGCTTATGACCTGATGGTGTGTCATGACCTTGAACCAAGGCCATTTGGACAATGTCACGGTCACTGGCAGGAAAAGTGCATAATTCGTGTCTGGTCCATATTTTTCTTATAGAGAAACATTGGAAATTCTTACCTTACACAAAGATTGTTTATTAACTGAGGGTGTGTCATGACCTTGAGCCAAGGTCATTTGGGTAAGGCCAATGTCACTGGCATGAAAAGTGCAAAATTTATGTCCAGTCCATATCTTTCTTATGGAGAAACAATGGAGGGTCTTTCTTAACACAATTGCTTATGACTTTAGGGTGTGTCATGACTTTGACACAGGTTATTTTTTGCAAGGCCAGGGTCACTGACAGGAAAAGTGCAAAAATTAAGCCCGGTTTATATCTTTTTTGAGAAACATTAGAAATTTTTACTATCCACAAAAATTGCTATGACCTGAAGGTGTGTCATGACCTTAAGCCAAGGTCATTTGGCAAGTTCAAGGTCATTGTATAAATATGCTTAATTCCTGTCTTTTATTGATGAAAAATTTTACACAAAAATTTGCTTGTATCAGGCCAAAAAAATATTTTTTAGATTCTCATCCCCACCCGCCCCTCTAAAAATAGCCCGCCTCAATGTATTTTATCTTTTTTGACCAAAAAATTGTGGAAAAAAATATCGGAAAAAAATCAGGCTCGGTATACCAACAATTCTAAAAAAAATTAATGGCTGCTTAACATGTGGATAATCATTTAATTACAGTCATATTTGTTACCATAAGGATGCAAATGTCCTCATGCATTACAGTTAAGTTGTAATAAGATGCAATTAAAAGAATAAAAATTGGTTTGTGTACTCAATTTAGCATTAACAATAGAAAAATAGAGTAGTTGTTATTGATAAAACATGGACGTTTAAATAGATAGCATCCATCATTTTCTATAATAGAAAATTACTTGAGTTATGATTTTTTTTCTTAGCGGGGGGTATCATTTGAGAGCTTGCTCACAGTACCTCCAGTTAAGTTAAGAAGTGGATTTATTTTCAGTAACTTACAGATTTTCCATCATACCATTGTAAAATCCTATGTTGGGTCTGGTCGTTTTATCAATATGATATACACTTGTTAATTTTTTTTTATTCCCTGATATTAATTCAGCTTTGTTTATGTAAATGCATATACTTTCTAAATATGAGGATTGTTCTCATGTTCTCATGCAACGAATTTTTATGATACATTAGTGATTAGTTTTCATTGTGTTCCCAACTATAGCTCAATTCATTTGATTTCAGAAAAAAGAACACAGCAATCATAATGTCAAATTACTGAAAACAAAGTCGTGAATTAGAGATTTTGATCTTTTCTATTAAAATTAGTGTCTCCGTGATCAATGATATTGATGTGCAGTCACAACTTTCTTTAACTTTTTGTATGTGTGTTTATTTGGTTAAAAAACATACGCAATATAAAAGCAACTGGTTTTAACTTTATCTATTTAAAAGCGTTGTGTCACATAGATAACGAGTGTATGTTATTATACTTCAATTTGATTATAATATATAACGCAACATCAGATTTGTTCTTAACAATCACGTGTCACGGCAAAAAAAACTTCATATTTCCCTGTCATCGTCATATTTTTCATCATATCCCACCCCATCGGATTTTCGTTCGATGATTATAAAAAGTCTCGAGAATTAACATATACGATAATTAAATGATTAATTCTTAAGGAAATAAACGTAAATGAAGTTTGTTTGAATTCTTGAGTAGCTTGACTTTAGTCCTATTCTCTCCCTTTCGTAATATCCCCGAGTTTTACGGAATCACGATCCCGGTGCTTAAAGCTAATTTAGAACCACCGCATACTGAAATACCACCATTTTATGAAATAAAATGCCTTTTATTTTCAGGCCAACCATGGTAAATCTCAGGTGAGGGTGAGCTTATTTTATAGAGGTGTGAAAGCCCCCGGAGCTTGCAGTCTACCTGCGGTCGTGAACGCTGCTAGTCTCTATAACCGGAAGCAAATTAATACAGAGGAAATAAACTATTAGTCATAATTAGTCTTAGTTTGAATATCTTATTGTTCTAAATGTCCACATGAAACTATTTTACAAGGAAATTAATCCAATTGTACGTTCTACATCGAAGTCTGTGTCGTCCAAATTTTCTCTAAGCACACTTTTAAAGCACAAGTGAATAATTGTAGTAAATTAATTCTGCTTTAAAATATAGCTCAGTACATTCTGAGCAAGTCGATTGAAAATTTAAAAGAAAATCTTATCGTCTGACCGCACCTTTGAATTCTTGAATTCGTTTAGTTGCTTCCAGTTAAGAATAATAAGAGTATATGCATTAATTAAAAAAGAAATTTATAACACGTGTACTGAATATCATACTTAATTTTAGTCAGGGTGCTTATCTAAAAAATGGTCTATTGTTTATTTGCATACATAAGGTATCTCAACACTTTTATTCATTATTTGAAAGGCCAAAAAGCGGTTTATATTTCTGTTTAATAAAGACGATTATGAATAAAAAAAAACTGTTCTACTGTTCAGAAGGATACAAGTTCTACTGTTCAGAAGGATACAAGCTCATTGAAGACGTGGCAAAACATTAAATCTAATGTCTACCTGAAAGAAAGAGAATGGCACGATGAAATTGATATTATAGACTTGGAAAATGATGAAGAAATCCGATCTGCGCCGACAATGGTGTTTTCTGTTATTGGCGACTCAGACAGCTTTGCGCCAATACCTTGGCCAAAAACCGTGTTTCAGACAGCGCTGATTGAAGCAGCAAAAAGCGGGGGAGGTATGTTGGATTAAAAAAACTATGTAGGTGATATACTATAAAATATCAGCCTTTACAAAAGGCTTAT
Organism: Magallana ariakensis; assembly: GCA_020458035.1. NCBI lineage: Eukaryota > Metazoa > Mollusca > Bivalvia > Ostreida > Ostreidae > Magallana > Magallana ariakensis. The sequence continues at coordinate 62,623,835 of CM035811.1, forward strand.
AATATTTTATTTTTTATTGGGCTGTATAAGTATATTAGGATAAGCAAAGTATCAGTTTTCTATAGCAAGGCATGAGCCTAATGATTTTTTTTAATAATTAAGTTTCATTTGATAGCATACATTAATTTATAATTGTTTTAAATAAAATATCAATTTTATCGCTATAAGTGTAAAATATGGATAATAAATCATATAGTAATCGCTTACAGCTAATTGCGTTATATTAATTAGTTAATGTATGTTGTAAAATTTCTTCTATTTCATCAGATATTCATCAAAAGCATTAATTTTATGATCAAAAATGCTTTAAACTTTACAAACTTTTACCCATCACTTAATTGTATATCATGAATAGTTTCCTCAGGATTAGATAATTGTTAAACAAGCCATGAGATAAACAAAATATTTATTTTATATCAGACACTTTAACATATACATGTATGTTAACTTACGCAGAACGGTTAAGGATAAATACACGAAATTTAGCGTCTTATAAAGACAAAAAAGATCTAAAATTAATTTTTTGTTTTGATATCGATTAAACATGTATTGAATGTATTCTTCTTTCAAATGTCAATGCTTTAAAATTTGGTAGCACATACAAGCAACACTATAGATCACAGGATTCTAGCATCACTATTTAATTGACGCAACTACATTGGTATCAAGCTATGTTGCAAACAATATTGAAATAAAACCACTATTGAAATAAATTATTTCAATAGTGGTTGGGGATGTTTTTCATTTAAATAATCACTTTGCAACCACTATTAAAATACAACCACTATTGAACTAATTATTTCAATAGTCCTTGTGGATATTTTTTTATAAGAATAACATAATAGCCACTATTGAAATACAACTACTATTGAAATCATATTTTAATAGTAGTTTGGAATGAATTTCTTCATTAATATTACTTAAAATCACTACTGAAACACATTTGGAAAGAAAGAATTTGTGTATCTTTTTTGCAAACTATTTTCAAATACAAGAAACACTTTAATTTACAGACAATTCCAAATAAACAATTTAGGTATTATAGACTTGCATTTTTTACAGAAATAATAACCGAGACTATGAAATTAATTTACTAATGTGTGGATTTGATTTTCACTGCTGTGCAGAAATAAAAAAAAATGCTCTCAGATTATTTTTGTTTTACCTTTCTCTTTTTATAGAAATATCATGTTTTATATACTGTTGATTATTTGTACAAGGGTGAACACGTTGTTAGTTACCAGAACTTTTATTAAACCAATTAAACACAACTACTGTAGAAATATATATTGTCGTTTACTTTTAATCAGAGTCGGGAATATTAAGTTGAGTTTGACCATCTGTCTGACCCTCTTCAGTATTTTATCATGTTTCTGTGTAACACTTTCGTTTTTTAGTACGGAAACAAATCATTTCAATAGTAGTTGGGATGTATTTCATTATGAGAATCACTTTGCAAACAATGTTGAAATACAAACACAATTAAAATAAATTATTTCAATAGTGGTCGGGGATGCATTTCATTACGACCACTATTGTAATAAATTATTTCAATAGCGGTTGATGATGCATTTTATTACGACCACTATTGAAATAATTTATTTCAATAGTGGTTGTGGATGCGTTTCATTACAACCACTATTGAAATAGATTATTTTAATAGTTGTTAAGGATGCGTTGCATCACAACCACTATTGGAATAAAGTATTTCAATACTTTTATATCTTTATCTCTATTATTCCGTCTGTATGGAACACCTTTCTTTTTAGATTGTGGTAGGGCAATTTCTTAATATAAGAAGTAGTCTTATAAGACGAATAGTTACCTCTTAATTACGATTTACTTTGTTTTACTCGTATATCGTCATGTTTCTCATACCACATGTCATCCAGAAACAAAAGTGTTACATACAGACGGAATAATAGTCATAAAAATGACATGTATCCAAACCATAAAATACTTTATTTCAATAGTGGTTGTAATGAAACGCATCCCCAAACACTGTTGGAATTCTTTATTTCAATAATTGTCGTAATAGAATGCATCACCAACTACTATTGAAATAATTTATTTCAATAGTGGTCGTAATGAAATACATCCCCAACCACTATTGAAATAATTTATTTCAATAGTGTTTGTATTTCAATATTGTTTGCAAAGTGATTCTCATAATGAAATACATCCCAACTACTATTGAAATAATTTGTTTCTGTAGTGAAGAACGAAAGTGTTACACAGAAACATGATAAAATACTGAAGAGGGTCAGACAGATGGTTAAACTCAACTTAATATTCCCGACTCTGATTAAAAGTAAGCGACAATATTTATTTCTATAGTATTTGTTGTGTTTACTTGGTTTGAACATATTTTATTATATATTTAATATACATGGCGTTAGAATTAAAGTTCTGGCAACTTACAACGTGTTCACTCTTGTACTAATAATCAACAGTATATAAAAATGATATATCTTAAGAAAGAGAAAGGTAAGAGAAAAATATGGTAACAACTTTATATGTATGTAAATCTGCGAGAATAGGTTATTTATTTCGCACATCCGCGAAAATCCTTACATTAGTAGATTAATTTCATAGTCTCATTTATTATTACTGTAAAAAATGTAAGTCTATAATACTTAAATTGTTTATTTGGAATTGTTCGTTAGATAAAGTGTTTCTTGCATTTGAAAATAGTGTGCAAAAATTATATTTTCCAAATGTGTTTCAATAGTGATTACAAAGTAATATTTATAAAGAAATTCATTCCTAACAACGATTAAAAAATAGTTTAATAGTAGTTTTATTTCTATAGTGGATGTAAAGTGTTTCTTATAGTCAGTTACATCAACAACGACCATTGACATAATCAGCTCGATAGTGATTGTATTTCAATACTGGTTGCAAAGTGATTCTTCTAATGAAAAACATCCCCAACTACTATTGAAATAATTTATTTCAATAGTGGTTTAATTTCAATAGTGGTTGCAAATTGATTCTACTAATGAAATACATTCCCAACCACTATTGAAATAATTTATTTCAATTGTGGTTTTATTTCAATAGTGGTTGCAACAAAGCTATCAATACGTTATAAATGTGAGATTTAATGTACATAATAGTGTTGCTCTAGTCTGATATTTTTCATCGTGATGAAGAGGAAAGCCTTACCGGTGAAGAAATAGTACATGTATTTTAGTAACATCTTTTCCTATATTGTTTTATTTAATTCTTGACAAGCTTAAAATAGTTTATGGAAGTTCTGAAATTACCCATATTCTGACTTTTTTACGGTGCTTACTGATCAAATAAACACAAAATTCTACATTTAGTCATTTATTCACCAATGTGAAAATTTACGTACGCGTCCAAAATGTGGCGAAACACGTCTTTGATATTTTTTGTTTTGGTTTAAGTAATTTTTTTTTCAATATTTATATAGGTACAATATTACCTACAAAGATGCGTTATTTTGAAAAATTAGGAATATAACTTAAATGCTTCCTTAACACCTCTTACACAACTACGTAAGATATCTTTTTATGATTAGTGTTAAAACTTGAAATCATAATTATAATAACTACTACATTTCAAATTCATTAATATTATCTCTTTGATTTAACTTTCTCATTACATTTAATCAATTCTATTTGTTACAAAGAAACATGGATATTGTTCCGTGACTATCAAACAGGCGTATCGAAAATAATCCGGGATGCCTATCACTACTATGGAGTTATGGAATTTGGAAAACGAAACGTGGAAACACAGATTAATCATAAGAACAGACATATCAAACTGATCAGCATCGCAGGACGAAAAGTAAATATATATTATTTTCATTTAAATGAATATTATAGCTACAATTAATATTCATCCTAGATAAAATTAAGTTCGACAGTTTACGCAAAGTGGTTTAAAAACAAAAGGCCCAAAGATCTGACATATTGAAATGTACATGTATTAACTGACCAATCTTATTATTGAATTAAGCCCTCTACTTTTAAAAAATAGGGAAAAAATTTGAATGAAAAATGATAAGGACGATTAGTTACGTATTTGAGTTAAACAAAAATGATTTCGTTGAATGCTCTGATACACAATTGCTGATAATCCCACGTTTAAATTTACATTTCATAAATATGACATTTAATTACTGTAAAACGCCAAAACTAAGTCACCGTGACATAGGATATCATTGTCATAGTTTCATTATTTTAGAATTATCAATTAATAAAAAACTGCTGATATTTAAGCCTGAAATTGTTCTAACTAGACTAACTAGAAATGCGAGTCGCGGTTTGAATAATTTAGAACTGTGCGACACATTTTCTCTACAAACAGGATTATACACTGTACATTAAAGCTTTTATGTAACTGTTAGCATATCTGCTTCAGTGGTTTTTGAGAAGCATATTTCCTTAGAGTATGTATAAGTATTGGCTCGTGGGTATTTACTTTAATAGTGTATTTTTTTTTTAATACACAGACTTTTTTTTTTCCAATTCGTGATCATCTAAAATTTGAAGAGAGTTATGCTCTTCTTTATGGTGTCCCAATAGGGCCATTTGCGTTAGCACGACATCGCGTTCAGATAAACAAGACATCGCGCTAACACACAACACGCCGTCGCGCTAACGCAACTTTGCACATCACGCCGTCGCGCTAACACACAACACACTATCGCGTTAACACAAAACACGCTTTTGCGCTAACGCAACTTTGCACAACACGCCGTTGCGCTAACACAAAACACGCCTTTGCGCTAACACAACTTTGCACAACAAGCCGTCGCGCTAACGCAACTTTGCACAACACGCCGTCGCGCTAACACACAACACACTATCGCGCTAACACAAAACACGCCATCGCGCTAACACAACTTTGCACAACACGCCGTCGCGCTAACGCAACTTTGCAAGTTTCACAGTCTAGTAGGAAGTCGTGTCCGGAAATATAAGACTGCGCATGCTGAAATATTTAGGACTGCATGCAAGCATGGATGAAAAATAAATTAAATGTACTTTGAAATATATATATTTTTTTCATTTATAATCAATACATATGAATAGAAATATAGTTACTTGTATGTCACTGCATAAGGATATGCTAGCATGCATGTAAAATATTAATACATCTACCAATTGATATATTTACTTTAAATATTTAATATAATTCATAAATTCAACAATAATAATTCATGATATGTTAAAAACCTGTAATTGTACATTTTAAAATTTCTTTGTTTTGGTAATATACAGAGCACCGTATTTGAATTTGTAATATGTTATAATGTTATGAACAGTGAATATTTTTGTGAATAAAGAATTTGATTCACACGTGAAATACAATCAACATACGCAGTTTGATATTTCCGGACACGACTTCCTACTAGACTGTGAAACTCGCAAAATTGCGTTAGCGCGACGGCGTGTTGTGCAAAGTTGCGTTAGCGAGACGGCATGTTGTGTGTTAGCGCGACGGCGTGTTGTGCAAAGTTGCGTCAGCGCAACATCGTGTTGTGTGTTAGCGCGACGGCGTGTTGTGCAAAGTTGCGTTAGCGAGACGGCATGTTGTGTGTTAGCGCGACGGCGTGTTGTGCAAAGTTGCGTTAGCGCAACATCGTGTTGTGTGTTAGCGCGACGGCGTGTTGTGCAAAGTTGCGTTTGCGCGACGGCGTGTTGTGTGTTAGCGCGATGTCTCGTTTATCTGAACGCAATGTCGCGCTCACGCAAATGACCCTATCCGGACACCATACTTTTTTTATTGATTTGAAATCCATTTTCCGAACAAAAGCTTAATACTAATAGAGTTGTTTATGTTGTTATAAACACGAAATCAAAAATGTGGAAAAGTTGATAAACATACAAACAGATAGAAGGACAAAAAGGCAGACAGATGAACAGTTTGTCGGACGGACGAATGGACGATGGACTACAGAAGTTCAGGAAAGATCGCAAAAGAACGTTTAACGCTCCATGTCAGTTTATACATAAAAACATTATGTACATTTAAGGCTATTAAATGTATTACTTATATTATTACGTACATGGTCAGGATTTTGGTCAAAGTTTATGTTTCCGTTTATTATCTTTACAATGCTTCAGAAAGGCATTTCTAATTTTCAACCAATTTGTGTGTCAATCGTGGAGTTATAAGCAAGATGCATAGCTCATTATTCTTTGGTATGTAAACAATTGAAGCTCAGTTCATGTTTACATTTTGAAAATGTTAGGTTTTAGACCTAAAATTAATGTGCCAAACAGTAGGAACTGTTTATTTATGTTAAATTAGCAGACAGAAAAATCAGCTTGAAAAAGATCGAACTTAACCAATGTAAACAACAACAGGGCACGAACCTTTCTTACATAAGAAAAAATTGTGAGCTCTTTATCTTGCTTATAACTCTTCGACTGACACTCAAATTTTGGTTGATAATTAAAAATGTATTTAGGTATCCTATGCACTCATCAATGTTGTTGTATCAACATTTTCTTGAGAAGTATATCATTGAAATCTGTAAACAAAACACACTTAAAAAATGCAAAGATAATGGGGGGGGGGGGGTGTCAGTATTCATCTCTCTGAGATATGTCCCATTTAATTTGACCTTTTTGCACCTAAAATGCAATTTCATCCTTATTAGGATTTGTTGTCAGTATTTTTGATTAAGCAAACTTATTTCTTCAAATATTGTTTTTAATTATGCACAATGGTTACATTGAATAAAGGGATTACGAAAACATTATGTATGAAACTGCACAAACTTTTGTGACCTTTTTGCACTTGGAATAGACAATTTCTATTAATAATAGTTACAATTTGATCTGGAATAAAAAACTTTCTGAATATCAAGAATTTTATCAGATTTATCCAGTTTGCCTAGATATGTATTTATTATCATTTTAACATAATAAAACATGTGGGTCAGTGATGTCAAATTTTAGATATAGGGCTTCAAAAGTAAAATTCTCGAAAAAAATTGGATTTAAAAAAATTTAGACATCTTATTTATATTAACATGATTTTATGCTAAACGTCTATCGCTCTCTCAAGATTTAATTTTATACATGTCACACAGAACCTATAGAATATGCTAAAAATCAAATATTAAAAATGTCAATAATAAATAAAGTATAATGAAAAGAAAAGCATATTGAAACTTCAAAAAATTGCTTGTTTCTGTCATTTTCGTCTAAAAAAAACTTTCGCATGAAAAAATAGTTCCCCAATAATGTGTTTGTTTCTTAAATTCAAATGTTGTGTAATTATGATATATTAATCTATCTGTGTTGATTAAATAAATAAAATCATATTCATTTTAAATGCGAGGGTTGTCCTAAAAAAGTGTAGACAGAACACATAACTTAAAATCTGATCACTGCAATTTCATTAGACTTCTGTTTTGTTGTGACGTCGAAATTCCCCAGTCTTTATGACGTTGTTGCTAAACCATTCACATCGTTTACGATAGTATTTATGTTTTTCTTGGAAAAAATACTTCCTTTGATCATGTACACTGAGTTCTCATTCGATATAAATTTTGAGTTTTGTTTATTTTTTAATATTTTCTAAGTACAAACGATCGGTCGACTCTAGACTTGTCCAGTATTACTTATTGTCTAACGTCCGTCCTACCAAAATGTGACGTTCAGCATTTTGATGTCAATTTATTTCGGTCGGGGTTTCTTTTTTTCACTTATTGTCATCATACTCGTTCGAATATTTTTAATGTTGTTAGACTTCTAATTCACAAATGCATTTTTAAGCGATTGTGTTAATTTTATTTACTGCAAAAGCCGCTTAGGTTTTCTTTCAATGTCTTTACCAAATTTTATCAGTTACCACTGCGCCGCCTTAAACGCTGAATTAACCGTAGATTTTACACTTCAACTTGCCAAAAAACGCGCTATAAAATCTTTATAAGTTGTGTTACAGCCAACAAATTTTCTGGGTAAATAATAGAATATTGACAAATTTAAATGTATTTTTAATTTGATTATCTTTTCATTCGAAAAGTACTTTTCCTCGCAGTTTACATTTCGTTATGTTGATTTTAACTTTTCGTTTTTGACATTGCGCTGCATGTCGAATTTATGTTCTAGCATGTTTTCATTTCAGTAATTTAAACTCAAACAATATTTGATTTCAAAACATAATTACAATCAAAAATTACTTGAACCCTCTGTGGCACAAGTTTCATCTTCCTGTGTCTTCGATTAACTGAATAACGCCACTTGTCTACACTATTTTAGGACAACCCTCCTATAATGATCATCTGTGCAATGAAATCAAAACGTGAGGAGTGAGATAGCACTGTACACACACACAAAAAGAAAAAAATAATTTTGACCAAAATCGTAACCATGCCTCTTATTTGAAATAATCGTGAAAGTATCGTAAATAGCAAAAACTCGTAAATTTTAGCGTAACGTTATTCGGAGAAATACAACAAATATTTTTAGTTTATTAGTGCATATGTCGGATATGAATGACTATAGAGCCAATAGATTTAATCGATAAGCAAACCTTATTTTTTGGTATTTATTATACAGTATATCTAATCATATATTTAAAAAAAAGAATATATCTATTTTTCTGGGATCTGGCATATAGTTTATTGCTAGCCAAAATGTACTACATAATTATCTTAATATAAGCCGATTGGCATGTAAAAAGTCTTTATAATAGTTGATATCGCAAGTGTCATTATCAAGTACTAGGAAGCACGTTTTTGAACATAGAATATCAATTAATTTGATTATCAATTACTAGGGATCACCGTTAGGCAGCGATAAGTATTACACTGTCACGGACGAGAAAGGCGACAATTTTCTCCAACGCTTCGAAACATTTGTTTCTGAACAGACGGTGCACCTTTTCGGCCGACCAATGGGTTTAAGTAAGGATATACCAAACACGACCTTTACTATTGATACTAAATGCATTAAAATATATCTAAAATAAAAGTTAATTCATTATCTATTACATGAAATTGTTTTTACATATACATAATTTAAACAATAATTCCTCCAAGGTTTAATGCTCATAAAAACGCACCTGAATTTATTGTAGAAATGCCAGTTCCCATTGCAATTATCGTTTGTGAGGGAGACATGGAGACTATAGCTCATGTATCAGGATCACTTGAGAACAAGCTACCTGTCATCATAATTAAAGGATCCGGAAAAGCTGCTGACTTAATTCTGGACTTTTTGGAAAAGTAACGTTTAAGTTTAAATACTTTAATAATAATAGTAATAACAAGACACGATCTCGTTGCGAGAAGGTAAAATGACCTTGCTTTTTATCTTCGTTAACGAAATATATCTGGAAATTGGGGTAGGATCTGAAAGAGCTATGGCTAGATGACATTAGACCCCTCTTGATCCCTAATTTGAAAGATCACACAACGTGTCACAAAATATTTCAAAATTAAGTTTTTAATAAAAGAATTGAGCCCTTTCGGCCCCTAATTTGAAGGACCAGTCCCTTTTTCTTAATGTAAAATTAAAGCTCTTGTCATTTTTAGCTCACCTGAGCTGAAAGCTCAAGTGAGCTTTTCTGATCAAAATTTGTCCGTTGTCTGTCGTTGTTGGCGTCGGCGTCGGCGTCGGCGTTTTTGTCGTTGTAAACTGTTCACATTTCCATCTTCTTCTCCAGAACCACTGGGCAGATTTCAACCAAACTTGGCACAAAGCATCACTTGGTAAAGTGGATTCAAGTTTGTTCAAATGAAGGGCCACACCCCCTTTAAAGGAGAGATAATTTAAAATTTGTAGGTATTTTTCAAAAATCTTCTTCTCAAAAACTATTGGGCCAGAAATTCTGTAACTTGTATGGAAACATCCTCAGATAGTGTAGATTCAAGTTTGTTTAAATCATGGTCCCCGGGGGTAGAGTGGGGCCACAATGGGGGGGGGGATTTTTACATAATATATATAGAAAAAAATCTTTAAAGCTTTAAAAACTATTAGGCCAGAAATGCTCCAATTTGAGCGGAAGCATCCTCAGATAGTGTAGATTTAAGTTTATTTAAATCATGGTCCCCGGGGGTAGGGTGGGGCCACAATGGGGGGATGAATTTTTACAAAGGAATATATAGAATAAATCTTTACAAATCTTCTTCTCAAAAACCTTTAGGCCAGAAAAGCTCAAATTGGAGTGGAACCATCCTCTGATAGTGTCGATTTAACTTTGTTCAAATCATATCCCCGGGGGTAGGGTGGGGTCACAATGGGGGATGAATTTTTACAAAGGAATATATAGAGAATTCTTTAAAAATCTTCTTCTCAAAAACTTTTAGGCCAGAAAAGCTCAAATTTAAGTGGAAGCATTCTCAGATAGTGTTGATTCAAGTTTGATTTAATCATGGTCCCCGGGGGTAGGGTGGGGCCACAATGGGGGGATGAATTTTTACATAGGAATATATAGAGAAAATCTTTAAAAATCTTGTCCTCAAAAACTATTAGACCAAAAAAGCTCAAATTGGAGTGGAAGCATCCTCAGATAGTGTAGATTCAAGTTTGATTAAATCATTATCCCCGGGGGTAGGTTGGGGCCACAATGGAGGATGAATTTTTACAAAGGTATATATAGAGAAAATTTTTACAAATCTTCTTCTCAAAAATTATTAGGCCGGGAAAGCTCCAATTTGAACGGAAGCATCCTCAGTCTATAGTATAGATTCAAGTTTGTTTAAATAATTGTCCTTGAGGGTTAGGGTGGGGCCACCATGGGGGGATGAATTTTTACATAAGAATATATAGAGAAAATCTTTAAAAATCTTGTCCTCAAAAACTATTAGGCCAGAAAAGATCAAACTTTTGTGGAGGCATCCTCAGATAGTGCAGATTCAAGTTTGTTTACATCATGGTCCCCCGGGGGTAGGGTGGGGCCACAATGGAGGGGGGGGTGAATTTTTACATAGGACTATATAGAGAAATTCTTTAAAATATTCTGGGAAAGTTTTCAGTCCAAAAAGTAGTAACTAGTGTGAAAGCACGGGTTGTGCAGATTAAAGTTTGATCAAACCATGATTCCCTAGAGAAAAGTGGGGCCACAAAGTTGGGGGGGGGGGGAGGGGGGTTATATAGGAATAGAGAAAAATCTTCTTACAGGTACAACAACAAAAGGGGCTATGTATTTACCATAAAAATATGTGGATAAAAATCGACAGATGTTTTAAATTTTTTGAGCAAGATCTACTGTACTTAGTTGTCAAGATATTTTGATTTTGATACTGTAATGCTAATTTGATCAGAGCTAAGGCTATGTTGCTCAGGTGAACGATGTGGCCCATGGGCCTCTTGTGAACACGTTTGGTTCAATAAGTGTTTACAAAAAAATGTACTGTTCTCGAGATATCTGGAAAAGATCGATTTAGGGGTCAACACTATAACTCCTTTTAGGGGCCGGATAACAAAGAAATTAAATAAAATATTTCACAGTTAAAAGTTATTAATAAAAGACTTAAGAGCCCTTTCGGCCCCTAATTTGAAGGGCCAGCCCCTTTTTCTTGATGTCAAATAAAAGCTCTTGTCATTTTAAACACATTTGGTTCAATAAGTGTTTACAAATTATGTAATGTTCTCGAGATATCTGGAAAAGATCGATTTAGGGATCAACACTATAACTCCATATCGTTAAACACATTATTTTGAGCATCTTTTGTTCAATATTGCTTTTCAAAATTTTCCTCCATTTTGAGATATTGAGGATCGAAATGTCTGACTTCTTGCCGCTTAAAATCCCTAATTAGGTAACATAGTTAACAAAGAAGTAAATAATTGTCATGTTTAGGCCAATGACATTATGATGAACATAATTGCTTCTATAATGTATTACAAAATGTTTCACAGTTAAAAGTTATATCTTAAAGACTTTGGAGCACTCTCGGTCCCTAATTTGAAGGGCCAGCCCCTTTTTTTATGTCATATGAAAGATCTTGACGTTATTAAGTTTTTTTGTTCTACATGTTTTACCAAAATCTATCGAGAAAAAAGATATCGAAAGAAAACCACCAAAATTCCTGACGCTTTTTAAACCGTAGTTTTCGAGCTCGGGCGAGCTTCGGCGCTTTTGGTCACAGGTCACCGTATATACAGACCGTAATACGTGCTTCTACACCTCTAAAACGAACCGTACAGTTCCGTGCAAGAAACGAACCGTACCGTTCACAAAACGAAACGTACCGTTCACAAAGCGAACCGTACCGTTTACAAAACGAACCGTACCGTTCACAAAACGAACCGTACCGTGCAAAAAGCGTGCAATATAATTTATGCAAGACCCGCCCCAAAACGGCCAAAAAGCGTACCGTACCGTGCAATAAGCGTGCAACTTCCATATACGGCTTATTGACTAATGTGTTTCGATGAATACGGACGGAGATTATCGCTGAGCAGTTAAGTTCATTATTATGCTAGATTTTAGTTATACGGGATTAAGTAACACATACTAATTTAACGCTGTTATTTTTAAGGTCTTCCGTTTCCAACGGAAGACCTTATTGTTTTTCTTAGGTTTCTTTTTCCCTATTATCAAGGTCTTCCGTTTCCAATGGAAGACCTTATTGTTATTCTTCGGTTTCTTTTTCCCTATTATTAGGGTCTTCCGTTTTCAAAGGAAGACCCTCTTGTTATTCTTCGGTTTCTTTTTACATATTATTAGGGTCTTCCGTTATTCTATCTTGTTATTCTATTGTTAGGGTCTTCCGTTTCCAAAGGAAGACACTCTTGTTATTCTATTGTTTCTTTTTAGGGTCTTCCGTTTCCAACGGAAGACCCTCTTGTTATTCTTCGGTTTCTTTTGACATATTATTTATTGTTCATTATTCTATTGTTTCTTTTTATTATTAGGGTCTTCAGTTTCCATTGGAAGACACTCTTGTTATTCTATTGTTTCTTCCAACGGAAGACCCTCTTGTTATTCTTCGGTTTCTTTTGACATATTATTTAGGGTCTTCCGTTTCCAACGGAAGACCCTTTTGTTATTCTTCGGTTTCTTTTTATTATTATTATACTTTTTCTTTTTTTTCTGACTCCTTGTCGGCTTCATAACTCAAAAAGTTTTCAACCGATTTAGATGAAACTTTCAGAGATTATATGCAACTACTATGCCTCAAAGATATTAAAGTTTCCATGAGAAAGTCACTTCCATTTTTACGTTACGTCGTTTATTAAATTTTAAAAAAGTCATTTTGTCCGGGGCATTTCTCAAAAATGCTTTAAGATAGAGGCTTGAAATTTTCTGTGGTTATGGATTTTTCAATTTACCTGTGCAATAAGGCTGGAAATAGAAATCCGTAACTTCCGGTCGAAACCGGAAGTGAATCAAATTTTTCGAAAATTTGAATTTTTTGATCAGATTAAAAATGTAAAAGTGTTTTGTAGAGCTCATTAGGCCGAATCTAACACTGAAATCCGTTTTAAAATCGAACCACGCATATCAGAGATATTTGGGTTCAAAAATTGATTTTTCCGGAAATTTTGATTCCACAGACAAGATTCAGAAAATAGTGCAAAATTCACACTGAAAGTAACTCCTGCTGAAAACAATTCGTACAGGTCATAAAACTATATTTAAAACCATAAAGTTATATGCATATTGTAGAGTTTGCAAAGCTTAATACAAAACTGAAATTCGTTTTAAAATCGGATGATGCATTGCAGAGATATCGAGGTTTAAATATTGATTTTTCCGGAAATTTTGATTCCACAGTCAAGATTCAGAAAATAGTGGAAAATTCACACTGAAAGTAACTCCTGCTGAAAACAATTCGTACAGGTCATAAAACCGAACTCTTTTTTTTAAATAGTTTATCTTTCGTTTCATAATTACGTTGAATGTAAAAACTTCGTTTGGAAAAACAGAACATTTTGTCAACAAAAGCTAGAATTGAAGACACAGATCCCGATTCTAACAGCGAAAAGCGATCGAAAGTCTTTTCTAAAATTTGGTAAAAGTGTTATTTAAATCCCAATATTAAGCCTAGACTAATCGTCGCAGATCTTTCAGTGTTGAATAATAGAACAACACTACAATATGTAACGTAGATTGGATCACTGAATATAGAGTTTGTAAAGATTTCAAAAATGAATATATATTTATTGTAATAATTTACCTTAAAAAATAAATGCATTAATGTAATGCATGTCAATCTGTGTTCTGCATATTAACACAAACTTATTAGTTTTAATCGAAAAAATTTATCGTACGATTCACCATGTCAACTGGCTATGTTTTGACTGCGAACAACAGCTGATAGCGGTGTGTCAACATTTTTAAAAGAAGCATGGTCTGCAAGACGTCGATAGTGGGACATTCAGCTCAACTATCGTATGAGAGATTATAAAGGTATGTTTCAATACAAGATATGTCGTGTTGACTTTTTCTTTTCAAAGTATTTGTACTTTTCCATCTAACCCGAGATTCCTCTGACCCTATCCTCCGCTTTTGACGTGCGTCACAGTATTAAAGCGGATGTTAGAGTCAGAGGAATCTCGGAATATTTTCTGTCCCGTGTATTTTCACGTGTATGTTTTGTACATCACTCCTTCGAATTACTATTTATTATTTTCCTATGTTTATGTATGTCTTATTGTGTATTGAGCAAAACACCATACACTGTAAAACAGTGCAATTAAAAGGGGTGGGGGTCCCAATGTACACAAGAGTAGAATACTGTAATGCATGTTTGCATGATGATAACTTTACCTTAAATATTTTAATATAGCAGATCTTTACCATATCGCCTTTCACTTGATTTATAAATTTAAAAACTCAGACAGGCTTCATCTTCGCTAGCCAAGGGTTTTTGGTCTACTCCGTTCCCCATAAACGGGGAGCGAAGTGGACCAAAAGCTCTTGGCTAGCGAAGATGGACAGGCTTGTGCTTAATTAAAGATATTTGACATGGTAAATATTCAATCTAATTAAAATTAGACCTTTCGTCTGGCTCTCTGTTATATATTGTTATAGCTGGGGAAAGAGCATGTAAAACAGAGTGCAAGATGAAAAGTACTTCATATTATATCAAGCTCAGATTTTAGGTTAATGTAAATTTATGTTCCCTGATATCTATAAAACATTCATCTCAAGATTTATAATTATTTTACTTTAAAAATTGTTTACATACAATGCATATCACATCTACATTGTATGTAAACAATATTTAAAGTAAGATAAATGTAATAATTTTTACTGCATGTGACTCAGATCTCTCTCTCTCTCTCTCTCTCTCGATCGATCGATCTCTCTCGCTCGTGCTTTTAATCTTAGCAAAGTGCAGAGAGCAACTAAATTTTGTAACAAAAATATCTCTGTCTAGTAAAAGAAATCAACAGTGCATTGAATTTTAAAATGAGCATGTTACTGTGGTTTCATCAATATTCGTGGGTATCAATTTTCGTGGATTTTCTAAAAACCACAGTTTCAAGGATACGTAAATTCGTGGCCAATGACCCTATCAATACAAAATGTTAGTTGATATTGTTTTTCGATGAGCATTTAATTTCATGGATCAACTTAACAACGAAATCCACGAAAATTGGTATTCAACGAATATTGATGAAACCACAGTATCAATCCCTTATTTTTTGAGTGTGCAACCAAAATCCAAAGCTTTGTAAAATTGTTCATGGATTTTTATGTGCATTATGCATAGTATTGTTTTTAAAACATGCAATTAATAAGAAAAAAACCTCACTAAATTTATTCGCAAAAAACCCCCCAGTAGAATTGATAAAACATGGCACAGCAGAAGCTTATACTTTGACGCTGTTTGGATGGGTATAATATTCCTTTGTAGTTTACAAATTGAAATATTGACTGTCGCACAATGAGTGAAACTCTCTCTCTCTCTCTCTCTCTCTCTCTCTCTCTCTCTCTCTCTCTCTCTCTCTCTCTCTCTCTCTTAATTTGATATGTGACTATACCTGAAAAAAGGGATAAAAAAATTTAATGTTATATTATGACTTGATATGCAAATTTTGTTTTTGTACTGCCTAAATGTAAATGTCATGTATTGGGATATCTCATACTTATTACACTGCATGGTCAGTGTATTTTTTCCAGAAATACTATGCATATGTTAATGTAAACACAGCTATTATTAGTACATGTATGTTATCACAGCTAATTGACTTTTTTTTTATTTCAGCTCAAAGCGGTCTCTTGTTACAACATGGCGGTCACAAGGCACCTGTTGATTCTTGTGGTTTCATCTATTAAGGTTAACCTGTCACCTGTACCCACATACATATTCCTTGTGTTCTACAGACTATTTACCGGTAATTCAAATTAAATCGGATAATGCATGAACAATAATGGAACTTTAAGAAAGCATCATGCCTTGTTGTGTTTTATGTTTGATAAGAAATTATGACAAACAAAATTAAGGCTGTTTAAAGAAATTTACAGTTGTTAGTTGTGAAAATCTGTTTTTTAATAAAAGTGTGCAATTATGTTTCCTTTATTTTGTATTTTATGATAATATTTAGATGTGTTTACACATATATGTAAATGTACATTTGACCTTAAAATAATATCTGCTATCAATGATAATTACTTTTGAAATGAACAAGAAACAACATATTTTTACCTTTTTGTATATGCATAAAAAATTGTAGGAAAACATGTCAAATTTGAACATTTTTCATGGAATTCTCCTCCGTCTCCAGCTACCTGGGTGTGTTTGAATTAAAATTTAATTTAAGACAGATGTCTAACTTGTAGGTCTTACTGTTTTAGCATGGTTCAAAGGAGACGAGAAACCAGAATAGATAAGATATTCACTAAATATGATTGTTAGCTTACTCTTTTTTATGGAAACAAGAAATCACATGCAGGGCGGCATGTCTATTCATTAATTAAAATGCTACAAATCATTCAATAAACAAAAAAAGATCAAATTTTATTATCATTGATACAGTGATTGATGATTGTTTTCAAATATGTGTGAGAAATGACTCAAAGAAATAGCCACAAGTTTCATAAAATTAGGTAAAAAACCTCAGGTAAAAGATTTCAAACCATGACTGTTTATGAAAATCAAAAGATAGTGGGAGGGTATACATGTAAGGGCATTTCTAAGTAATATGATGATTTTATAATGATAATATCATGTAGAAGTATGTTATATTGAATAAGGTTTCTTATTAAAGGAGGTTGAACAACAATTGACCTCTAAAAGGTCGGGTAAAGATGTTTTACTATGAAAAACTCTATGAATCTGTGTTAAATAGAGGAAAGTGGAAATGGTGGGTTCACTTAAATGGCCATATTTTTATTAAACCTCAATGGAATTGGCAATGTGTGGTATACTTTTTCTCAGAATTGTATTAGCTTTCTAATTCTAAGACAAAACATCTTTTCATAAAATGTTAGTGTACTAAGTTAAAGGTAGCAAGGGACAGTTTTGGATAAAGTACCCGTTAATATTTTTGTAAAATTGAGAGTTGCTGTACTTGAAGGCTTATGAGTGTTGCTAAGATTCATGAAATGAATTTTGATGACTATCATTAGTTAGAGGGATGTCTCTTGTTGGAATTGGTATGCAATATGAAGGCCCCTAATGTTAAGTACATGAGAAGCAGAAGTAAATTGTGAAACTTGCGACTATGACTGTTGTGTTGACTGTACACTGTGAAATTACAGGTTACAAACGGGACATTATATAACTCGAAATGTAGGTGGATGGGACATTATATACCTATTTACTGGCTTTGAGTAAATAGGTATTTTATTATACCAAAGAAAACTTTATTTGTCGGCGATGCAGAATTTCTTGATGATAAACAAATAAGAGTTATCGGACTTTGAATTTAATGCAGCGATTGGATTACGTCAGAGGTGTTCCAAGTTTAAAAAGGAGGGAAATCAAATGTCGCCGGTGAATAGTTTTGATGACTATTCACCATGAGCAGATAGCACGGAAACAATTTCACGGTTAGATAGAATAGCATGTTTATTCATTGTAATTTTACATAGAAAATATTCACAGAGGTGTATAGAAAATATTCACAGAGGTGTAATAAAGTAATTTATACATCAGTAAGTTTCTGACATGTGATGGTGCAACAAGCACACAGTAGGAAGGTAAATTCTTTGAAAAGCAGTGTAGAGGAAAAGTTGCTCAGGATAATGTTTTAAACAAAATGCTAAATAATAGGTTTTAGGTCACCTGAGTCACTTAGTCAATAGTGACCTATTGCAATTGGTCTTCATCCATCGTCATGCTATTACTTGTGAACTACTAGACGAATTTTCATGAAATTTCCAGGACTGAGAGAACATTAAAAGATCTTGATGTTAAAAAAATTTGGACTGATGACGTCACTTCCGGTTTGAGATCTTGAGGATTTAGTGAATTTTTAAGGACTATTTTGTCCACTTTATCTTTACTCCTCCAAAACTAATTAAGATAAAAAACGTGAAACTTTTAGGGATAGTAGATAAATGTCTGTGGATGATCCTTTTTATTTGATAATTTGAAAAATGCGCAAAGCGCCGAACTTGTGTTTTACGAAATTTTTGCCCATTTTCTGAAATAGTTTAGAATGTGTAATTTTTTTTTAAAACATGTAACGCAAAAGTTGTTAAGATTTACATGCTCTTTCATTTGATAGCAGCCAAAAGGGTGTGGCCCCTCAAATATGAGGCTAAGAGGGCTCAAGTATTTTTATAACTCTTTACTGAGCAATAATTTGTTATTACCAGGTAATTATAAAAGCAAAAATGTTCATTGTACAGCTGTTTAGGCCTAAACAGTACCATACTGAAATCACATGTTATGTAATTAGGGGTTTTAAGGGGCCAGAAGTTCAAAACTTTGATCATTTATATCTGAAAAAGGAGAAATATTTTGAAAAGCAGTGTAGAAGAAAAGTTGCTCAGAATAATGTTGTCAACAACACGCTACCTTTAAACTATTGGTCTTTGGCCCCAGTAAGGAGTTTAAGGGTTGGCCCCTAAAACACAGTTGTTCAGATATCTCAAGAACAATCAACAATTATTGAGCACTTGTTGAATATGTTAATATGTTTATATTTACAAGACCTTTCATTTGATATCAAGAAAAAGGGACTTTTTATTGAACAATACTTTGTTATTCATTATAGAAGCAAAAATGTTCATTGTACAGCTGTTTATCTATACAGTACCATACTTAAATCATATGTTACGTAATTAGGAGTTTCAAGGGGCCATAAATCCGAAACTTTGTTCAGTAATATCTAGAAAAGGAGAAATATTTTGAAAACCAGTGTAGAACAAAAGTTGCTCAGAAAAATGTTCTAAACGATATCCTACCAAAGAATTTTTAGTTGGTGGCCCCGGTTAGGGGTTTAAGGGTCGGCTCCTAAAACACAGTTGTTCAGATATCTCTAGAACGGTAAATAAATCTTGAACAATTGTTTAACAAAATATGTTTATATTTAAGAGTTCTTCTATTTGATATGATAAAAGGGGCCAGGAAGGCTTCAAAGTCTTTTATAATATCTCTTTACTGAGCGATAATTTTTTATTAATCATAGAAGCAAAAAATGAGCTTGTTTAGCTGAACCTAACACTGAAATCCGTTTTCAAATCGGACGATGCATTACATAGATTTTGGGGTTAAAAAATTGATTTTTCTGGAAATTTTGATTCCGCGTTCTTGGTTCAAAAAGTAGTGTTAAGTTCAAAGATAAAGTAACTCGTACCTCAACTGATTCGGTAATTGCTAAGTCGTATTTGAACACATTCGGATTTTTTGGGGCTAGGTCGTTCTAGAAATCGTTAAGGTTTTTGTTAATTCGTACTCAGAATCATTCGGATTTTGTTAAGTCGTACCGATAAGTATTCAATTTTTTTTATCTTTTTGATTTAGTTACTCCAGTTATTGGTTTAAGAACGCTGCTTCTTACAGAAACTTCTAGCTTTACTCCCGACATTAACGGAAGACCCACTCGTTGCTTTGCAACGAGCTTTGCTCTAGTTATTATACTTTTTCTTTTTTTTCTGACTCCAATCGATTTTTTCAATGTTTTCAATCGATTTCAATGAAACTTTCAGGGTTTGTTGCAAGTTAGCGTCCCTCAAAGATAACAAAGTTTCAATGACAACGTCACTTCTGTTTTGACGTAACGTCATTTTTAAAAATTAAAAAAAGTCAAAATGTCCGGAGCTTTTCTAAAAAATGCTTTAAGATAGAGGCTTGAAATTTTCCGTGGTTATGATTTTGTCATTTTACCTCTGTAATAAGGCTGGAAATGAAAATCCGTCACTTCCGGTCGAAACCGGAAGTGAATCAAATTTTTCGAAAAATTAAATTTTTTGATCAAATCAAAAACGTACATATGTTTTGTAGAGCATATTCAGTTGAATCTAGCACTGAAATCCGTTTTAAAATCGAACCAAACATATTAGAGATATTTGGGTTCAAAAATTGATTTTTCCGGAAATTTCGATTCCGCAGTCAAGATTTAGAAAATAGTGCAACATTCACACTGAAAGTAACTTCTACTGAAAACAATTCGTACTGGTCATAAAACGTTTTAAAGAACATACAATTATATGCATATTGTGGAGTTCGCAAAGCTAAACACAAAACTGTAATTCGTTATAAAATCGGATGATGAATTTTAGAGATAACGGGGTTTAAATATTGATTTTTCCGGAAATTTTGATTACGCAGTCAAGATTTAGAAAATAGTGCAAAATTCACACCGAAAGTAAATTCTGCTGAAAACAATTCGTACATGTCATAAATTTTTAACTATTTATCTGAGTGTTTGTTGAAACGATTTCGTTAATTCGATTGACAATTGCGTTGAATGTGTAAAATTCCTTTGGAAAAAGAGAAAATTTTGTCAACAGGAATCGTAACAAAACAAAGCAGCTGAAAGTCACAGATCCCGATTCTATATTTAACAGCGAAAAGCTATCGAAAGTCTTTTCTGAAATTTGGTAAGAGTGTTATTTAAATCGCAATATTAAGCCTCTGTATGGCATAATCGTCGCAGATCTTTCAGTTGTTGAATAATAGAACAACACGTGCAATGTAGATTAAATTCCAAGGATCGCTACAGTAAATATGAGTTTGTTAAGATTTCAAATATGAATATATATCTATTGTAATTATTTACTTAAAAAATAAATGAATTAATGTAATGTATGTTAATCTGTGCTTTGCATATTAAACACAAACTTATTAGTTTTAATCGAAATAATTATCGTACTATCCACCATGGCAACTCGCCATGTTTTGACTACGAAGAACAGCTGATAGCGGAGGTGTGAACATTTTTAAAAGACGCATGGCTTGCAATACGTCGATAGTGGAAAATTCAGCTCAACTATCGTATGAGAGATTATAAAGGTATGTTTCATCTAATGATATGTCCTGTTGACTTTATCTTTTTAAAGTATTTGTACTTTTCAATCTAATCCGATATTCCTCTGACTCCAACCTCCGCTTTTGACGTGCGTCACAATATAAAAGCGGGTGTTAGAGTCAGAGGAATCTCGGAATATGTTCTTTCCAGTGTATTTTCACGTGTATGTTATTCACATCACTCTTTTGAATTTTTATTTATTGTTTTGCTATGTATATGTATGTCTTATTGTGTATTGAACAACACATACACTGTACAACAGTGCAATTAAAAGGGGTGGTGGTCCCAAGGTACACAAGAGTAGAATGTTGATTGTTGTAATTAGAGTTCATGTTTGCATGATGATAACTTTACCTTAAATATTTGAATATAACAGATCTTTATCATATCCCCTTTTATTTATTTTAATTTATTTAATTTTAATTTTTTAAATTAAAAAACTCAGACAGGCTTGTGCTTAATTAAGAAAATATAATTGACATGGTAAATGTTCAATCTAATTAAAATTAGACCTTTCGTCTCGCTCTCTGTTAAGTGTTATATATGGTTGTCGCTCGTGAAAGAGCATGTAAAACGAGTGCAAGATGAAAAGAACTTCATATTATATCAAGCTAAGATTTTAGGTTAATGTTCCCTGATATCTATAAAATATTCTTCTCAAGATTTAATTATTTCACAGAAGCATAGTAATTTGTTTGGGATTAGTTTATCTTTTATACATATTCATTTGTTTTAGATAAACTTTACATGCATATCACATCTACATTGTATGTAACAATTTTTAAAGTAAGACAAATATATGTAATAATTTTTACTGCATGTGTCTCAGATCTCTCTCTCTCTCTCTCTCTCTCTCTCTCTCTCTCTCTCTCTCTCATGATTTTAATCTTGTCAAAGCATCAGAGAGCAACTAAATTTTGTAACAAAAATATCTCTGTATAGTAAAAGAAATCAACAGTGCATTGAATTTTAAAATGAGCATGTTATCAATCCCTTATTTTTTGAATGTGCAACCAAAATCCAAAGCTTTGTAAAATTGTTCATGAAATTTTATGCACATTTTACATAGTATTGTTTTTAAAACATGAAAAGAAGAAAAAAGACTTTCACTATATTTATTCGCAAAAAAAAACCTTCAGTAGAATTGATAAAACATGGTATGGCAAAAGCTTATACTTTGACGCTGTTTGGATGGGTAATATTCCCTTATTACAGTAGTTTACGAATTGAAATATTGACTGTCGCACAACAAGTAAAACTCTAATATTCTCTCTCTCTCTCTCTCTCTCTCTCTCTCTCTCTCTCTCTCTCTCTCTCTCTCTCTCTCTCTCTCTTAATTTGATATGTGTCTATACCTGTAAAATAATAATGTTATATTATGACTTGATATGCAAAGTTTTGTTTTTGTAGTGCCTAAATGTTAATGTTATGTATTGGGATATGTCATACTTATTACACTGCATGGCCAGTGTATTTTTTCCAGAAATACTATGCATATGTTAATGTAAACACAGCTATTGCATGTATTAGTACATGTATGTTAACACAGCTAATTGATTTTTTTTCAATTTCAGCTCAAAATGGACTGTTGTTACTACATGGCAACCACAAGGCTTTTACCTGTTGATTCCTGTGGTTTCAGCTCTTAAGGTTAACCTGTCACCTCTACCCACATGCATAATCCTTGTGTTATACAGACTATTTACCGGTAACTCAAATTAAATCGGATAATTCATGACAAATAATGGAACTTTAAGAAAGCATCATGCCTTGTTGTGGTTTGTGTTTGATAAGAAATTATGAAAAACAAAATTAAGGCTGTTTAAACAAATTTACAATTGTTAGTTGTGAAAATTTGTTTTTCAATAAAAGCATGCAATTACACTGTATGTTTCCTTTATTTTGTATTTTATAATAATATAATACATGTATTTAGATGTGTTTACATATATGAAAAATCACCCCCCTCTTTTCAAGTGTTACCATTAAGATTACATGTAGGGTATGTAAATGTACATTTGACCTTGAAATAACATCTGCTATGATAATTACTTTTGAAATTAACAAGATACAACATATTTTTACCTTTTTAATGTATATATGCATAAAATGTAGGAAAACATGTAAAATTTGAACATTTTTCATGGAATTCTCCTCCGTCTCCAGCTACCCAGGTGTGTTTGAATTTAATTTTAATTTGAGGCAGATGTCTAACTTGTAGGACTTACTGTTTTAGCATGGTTAAAAGGAGACTAGAAACCAAAATATATTAGATATTCACTAAATATGATTGTAAGCATACTTTTTTCATTAAAACAAGAAATCACATGCAGGAAAGCATGTCTATTTGTTAATTCAAATGCTACAAATCATTTAATAAACAAAAAAAGATCAAATTTTAGTATCATTGATGATTGATTTCAAATATGTGTGAGAAATGACTCAAAGAAACTGCCACAAGTTTCATCAAATTAGGTAAAAGATTTCAAACCATGAACTTTTATGAAAATCAAAAGATAGGGGGTGGGTATTCATGTAAGGACATTTCTAAGCAATGTGATGCTTTTATCATGATAACATCATGTAGAAGTATGTTGTATTGAAAAAAGTTTCTTATTAAGGTTGAACAACAATTGACCTCTAAAAGGTCAGGTAAAGATGTTTTACTATGGAGAACCCTATGAATCTGTATTGAATAGAGGAAAGTAAAAATGGTGGGTTCACTTAAATGGCCATATTTTTATTAAACCTCAATGGAATTGACAATATGTGGTATACTTTTTCTCAGAATTGCATTAGCTTTCTAAGTCTAAGACAAAACATCTTTTCATAAAGTGTTAGTGTACTAATTTAAAGGTAGCAAGAGACAGTTTCGATAAAGTACCCGTTAATCTATTTTTAAAATTGAGAGTTGCTGTACTTGAAGGCTTATTAGTGTTGTTAAGATTCATGAAATGAATTTTGATGATTATCATTAGTTAGAGGGATGTCTCTTGTTGGAATTGGTATGCAATATGAAGGCTCCTAATGTTAAGTACATGAGAAGCAGAAGTAAATTGTGAAACTTGGAGCTATGACATTTGTGTTGACTTTACACAGTGAAATTGCAGGTTACAAAGGGAGGTTATATAACTCGAAATGTAGGTGGATGGAACATTATATACCTATGTACTGGCTATGAGGATGATAGCAAGTTTATTGTCCCTCAAGACAGCAACTATTTCACGAGGCGAAGCCGAGTGAAATAGTTGCTGTCGAGAGAAGGGGGGGGGGACAATAAACTTGCTATTGTCCGAATAGTCAGTAAATAGGTATTTTATTATACTGAAGAAACCTTCATTTGTCGGCGATGCAGAATTTTTTTATGATAAACAAATTGGAGTTATCGGACTTTGAATTTAATGCAGCAATCGGATTATGTTAGAGGTGTTCCGAGTTTAAAAAGGAGGGAAATCGAATGCTGCCGATGAATGGTTTTGATGACTATTCACCATGGGCAGACAGCACAGAAACCATTCACGATTAGATAGAAAAGCATGTTTATGCGGGCGCCCTTTAGTGATCAGTTTGTTTGTCTGTCCGTCTGTCTCCCCGTCCATCTGAGATCGCTTGTTCGGAGCATTGCTTCTCTCCCCTTCGCCCAATCTGGCTCATACCTCATCCACAGGGTTCCTTTGGGTAAAGTATGTGCAGTGACCTGGAACCATGTTTTTAGGTAAAAGGCTAAGGTCATAGCAGAATTACATATACAATCCTTGTCTGGGGCATATCTTCTCTCCCTTTGGTCCAATCTGGCTAATACTTCACTCACAGAGTGTCTATGGTCAAACGATGTGCACTGACTTTGAATGAATTTTGTAGGTAAAGGGTCAGGGTCATATCGGATCACGCGAAAAAAATTTTTTCAGAACATTTATACTTTCCACTTAGCCCAATTTGGCTCAGACTTCACATAAACAGAGCTTTTGAATAAAATGTGTAGTGACATTGAACCAATTTTCAAGGTCAACTGTGAAGGTCAGAACAGAATTTTATTTAAAAAATCCTTGTCCGGAGTATATCTTTTTTCCCAATGCTCGAATCTTGCTCATACTTCACCTACATGATGCCTTTGATCAAAGGATATGCAATGGTGTAGATCAAGTGTCAAAGTCATATCAGATCACACAAAAATCCTTTTTTCAAGAGCATATATATACTCTCCTTTTAGCCCCTATTTGGCTAATACTTTACCAAAACAGCGCTTTTTGGTTAATGGCATGCAGTGACCTTGAACAAAGTCAATGTAAAGGTCATAGCAGATCTCTTTTAAATCAGTTTGAGACCGTAGATTATTTCCCAATGGCTTAATCTTGTTCAGACTGAACAAAAATGTCTGTATGTTAGATTGAATTAAAAGTTTTATGCCAGCTGGAAAAATTTCTATGTTGTAGGTCATGGTCAAAGCAATCCTCTGAAATAATTTAAGCGAGGCCCTTTGAAATGGTCACTATCTCAATGTTGTTTAGTTCATAGTAAATTTATATATAAAATATTCAAAGAAGTATAACAAGGTAAACTATACATCAGTAAGTTTCTGACAATTGAGTTGCAACAAGCACACAGTACGGAATTCGAAGGTCAACCCTTTGAAAAGCGGTGTAGAGGAAAAATTGCTCAGAATAATGTTTGAAACAAAATGCTACCTAAAAGTTTTTTTTGGGTGGCCCCGTTAAGGAGGTTAAGTGTCGGCCCCTAAAACACAGTTGTTCAGGTATAACTTGAACAGACAAGAATTCTTGAACACTTGTTGAACAAAATATGTTTATATTTACAAGACCTTTTATTTGATATCAAAAAAGGGGGCTGGCCCCTCAAATTAGGGGCCAGGAGGGCTAAAAAATCTTTTCATAATTACTATTTCCGGAGAAATAGTTTGTTATAAATCATTAATCATAAACGCAAAAAGAGCTCATCAAGCTAAATTTAAAACTGAAATCCGTTTAAAAATCTGACGATTGATTACGGGATATAAGCGTTAAAAAATTGATTTTTTACGGAAATTTTAATTCTGCATTCTAGGTTTAAAAAATAGATGTTAGTTCAAAGTTAAGTTAACTTGTACCTAAAATAATTCGAAAATTGTTTAGTCGTACATAAAAACATCCGGATTTTTTTGTTATGTCGTTCTTCAAATAGTTAAAGGTTTTGTTAATTCGTACTAAAAATAATTCGGATTTTGTTAAGTCGTACCAAGAATCATTCGATTTTTTTTTATCTTTTTGTACTTAAGTTACTTTTGTCACTAGTTTAAGAACTCTGCTTCTTAGAGGTACTTCTAGCTTTACTTTCGACATTAACGGAAGACCCACTCGTTGCTTTGCAACGAACTTTGCTCTAGTTATTATTATTATACTTTTTCTTTTTTTCTGACTCCTTTTCGGCTTCATAACTCAAAAAGTTTTTAATCGATTTTTATTAAACTTTCAGAGATTATGTGCAATTATTATGCCTCAAAGTTATAAACGTTTCCATGAAAACGTCACTTTTCTTTTTACGTTACGTCATTTTTTAAATTTTAAAAAAGTCATTTTGTCCGCGGCATTTTAAAAAAACGCTTTAAGATAAAGGCTTGAAATTTTGCGTGATAGTAGATTTATCGATTTACCTTTGTAATAAGGCTGGATATGAAAATCCGTCATTTCCGGTCGAAACCGGAAGTGAATCAAATTTTTTGCAAAAATTGAATTTTTTGATCAAATCAAAAACGTATGCATGTTTTGTAGAGTTTTTCAAGCTGAATCTAACACTGAAATCCGTTTTAAAATTGGACGATGCATTATAGAGATATTGGGGTTTAAAAATTGATTTTTCCGGAAATTTTGATTACGTCAATTTAAAATTTTAAAAAAGTGATTTTGTCCAGGGCATTTTTCAAAAACGCTTTAAGATAGAGACTTGAAATTTTTTGTGTTTGTACATTTATCATTTTTTTTTTTTGGAAATAAGGCTGGAATTAACATTCCGTCACTTCCGGTCCAAACCGGAAGTCTTTCAAAATATTCGATATTTCGAATTTTTTGTTTCAATTTTTAAAGTATATGATCTTTGTAGAATTTATAATGCTGAATATGAAACTGAAATCCGTTTTTAAATCAGACGATACATTGCAGAGATATCAGGGTTCAAAAATTGATTTTTCCGGAAATTTTGATTCCGCGTTCTTGATTTAAAAAATAGCATAAAGTTCAAAGTGAAATTAACTCGTCCCAAAAATAATTCGATTTTTTGTTAAGTCGTACTTTGACACATTTGGATTTTTTATGTTAAGTCATTCTTGAAATTGTAAAGGTTTTTGTCAATTCGTACTTAAAATCATTCGGATTTTGTTAAGTCGTACTAAGAATTATTCGATTTTTTTTTATCTTTTTGTATTATTGTTATTGGTTTAAGAACGTTGCTTCTTACAGGAATATTTAGCTTTACTCTCAACGTTAACGGAAGACCCACTCGTTGCTTTGCAACGAGCTTTGCTCTAGTTATTAGGGTCTTCCGTTTCCAACGGAAGACCTTCTTGTTATTCTATTGTTTCTTTTTAGGGTCTTCCGTTTCCGACGGAAGACCCTCTTGTTATTCTATTGTTTCTTTTCTTTATTAGGGTCTTCCGTTTCCAACGGAAGACCCTCTTGTTATTCTATTGTTTCTTTTTATTAAGGTCTTCCGTTTCCAACGGAAGACCTTATTGTTTTTCTTAGGTTTCTTTTTCCCTATTATTATTTTTTTTTTTTTCTTACCGATTTTGTGCACGCGATTTCTTGAACCTTGTTGGAAATTTTTTTTGTTGATGACGTCGTTTCCTGTCCTGAGATATCGTGAATTTATCTTTTTTTATAGGGGTATTTTGTCGGGAGAACTTCTCTTTTACCATTTAAGATATGATGTTGAACTTTTCAGGGCTGATAGACGAAAGATTGAAATAGTGTCTAATGGTCTTTAATCATCTTTATCTCAAAAAGCGCCGAAGCTCGCCCGAGCCCAAAAATTAAGATAAAAAAGGCGTCATGATTTTTGTTGGTTTTCTTTGAATATCTCTTTTCTCAGAAGCATTTTGTTAAAACATGTAGAACAAAAAAACTTAATTAAATCAAGAGCTTTTATTTGACATCAAGAAAAAGGGGCTGGCCCTTCAAATTAGGGGCCGAGAGGGCTCTAAAGTCTTTGATTTATAACTTTTAACTGTGAAATATTTTGTGATATGTTATAGAAGCAATTATGTTCATCGTAGCGTTGGTTATCTATACATGATAAGTGTTTGCTCCTCTGTTACGTAATAAGGGATTTTAAGGGGCCAGAAGTCGAAAATTGTGATCATCAATATCTCAAAATGAAGAAAAATTTTGAAAAGCAATATTGAGCAAAAGATGCTCATAATAATGTGTTTAACGACATGCAGCCCTAATTTCTTTGTTATCCGGCCCCTAAAAGGAGCTATAGCGTTGGCCCCTAAATCGATCTTTTCCAGATATCTCGAGAACAGTACATTATTTGTAAACACTTATTGAACCAATTGTGTTTAAAATGACAACAGCTCTAATTTTACGTCAAGAAAAGGGGGCTGGTCCTTCAAACTAGGGCCCGAGAGGGCTCAAGTCTTTTATTAATAACTTTTAACTTTGAAACATTTTGAGATACGTTGCGTGATCCTTCAAATTAGGGATCAAGAGGGGTCTAATGTCATCTAGCCATAGCTCTTTTAGATCCTACCCCAATTTCCAGATTTTTACGTTAACGAAGATAAAAAGCAAGGTCATTTTACCTTCTAAAAATTGGACGGAAGACCTCCTCGTTGCTCGCAACGAGATCGTGTCTAGTTATTATTATTATTCTTTTTCTTTATTTTTCTGACTTTTTTGAAGCTTCGTATCTTTAAAAGTTTTCAACTGATTTCAATGAAACTTTCAGAGGTTACGTGGCATTGTCGTCCCTCAAAGATGTTAAAGTTTCCATTACAACGTCACCTCCGTTTTTACGTTACGTCAATTTTAAAACTATCAAAAAAGTGATTTTGTCCAGGGCGTTTTTCAAAAACGCTTTTAGATAGAGATTTGAAATTTTCTGTGTTTATACATTTATCATTTTTATTGGGACATAAGGCTGGAATTCACATTCCGTCACTTCCGGTTGAAACCGGAAGTTTTTAAAAATTTTCGAAATTTTGAATTTTTTGTTTCAATTTTACAAATTCACGATCTTTGTAGAATTTATAATGCTGAATACGAAACTGAAATCCGTTTTTAAATTAGACGATGCATTGCAGAGATATTTGGGTTCAAAAATTGACTTTTCCGGAAATTTTGATTCCGCGTTCTTGGTTTAAAAAATAGCGTAAAGTTCAAAGTTAAATTAACTCGTACCAAAAATAATTCGATTTTTGTTAAGTCGTACTTTGACACATTCGGATTTTTTTTTGTTAAGTCGTTCTTGATATTTTAAAGGTTTTTGTTAATTCGTACTAAAAATCATTCGGATTTTGTTAAGTCGTACCAAGAATTACTCGATTTTTTATCTTTTTGTTTTAGTTACTGTTGTTATTGGTTTTAGAACGTTGCTACTTACAGGAATATCTAGCTTTACTCTCTACATTAACGGAAGACCCACTCGTTGCTTTGCAACGAGCTTTGCTCTAGTTATTAGGGTCTTCCGTTTCCAACGGAAAACCCTCTTGTTATTCTATTGTTTTTTTTTATTAGGGTCTTCCGTTTCCAACGGAAGACCCTCTTGTTATTCTATTGTTTTTTTTTATTATTAGGGTCTTCCGTCTTCAGCGGAAGACCCTTCTATTATTCTATTGTTTCTTTTTCACTTTTCTTATTATTATTATTCTTTCTTGTCTTACAAATTTTGTGCAGGCGATTTCTCGGAGATGGCTTGATCGATTTTCTACAAATTTTCAGGGATAATGCCTCGACATCTGAAGTTTATACCGCTACGACAGTTTTTAGAAATTCACTTCCGGTCGGAAGTTATCGTCGTTAAACGATTTTTAAAAGTCAATTTTGTCTGCGACGTTTCTCAAAACCGAGTAAAGATTTAGAGCTGAAATTTTCAGAGATGATAGATCTACCGTTTTTCTAGTGCACCTCGGTCAAGAGAATGTCCGCCGTCACTTCCGGTCGTCACCGGAAGGAAATTTCAAAAATCAAATTTTTCAACTTTTTTGTTTTAAAATATTTTTCTGTAGGGTTGATAGTGACCCTTTGTCTGATTCAGAATATGTAGTTTGTTTTAAAATCGATTAACGCAGTCTCGAGATATTAAGCGTCAAAGTCCTGAAGCGAGAGTCCGAGTAGCTCAGTCGATAGAGTCGTGGACATGTGCCTAGGCGACCCGAGTTCAAGCCCCGAGTGCCGCAAAAATTTTTAACTCATTTTTCGCTTAGACCTACGATTTTATCTTTAAAATAATGAATTCTGTTCTTTTCCGTTTTAATTTTGTAAAAGAAGTTACAATAATAGCGCTTTTCCCCGTATTTGTGTATTGAGATCCTTAGCTATGAATTCATACTCTGAAATATACTTAAAATGTTCAGAAAAATAAATAGTTTCATCTTTAATAACACGCTTATACATTGTTCTAACACATGTATTTCATTAAGTGATTGTGTAATATGTAATATTTAGAATTTAGTATTTTACGTTTAATATAGAAGTCACGGACACCCCCCCCCCCCCTTGTCGCAAAATCATTTAGTTTTTCTAGCCTGCTTTTTCTTGATCTTTTATCTTGGACCTTTAATTTCAACCTAGAACCATTCTAGATTACGCTACTAATGGCCAGACCAATTCGTTCATTTTTAACAGAGTTATGAATTTTTGAGCATTTGAGTTTCGATTACCGTGCTTGACATGTACTGTAGAGAAAAATTCTAGCTCCCAAACCCTTCACATAATCCTAATGAAATTTCGTGTAAATGTACCTCGGACCCAATTCTTACTGTCTGCCAAATATGCAGCGGATTGAGGAATTAAGAAGAAATTTCTGAGATCAAACAGCGCGTAATGTATATACGGGGAATTAAGATTTACACAACACAGTACACGCACCGACCCCACCCCCCCCCCCCCCCGATTCACAAAATCATTTAGTTTTTCTGGCCTGATTTTACTTGATCGTTGATCTTTGACCTGTTCTTTCAACCTAGTACTATTCTAGATTACTGTACTAATGACCAGGCCAATTCGTTCATTTTTAACAGAGTTATGAATTTTTGGGCATTTGAGTTTCGATTAGCATGCTTGACATGTACTGTAGAAAAAATTCTAGCTCCCGAGCCCTTCACTCAATCCTAATGAAATTTCGTGTAAATGTACCTCGGACCCCTTTCTTAGTGTCTGCCAAATATGCAGCGGATTGAACAATTTAGAAGAAATTCCTGAGATCAAACGGCGAGTATTGCATGTACGGGGAATTAAAATTTACACAGTACACGGGATGTAAGCAGCCGTGTAATATTTCTGGTGCATGTGAATTTCTTATTTTCCGTTTAGTTTGGATCTATGATAGCGTGTGAACTACTTAAGAATGTTAGAACTGTGAAAATTAATGTCATCGAATTTTTACCGAATAAATTTACATGTTACTGATTTCGTTATTTCTACATTTATAAAGATTTTATCAATCCTGTTGAAATAAAACAGTCAAACATAATAGTAAACGACACGAAAAAAATCTCAACGCTGAAATACATGTGTAAAATGCATCAGTCATTGCTTTAGGACTTCCCCTAATTGTCGTTAAGCGAATCCGAGATCCACACTTCAAAATTCTACTTTCGATTTATTTACGGCGAAAATCAAGCTCTGGCCTTTTCACCCCCCTCCAGAAACAAACACGCATCAATATTTCAAATGACCTCGCATTGTTACAAAACCTGAATACTCAGACATCTTACACGTTGTTTTTCATCTCATACAAAAAATCAGCTCCTGTCCCGGGCGGAAACGCCCCAAATTCAAAGAGAAATTCGGGAATTATTTTGTGTCAGCCATGTTTTGAACCTTCGATGAAATTCTCTTATGACACCTGCATAAGTTGGGTGTTCTAATCTCACCGGAGCCACAAAATTTGTTCTTTCTCTCCTTTTCTTTCTATCCATTTTTTTTTTGTTTTTTGTTGTTGATTTTCTAACAAAAATATTCACAAAAGGGGTTGTTGGAATGAAGTACACGTTGAAAAACACTATTCCGTTTAGATTAAGACAAAAACAGACCTTATTTATTAGGGTCTTCCGTCTTCAGCGGAAGACCCTTCTATTATTCTATTGTTTCTTTTTCACTTTTCTTATTATTAGGGTCTTCCGTCTTCAGCGGAAGACCCTTCTATTATTCTATTGTTTCTTTTTCACTTTTCTTATTAAGGTCTTCCGTTTCCAACGGAAGACCTTATTGTTATTGCTTTGTTTCTTTTTCCCTTTTATTATTTTTTTTTTCTTACGCTTTTTTGTACAAGCGTTTTCTTGAAAACGACTCAACCGATTTTCGTGAAATTTTCAGATCTTGTATATATTGATAAAAGCTTGATATATATTTTTTTATTTTAATGACGTCATTTCCGTTCGTGAGATATTGACGTTTTAGCGATTTTCAGAGGGTCTGATTGTCCTGTTATCTCCTCCTAAACGAACAGAGATATTGAATTTTCAGGGATGGTAGACCAAAGATTGTAGATGTGTCTAAAGGCATTTATAGTTGTCTGGTTTAAAAGGCGTCGAAGCTCGCCTGGACCCGAAAATTGAGATTAAAAAAACGTCGTAATTTTTTCTGGTTTTCTTTGTTTATCTCTTTTCTGAAAAATATTTTGTTAAAACATGTAATGCAAAAAAAGTTTTTATTTACAAGACCTTTCATTTGATATCAAGAAAAAGGGGCTGGCCCCTTAAATTAGGGGACCAAAGGGCTCTAAAGTCTTTAATCTGTATTTCTTTACTGAGAGATATTTTGTGAAAGGTTATAGAAGCAAATATGTTTATCTCACAGTTATGAATCCAAGCAATGTAATGATTTTATCATGTGTTACGTAATTAAGGGTTTTTAGGGGCCGAAAGTCCAAAATTTCGATCACCCATATCTCAGAAAACAAAAATATTTTGAAATGCAGTATAGAAGAAAAGTTGTTCAAAATGATGTTCTTAACAATATGCAACCTTCAAAATTTCGTTAAACGGCCCCTAAAAGGAGATAAGGGATCGGCCCCTAAAACCTTCTTTCTCATATATCTCCAGAACGGTAACAAATTTCTAAACACTTGTTGAACAAAATGTGTTTAGAATTAAGTGACCTTTTATTTGATATCAAGAAAAAGGGGCTGGCCCCTTAAATTAGGGAACCAAAGGGCTCTAAATTCTTTTATCTATAGCGCTTTACTGAGGGATATTTTGTGAAATGTTATAGAAGCAAATATGTTTATCTCACAGTTATGTATCCAAGCAATGTAATAATTTTATCATGTGTTATGTAATTAGGGGTTTTTAGGGGCCGAAAGTCCAAAATTTCGATCACCCATATCTCAGAAAGGAAACATATTTTGAAATGCAGTACAGAAGAAAAGTTGTTCAAAATGATGTTCTTAACAATATGCAACCATCAAAATTTCGTTTAACGGCCCCTATAAGGAGATTAGGGATCGGCCTCTAAAACCTTCTTTCCCATATATCTCAAAAACGGTAACGAATTTCTAAACATTTGTTGACAAAATGTTTTCAGAATTAAATGTCCTTTCATTTGATATCAAGAAAAAGGGGCTGGCCCCTTAAATTAGGGGATCAAAGGGCTCTAAAGTATTTTATCTATAGCGTTTTACTAATAACTATTTTGTGAAAGGTTATTTAAGCTGTTTCCAACGGAAGACCCTCTTGTTATTCTATTGTTTTTTTTTATTATTAGGGTCTTCCGTCTTCAGCGGAAGACCCTTCTATTATTCTATTGTTTCTTTTTCACTTTTCTTATTATTATTATTCTTTCTTGTCTTACAAATTTTGTGCAGGCGATTTCTCGGAGATGGCTTGATCGATTTTCTACAAATTTTCAGGGATAATGCCTCGACATCTGAAGTTTATACCGCTACGACAGTTTTTAGAAATTCACTTCCGGTCGGAAGTTATCGTCGTTAAACGATTTTTAAAAGTCAATTTTGTCTGCGACGTTTCTCAAAACCGAGTAAAGATTTAGAGCTGAAATTTTCAGAGATGATAGATCTACCGTTTTTCTAGTGCACCTCGGTCAAGAGAATGTCCGCCGTCACTTCCGGTCGTCACCGGAAGGAAATTTCAAAAATCAAATTTTTCAACTTTTTTGTTTTAAAATATTTTTCTGTAGGGTTGATAGTGACCCTTTGTCTGATTCAGAATATGTAGTTTGTTTTAAAATCGATTAACGCAGTCTCGAGATATTAAGCGTCAAAGTCCTGAAGCGAGAGTCCGAGTAGCTCAGTCGATAGAGTCGTGGACATGTGCCTAGGCGACCCGAGTTCAAGCCCCGAGTGCCGCAAAAATTTTTAACTCATTTTTCGCTTAGACCTACGATTTTATCTTTAAAATAATGAATTCTGTTCTTTTCCGTTTTAATTTTGTAAAAGAAGTTACAATAATAGCGCTTTTCCCCGTATTTGTGTATTGAGATCCTTAGCTATGAATTCATACTCTGAAATATACTTAAAATGTTCAGAAAAATAAATAGTTTCATCTTTAATAACACGCTTATACATTGTTCTAACACATGTATTTCATTAAGTGATTGTGTAATATGTAATATTTAGAATTTAGTATTTTACGTTTAATATAGAAGTCACGGACACCCCCCCCCCCTTGTCGCAAAATCATTTAGTTTTTCTAGCCTGCTTTTTCTTGATCTTTTATCTTGGACCTTTAATTTCAACCTAGAACCATTCTAGATTACGCTACTAATGGCCAGACCAATTCGTTCATTTTTAACAGAGTTATGAATTTTTGAGCATTTGAGTTTCGATTACCGTGCTTGACATGTACTGTAGAGAAAAATTCTAGCTCCCAAACCCTTCACATAATCCTAATGAAATTTCGTGTAAATGTACCTCGGACCCAATTCTTACTGTCTGCCAAATATGCAGCGGATTGAGGAATTAAGAAGAAATTTCTGAGATCAAACAGCGCGTAATGTATATACGGGGAATTAAGATTTACACAACACAGTACACGCACCGACCCCACCCCCCCCCCCCCCGATTCACAAAATCATTTAGTTTTTCTGGCCTGATTTTACTTGATCGTTGATCTTTGACCTGTTCTTTCAACCTAGTACTATTCTAGATTACTGTACTAATGACCAGGCCAATTCGTTCATTTTTAACAGAGTTATGAATTTTTGGGCATTTGAGTTTCGATTAGCATGCTTGACATGTACTGTAGAAAAAATTCTAGCTCCCGAGCCCTTCACTCAATCCTAATGAAATTTCGTGTAAATGTACCTCGGACCCCTTTCTTAGTGTCTGCCAAATATGCAGCGGATTGAACAATTTAGAAGAAATTCCTGAGATCAAACGGCGAGTATTGCATGTACGGGGAATTAAAATTTACACAGTACACGGGATGTAAGCAGCCGTGTAATATTTCTGGTGCATGTGAATTTCTTATTTTCCGTTTAGTTTGGATCTATGATAGCGTGTGAACTACTTAAGAATGTTAGAACTGTGAAAATTAATGTCATCGAATTTTTACCGAATAAATTTACATGTTACTGATTTCGTTATTTCTACATTTATAAAGATTTTATCAATCCTGTTGAAATAAAACAGTCAAACATAATAGTAAACGACACGAAAAAAATCTCAACGCTGAAATACATGTGTAAAATGCATCAGTCATTGCTTTAGGACTTCCCCTAATTGTCGTTAAGCGAATCCGAGATCCACACTTCAAAATTCTACTTTCGATTTATTTACGGCGAAAATCAAGCTCTGGCCTTTTCACCCCCCTCCAGAAACAAACACGCATCAATATTTCAAATGACCTCGCATTGTTACAAAACCTGAATACTCAGACATCTTACACGTTGTTTTTCATCTCATACAAAAAATCAGCTCCTGTCCCGGGCGGAAACGCCCCAAATTCAAAGAGAAATTCGGGAATTATTTTGTGTCAGCCATGTTTTGAACCTTCGATGAAATTCTCTTATGACACCTGCATAAGTTGGGTGTTCTAATCTCACCGGAGCCACAAAATTTGTTCTTTCTCTCCTTTTCTTTCTATCCATTTTTTTTTTGTTTTTTGTTGTTGATTTTCTAACAAAAATATTCACAAAAGGGGTTGTTGGAATGAAGTACACGTTGAAAAACACTATTCCGTTTAGATTAAGACAAAAACAGACCTTATTTATTAGGGTCTTCCGTCTTCAGCGGAAGACCCTTCTATTATTCTATTGTTTCTTTTTCACTTTTCTTATTATTAGGGTCTTCCGTCTTCAGCGGAAGACCCTTCTATTATTCTATTGTTTCTTTTTCACTTTTCTTATTAAGGTCTTCCGTTTCCAACGGAAGACCTTATTGTTATTGCTTTGTTTCTTTTTCCCTTTTATTATTTTTTTTTTCTTACGCTTTTTTGTACAAGCGTTTTCTTGAAAACGACTCAACCGATTTTCGTGAAATTTTCAGATCTTGTATATATTGATAAAAGCTTGATATATATTTTTTTATTTTAATGACGTCATTTCCGTTCGTGAGATATTGACGTTTTAGCGATTTTCAGAGGGTCTGATTGTCCTGTTATCTCCTCCTAAACGAACAGAGATATTGAATTTTCAGGGATGGTAGACCAAAGATTGTAGATGTGTCTAAAGGCATTTATAGTTGTCTGGTTTAAAAGGCGTCGAAGCTCGCCTGGACCCGAAAATTGAGATTAAAAAAACGTCGTAATTTTTTCTGGTTTTCTTTGTTTATCTCTTTTCTGAAAAATATTTTGTTAAAACATGTAATGCAAAAAAAGTTTTTATTTACAAGACCTTTCATTTGATATCAAGAAAAAGGGGCTGGCCCCTTAAATTAGGGGACCAAAGGGCTCTAAAGTCTTTAATCTGTATTTCTTTACTGAGAGATATTTTGTGAAAGGTTATAGAAGCAAATATGTTTATCTCACAGTTATGAATCCAAGCAATGTAATGATTTTATCATGTGTTACGTAATTAAGGGTTTTTAGGGGCCGAAAGTCCAAAATTTCGATCACCCATATCTCAGAAAACAAAAATATTTTGAAATGCAGTATAGAAGAAAAGTTGTTCAAAATGATGTTCTTAACAATATGCAACCTTCAAAATTTCGTTAAACGGCCCCTAAAAGGAGATAAGGGATCGGCCCCTAAAACCTTCTTTCTCATATATCTCCAGAACGGTAACAAATTTCTAAACACTTGTTGAACAAAATGTGTTTAGAATTAAGTGACCTTTTATTTGATATCAAGAAAAAGGGGCTGGCCCCTTAAATTAGGGAACCAAAGGGCTCTAAATTCTTTTATCTATAGCGCTTTACTGAGGGATATTTTGTGAAATGTTATAGAAGCAAATATGTTTATCTCACAGTTATGTATCCAAGCAATGTAATAATTTTATCATGTGTTATGTAATTAGGGGTTTTTAGGGGCCGAAAGTCCAAAATTTCGATCACCCATATCTCAGAAAGGAAACATATTTTGAAATGCAGTACAGAAGAAAAGTTGTTCAAAATGATGTTCTTAACAATATGCAACCATCAAAATTTCGTTTAACGGCCCCTATAAGGAGATTAGGGATCGGCCTCTAAAACCTTCTTTCCCATATATCTCAAAAACGGTAACGAATTTCTAAACATTTGTTGACAAAATGTTTTCAGAATTAAATGTCCTTTCATTTGATATCAAGAAAAAGGGGCTGGCCCCTTAAATTAGGGGATCAAAGGGCTCTAAAGTATTTTATCTATAGCGTTTTACTAATAACTATTTTGTGAAAGGTTATTTAAGCTGTTTCCAACGGAAGACCCTCTTGTTATTCTATTGTTTTTTTTTATTATTAGGGTCTTCCGTCTTCAGCGGAAGACCCTTCTATTATTCTATTGTTTCTTTTTCACTTTTCTTATTATTATTATTCTTTCTTGTCTTACAAATTTTGTGCAGGCGATTTCTCGGAGATGGCTTGATCGATTTTCTACAAATTTTCAGGGATAATGCCTCGACATCTGAAGTTTATACCGCTACGACAGTTTTTAGAAATTCACTTCCGGTCGGAAGTTATCGTCGTTAAACGATTTTTAAAAGTCAATTTTGTCTGCGACGTTTCTCAAAACCGAGTAAAGATTTAGAGCTGAAATTTTCAGAGATGATAGATCTACCGTTTTTCTAGTGCACCTCGGTCAAGAGAATGTCCGCCGTCACTTCCGGTCGTCACCGGAAGGAAATTTCAAAAATCAAATTTTTCAACTTTTTTGTTTTAAAATATTTTTCTGTAGGGTTGATAGTGACCCTTTGTCTGATTCAGAATATGTAGTTTGTTTTAAAATCGATTAACGCAGTCTCGAGATATTAAGCGTCAAAGTCCTGAAGCGAGAGTCCGAGTAGCTCAGTCGATAGAGTCGTGGACATGTGCCTAGGCGACCCGAGTTCAAGCCCCGAGTGCCGCAAAAATTTTTAACTCATTTTTCGCTTAGACCTACGATTTTATCTTTAAAATAATGAATTCTGTTCTTTTCCGTTTTAATTTTGTAAAAGAAGTTACAATAATAGCGCTTTTCCCCGTATTTGTGTATTGAGATCCTTAGCTATGAATTCATACTCTGAAATATACTTAAAATGTTCAGAAAAATAAATAGTTTCATCTTTAATAACACGCTTATACATTGTTCTAACACATGTATTTCATTAAGTGATTGTGTAATATGTAATATTTAGAATTTAGTATTTTACGTTTAATATAGAAGTCACGGACACCCCCCCCCCCCCTTGTCGCAAAATCATTTAGTTTTTCTAGCCTGCTTTTTCTTGATCTTTTATCTTGGACCTTTAATTTCAACCTAGAACCATTCTAGATTACGCTACTAATGGCCAGACCAATTCGTTCATTTTTAACAGAGTTATGAATTTTTGAGCATTTGAGTTTCGATTACCGTGCTTGACATGTACTGTAGAGAAAAATTCTAGCTCCCAAACCCTTCACATAATCCTAATGAAATTTCGTGTAAATGTACCTCGGACCCAATTCTTACTGTCTGCCAAATATGCAGCGGATTGAGGAATTAAGAAGAAATTTCTGAGATCAAACAGCGCGTAATGTATATACGGGGAATTAAGATTTACACAACACAGTACACGCACCGACCCCACCCCCCCCCCCCCGATTCACAAAATCATTTAGTTTTTCTGGCCTGATTTTACTTGATCGTTGATCTTTGACCTGTTCTTTCAACCTAGTACTATTCTAGATTACTGTACTAATGACCAGGCCAATTCGTTCATTTTTAACAGAGTTATGAATTTTTGGGCATTTGAGTTTCGATTAGCATGCTTGACATGTACTGTAGAAAAAATTCTAGCTCCCGAGCCCTTCACTCAATCCTAATGAAATTTCGTGTAAATGTACCTCGGACCCCTTTCTTAGTGTCTGCCAAATATGCAGCGGATTGAACAATTTAGAAGAAATTCCTGAGATCAAACGGCGAGTATTGCATGTACGGGGAATTAAAATTTACACAGTACACGGGATGTAAGCAGCCGTGTAATATTTCTGGTGCATGTGAATTTCTTATTTTCCGTTTAGTTTGGATCTATGATAGCGTGTGAACTACTTAAGAATGTTAGAACTGTGAAAATTAATGTCATCGAATTTTTACCGAATAAATTTACATGTTACTGATTTCGTTATTTCTACATTTATAAAGATTTTATCAATCCTGTTGAAATAAAACAGTCAAACATAATAGTAAACGACACGAAAAAAATCTCAACGCTGAAATACATGTGTAAAATGCATCAGTCATTGCTTTAGGACTTCCCCTAATTGTCGTTAAGCGAATCCGAGATCCACACTTCAAAATTCTACTTTCGATTTATTTACGGCGAAAATCAAGCTCTGGCCTTTTCACCCCCCTCCAGAAACAAACACGCATCAATATTTCAAATGACCTCGCATTGTTACAAAACCTGAATACTCAGACATCTTACACGTTGTTTTTCATCTCATACAAAAAATCAGCTCCTGTCCCGGGCGGAAACGCCCCAAATTCAAAGAGAAATTCGGGAATTATTTTGTGTCAGCCATGTTTTGAACCTTCGATGAAATTCTCTTATGACACCTGCATAAGTTGGGTGTTCTAATCTCACCGGAGCCACAAAATTTGTTCTTTCTCTCCTTTTCTTTCTATCCATTTTTTTTTTGTTTTTTGTTGTTGATTTTCTAACAAAAATATTCACAAAAGGGGTTGTTGGAATGAAGTACACGTTGAAAAACACTATTCCGTTTAGATTAAGACAAAAACAGACCTTATTTATTAGGGTCTTCCGTCTTCAGCGGAAGACCCTTCTATTATTCTATTGTTTCTTTTTCACTTTTCTTATTATTAGGGTCTTCCGTCTTCAGCGGAAGACCCTTCTATTATTCTATTGTTTCTTTTTCACTTTTCTTATTAAGGTCTTCCGTTTCCAACGGAAGACCTTATTGTTATTGCTTTGTTTCTTTTTCCCTTTTATTATTTTTTTTTTCTTACGCTTTTTTGTACAAGCGTTTTCTTGAAAACGACTCAACCGATTTTCGTGAAATTTTCAGATCTTGTATATATTGATAAAAGCTTGATATATATTTTTTTATTTTAATGACGTCATTTCCGTTCGTGAGATATTGACGTTTTAGCGATTTTCAGAGGGTCTGATTGTCCTGTTATCTCCTCCTAAACGAACAGAGATATTGAATTTTCAGGGATGGTAGACCAAAGATTGTAGATGTGTCTAAAGGCATTTATAGTTGTCTGGTTTAAAAGGCGTCGAAGCTCGCCTGGACCCGAAAATTGAGATTAAAAAAACGTCGTAATTTTTTCTGGTTTTCTTTGTTTATCTCTTTTCTGAAAAATATTTTGTTAAAACATGTAATGCAAAAAAAGTTTTTATTTACAAGACCTTTCATTTGATATCAAGAAAAAGGGGCTGGCCCCTTAAATTAGGGGACCAAAGGGCTCTAAAGTCTTTAATCTGTATTTCTTTACTGAGAGATATTTTGTGAAAGGTTATAGAAGCAAATATGTTTATCTCACAGTTATGAATCCAAGCAATGTAATGATTTTATCATGTGTTACGTAATTAAGGGTTTTTAGGGGCCGAAAGTCCAAAATTTCGATCACCCATATCTCAGAAAACAAAAATATTTTGAAATGCAGTATAGAAGAAAAGTTGTTCAAAATGATGTTCTTAACAATATGCAACCTTCAAAATTTCGTTAAACGGCCCCTAAAAGGAGATAAGGGATCGGCCCCTAAAACCTTCTTTCTCATATATCTCCAGAACGGTAACAAATTTCTAAACACTTGTTGAACAAAATGTGTTTAGAATTAAGTGACCTTTTATTTGATATCAAGAAAAAGGGGCTGGCCCCTTAAATTAGGGAACCAAAGGGCTCTAAATTCTTTTATCTATAGCGCTTTACTGAGGGATATTTTGTGAAATGTTATAGAAGCAAATATGTTTATCTCACAGTTATGTATCCAAGCAATGTAATAATTTTATCATGTGTTATGTAATTAGGGGTTTTTAGGGGCCGAAAGTCCAAAATTTCGATCACCCATATCTCAGAAAGGAAACATATTTTGAAATGCAGTACAGAAGAAAAGTTGTTCAAAATGATGTTCTTAACAATATGCAACCATCAAAATTTCGTTTAACGGCCCCTATAAGGAGATTAGGGATCGGCCTCTAAAACCTTCTTTCCCATATATCTCAAAAACGGTAACGAATTTCTAAACATTTGTTGACAAAATGTTTTCAGAATTAAATGTCCTTTCATTTGATATCAAGAAAAAGGGGCTGGCCCCTTAAATTAGGGGATCAAAGGGCTCTAAAGTATTTTATCTATAGCGTTTTACTAATAACTATTTTGTGAAAGGTTATTTAAGCTGAATTAGGTATAATACGTGTATATATCCTTACAATATAATGATTTTCTCTTGCATTACCTAATTAGGGTTTTTAGGAGCCAGAGGTAAACAAGTTTAATCTTTTCTATCTTAATTGGAAGAAATGCAAGTATTTGAAAAACCAATAGAAGACCCTTCTATTATTCTATTGTTTCTTTTTCACTTTTCTTATTATTCTTATTCTTTTTTTTTTTCTTACCGATTTTGTGCAGGCGATTTCTCAGAGATGGCTCGACCGATTTTAGTCAAATTTTTAGGGATGATGCACCGTCATATAAAGTTTGTACCGCCATAACAGTTTTTTTAAAAATCACTTCCGGTCGGGAGTGATCGTCGTAAAACGATTTTTAAAAGGCAATTTTGTCTGTCAGGTTTCTCAAAAACGAGTTAAGATATAGTACTGAAATTTTCAGAGATGATAGATCTATCATTTTTCTGGTGCACCTCGGTCAAGAGAATGTCAGTCGTCACTTCCGGTCGTCACCGGAAGCAAATTAAAAAAAAAATAATTTTTTGACTTTTTAATTTTTTGCTATTTTTCTTTGAATTTTTTACAGTTGATAGTGACCATTTTACTGATTTAGAATATGTAATTTGTTTTAAAATCGTTCAACGCAATCTTGAGATATAAAGCGTCAAAGTCCTGAAGCAAGGGCCCGAGTAGCTCAGTCATAACGGTCGTGGACAGTGCCCAGGCGACCCGGGTTCAAGCCCCGAGTGCCGAAAAATTTTTTTTCGTATTTTTTGCGTAGACTCACAATTTCATCTTTAAAACGATGAGTTTTATCTCATTTATTTAAAAATCGGACGGAAGACCCACTCGTTGCTCGCAACGAGAACGATCTAGTTATTATTCTTTTTCTTTTTTCTTCTGACTCCGTTTTGGCTTTATATCTCAAAACCTACTTAACCGATTTTCAAGAAATTTTCAGGGATCATGAGAAATTCTTGTCCCTCAAAGCCATCAAAAGCTGAAAAATGACGTCACTTCCGTTTTCTAATTACGTCAATTTTAAATTTTTCAAAAAGCGATTTTGTCCAGTCATTTTCTTTTCAACGATTATAGATAGAGATTTGGAATTTTCAGTGATTGTCTATTTCTCGATTTACTTAGGGCATTTTGACAAAAAATCAGAATCCGTCACTTCCGGTCGAAACCGGAAGTGAATCAAATTTTTCAAAAAAATAAATTTCCTGATCAATTCATAAAAGGGTACGTGTTTTGTAGAGCTTATTTAGCTGAATCTAACACTGAAATCCGTTTTAAAATCGGACGATGCATCGCTGAGATATAAGCGTTTAAAAATTGTTTTTTCCGGAAATTTTGATTCTGCGTTCTTGGTTAAGAAAATAGTCTTATGTTTAAAGTTAAATTAACTCGTACCTAAAATAATTCGAAAAATTGTTAAGTCGTACTTGATCACATTCGGATTTTTTTGTTAAGTCGTTCTTGAAATCGCGAAGGTTTTTGTTAATTCGTTGGTAAAATCATTCGGAATTTGCTAAGTCGTACCAAGAATTATTCGATTTTTTTTACATTTTTGTTTTAGTTACTTATGTTATTGGTTTAAGAACTCTGTTTCTTACAGAAACCTTAAGTTTTACTTTCGACATTAACGGAAGACCCACTCGTTGCTGTGCAACGAGCTTTGCTCTAGTTATTATTATTCTTTTTCTTTTTTCTTCTGACTTCTTTTTTGCCTTATATCTCAACAACTATTCAACCGATTTGCATGAAATTTTCAGGGATTATGTGAAATTCTTGTCCCTTGAAGCTATTGAACTTTCAGTCATTAAATCGCTTCCGTTTTTTAGTTACGTCATTTTAAAATTTTTCAAAAACTGATTTTGTCCACGACTTTTCTCTTAAACGGTTGTTTATAAAGACTTGAAATTTTCTATGATTGTAAATCTACCGATTTACTTATGGCATTTTTACAAAAATATGTATTTCGTCACTTCCGGTCGAAACCGGAAGTGATTTTAAATTTTCGAAATTTTCATTTTTTAGAGCAAATATTAAAATTATATGCATATTGTAGACTTTGCGAAGCTAAAGACAAAACTGAAATTCGTTTTAAAATCGGACG
Organism: Magallana ariakensis; assembly: GCA_020458035.1. NCBI lineage: Eukaryota > Metazoa > Mollusca > Bivalvia > Ostreida > Ostreidae > Magallana > Magallana ariakensis. Next base: position 62,668,446 of record CM035811.1, read on the forward strand.
ATGCATTGCAGAGATATCGGGGTTTAAATATTGATTTTTCCGGAAATTTTGATTCCACAGTCAAGATTAAGAAAATAGTGCAAAATTCAAACTGAAAGTAACTTCTACTGAAAACAATTCGTACTGGTCATAAAACTATGTAAAAAAACATAAAATTATATGCATATTGTAGAGTTTGCAAAGCTAAATACGAAACTGTAATTCGTTTTAAAATCGGGAGATGCATTGCAGAGATATCTGGGTTTAAATATTGATTTTTCCGGATATTTTGATACCGCAGTCAAGATTTAGAAAATAGTGCAAAATTTACACTGAAAATAACTCCTGCTGAAAACAATTCGTACAGGTCATAATCAGAGTGTTTATTGAAACGATTTTGTTAATTCGATTGATAATTAATTACGTTGAATGTGTAAACTTTGTTTGGAAAAAGAGAAAATTTTGTCAACAGGAATCATAACAAAAACAAAGCAGGTGGAATTGAAAACACAGGTCCCGATTATAATAGCGAAAAGCGATCGAAAGTCTTTTCTGAAATTTGGTAAAAGTGTTATTCAAATCGCAATATTAAGCCTAACCTAATCGTCGCAGATCTTTCAGTTGTTGAATAATAGAACAACACGTGCAATGATTGGATCACTGATTATAGAGTTTGTAAAGATTTCAAATATGAATATATATTTATTGCAATTATTTACTTGAAAAATAAATGCATTAATTTAATAGATGTTAATATGTGCTCTGCATATTAAACACAAACTTATTAGTTTTAATCGAAATAATAATCGTACGATTCACCATGTCAACTCGCCATGTTTTGACTGCGAACAACAGCTGATAGCGGTGTGTCAACATTTTTTAAAGAAGCATTGCCTGCAAGACGTCGATAGTGGAAAATTCAGCTCAACTATCGTATGAGAGATTATAAAGGTATGTTTCAATACAGGATATGTCGTGTTGACTTTTTCTTTTCGAAGTATTTGTTCTTTTCAATCTAATCCGAGATTCCTCTGACTCTAACCTCCGCTTATGACGTGCGTCACGATATAAAAGCGGGTGGAATATCTGAATATTTTCTGTTCTTTGTTTTTTCACGTGTATGTTTTGCACATCACTCTTTTGAATTTCTATTTATTATTTTGCTATGTTTATGTATGTCTTATTGTTTATTGAACAACACACTATACACTGTAAAACAGTGCAATTAAATGGGCTGGGAGTTCCAAGGTACACAAGAGTAGAATGTTGTAATTAGAGTCCATGTTTGCATGATGATAACTTTACCTTTAATATTTGAATATAGCAGATCTTTACCATATCGCCTTTCACTTAATTTATAAATTTAAAAACTCAGACAGACTTGTGCTTAACTAAATAAATATATTTTACATGGTAAATATTCAATCTAATTAAAATTAGACCTTTCGTCTGGCTCTCTGTTATATATGGTTATCGCTCGTGAAAGAGCATGTAAAACAGAGTGCAAGATGAAAAGAACTTCATATTATATCAAGCTCAGATTTTAGGTTAATGTTCCCTGATATCCGTAAAACAGTCTTCTCAAGATTTAATAATTTCACAGAACCATTGTAATTTGTTTGAGATTAGTTTATATCATATACGGTACCTAGTAGTGTATCAGCCCTCATACACGTGTTTTGGACTGGGTAAGACAGCAACCAAAAGCTAGGGCTGTATCGCCTTCGGGGCTGATATTTCTCTGTCTCAGCCCGTCGTCAAGGGGGTGTATTGCCCTCAAATTTAAATTCGTTTTTTCCAAATATCTCTGCATTTAATTAAGACTATTTTGTGAAATAACGATAGAATAACAAATAAATAATACAAATCATCACCTTGCACGTCTGAATATTTTTATTTATTGCTGAAAATTGAAAAATAATAATTCAAAAATAGCGCCAAAGAGTGATATGTATCTAAGTAAGGGGAGGTAACCTACACAGCGGTTGTGTATTTAGAACAATAGCACGCTTTATTTAATATCAATCAACATTTAAATTATGGAGGATATAGAGAAGCATAGAACGAGACCTATTCTTAGAAAACCAGAGTTTAGATTGTAAAAATTAGGTGGTTAAGTAATGGACGCGCTTTTGAACGTTCTCAAAGAACTTGCTATAACAGTAAGGATTTTTATGAATGGAATCTGACAGGAAAGTTGCGGAAACTTACGAAATCCAAGTGAAAGAATTTGACTCATTACAAAGTTGCGTAGGATGGAAGTTTCTCTCTCAATAATTCTGAATTCTAGAAAATAGTGCTTCAGATGATATACTCCCTTCTACTGTATTTCAAACGACAATGGTTTGTCAACAAAGTCCGACAACTCTTACAGTTCTTAACTCATATAAAAAGATTTAACAAATGAACGAAAAAATCTATACCTTCCTCATAGATAAATTATATTCATTATTTGAATTTGAATAAAAGTCTTTGATTTTAGGTATATGATTTAAACAACCTCACACTATTGTTTTGATCTTTTCCCTGGTATCAGCCCTCGGATGATATCGGCCCGCGCCCTTCGGGCTTGGGCCGATACCAACCGCTCGGGCTGATACCAGGGCCGAGATCAAAACAATAGTGTGATATTCTATATATCTTTTATACATATTCAATCATTTTAGGTAAATTTTACATGCATATTACATCTACATTGTATGTAAACATTTTTTAAAGTAAGACAAATATATGTAATAATTCTTACTGCATGTGCCTCAGATCTCTCTCTCTCTCTCTCTCTCTCTCTCTCTCTCTCTCTCTCTCTCTCTCTCTCTCTCTCTCTCTCTCTCTCTCGTGCTTTTAATCTTGGCAAAGCATCAGCGAGCAACTAAATTTTGTAACAAAAATATATCTGTCTAGTAAAAGAAATCAACAGTGCATTGAATTTTAAAATGAGCATGTTATCAATCCCTTATTTTTTTAATGTGCAACCAAAATCCAAAGCTTTGTAAAATTGTTCATGGAATTTTATGCGCATTATACATAGTATTGTTTTTAAAACATGATATTAATAAGAAAAAAAACCTCACTAAATTTATTCGCAAAAGAAAAACCCAGTAGAATTGATAAAACATGGTATAGCAGAAGCTTATACTTTGACGCTGTTTGGATGGGTAATATTCCTTTGTAGTTTATGAATTGAAATATTTACTGTTGCACAATGAGTAAAACTCTCTCTCTCTCTCTCTCTCTCTCTCTCTCTCTCTCTCTCTCTCTCTCTCTCTCTCTCTCTCTCTCTCTCTTAATTTGATATGTCTATACCTAAAAAAAAGGGGGGGGAATTAATCTTATATTATGACTCAAAATGCAAATGTTTGTTTTTGAAGTGCCTAAATGTTAATGCCATGCATTGGGATATGTCATACAGTTCAGTTCAGTTCTTTATTAACTTTAAGCTGTACAGCTTATCAGTAGAATAAATATAAACAATATACACGTACAGAATACTTATTACACTATATGGCCAGTGTATTTTTTCCAGAAATACCAGCATATGTTAATGTAAACACAGCTATAAGTTAGGTTGAAACTTTAATTGCGCTTGCGTAAATTGGAATTCTGGGAAGAAATTAGACAGTTTGTGGTAGAGAAATTCGAAGAAGTTATGAAACTGGTCAGTTTCTAGGTCAAACTGCGCATCGGAAGACTGTCAATGGGAATCGTCTGCAGTCACAGTCCGGAGTCCGCGTATATCTTCCTGACTCTTTTAGTGAGATTGGAAAGTAAATATATTCGTAGTGGTTTGCGACGAGACCATGAAATTCAGAGAGCTATGTTTGCAAATTACAACTTTAAGTATTAAGTAGGTATGCAGTCATACATTGCATGTACACCGCTACACGCTTATCTCCTCATCTACATGTACAGCCATAAAAATAAGGGTGCAAACTAAATGTGTACGCGCGTATTATTATTGTTTTGGAAATATTTATCTTGTATTTTAATAGATTGTGTATTCACTTTTGACCTAAGAATTAAAATTCCGCTGGCTGACTTTCTTAGCTTTTTAAAAAGCTAACCTTGTAGTACATGTATGTTAACACAGCTGATAGATTGTTTTTTTATTTCAGCTCAAAACGGACTCTTGTTACCACATGGCGGCCACTAGGCTTTTACCTGTTGATTCTTGTGGTTTCAGCTATTGAGGTTAACCTGTCACCTCTACCCACATGCATATTCCTTGTGTTCTACAAACTATTTACCGGTAATTCAAATTAAATCGGATAATGCATAAACAATAATGGAACTTTAAGAAAGCATCATGCCTTGTTGTGGTTTGTGTTTGATTAGAACTTATGAAAAACAAAATTTAGGCTGTTTAAAGAAATTTACAATTGTTAGTTGTGAAAACTTGTTTTTCAATAAAAGTATGCAATTAAGTTTCCTTTATTTTGTATTTAATAATAATATTTAGATGTGTTTACATAATTGAAAAATCACCCTCCCCCCTTTTCAGTTGTTACCATTAAGATTACATGTAGGATATGTAAATGTACATTTGACCTTGATATAACATCTGCATATAACATGATAATTACTTTTGAAATAAAAAGAAAAAACATATTATAACCTTTTTACTGTATATATGCATAAAAAATGTAGGAAAACATGTCAAATTTGAACCTTTTTCATGGAATTCTCCTCCGTGAGTTCTGTGTTTGAATTTAATTTTAATTTAAGGCAGATGTATAACTTTAAGGTCTTACTGTTTTAGCATGGTTAAAAGGAGACAAGAAACCAGAATAGATTAGATATTCACTAAATATGAATGTATATATTTGTTAGCTTAATCTTTTTCATGGAAACAAGAAATCGCATGCAGGGCAGCATGTCTATTTGTTAATTAAAACAAATCATTCAATAAACAAAAAAAGATTAAATTTTAGTATCATTGATGATTGTTTTCAAATATGTGTGAGAAATGACTCAAAGAAATTGCCACAAGTTTCATAAAATAAGGTTAAAGATTTCAAACAATGACTGTTAATGAAAATCAAAAGATAGGGGGATGGTATACATGTAAGGGCATTTCTAAGTGATATGATGCTTTTATCATGAAAATATCATGTAGATGTATGTTATATTGAATAAGGTTTCTTATTAAAGAAGGTTGAACAACTATTGACCTCTGAAAGGTCAGGTAAAGATGTTTTACTATGGAAAACCCTATGAATCTGTGTTGAATAGAGGAAAGTGGAAATGGTGGGTTCACTTAAATGGCCATATTTTTCTTAAACCTCAATGGAATTGGCAATATGTGGTATACTTTTTCTCAGAATTGCATTAGCTTTCTAATTCTAAGACAAAACATCTTTTCATAAAATGTTAGTGTACTAAGTTAAAAGTAGCAAGGGACAGTTTCGGATAAAGTACCCGTTAATGTTTTTGTAAAATTGAGAGTTGCTGTACTTGAAGGCTTATGAGTGTTGCTAAGATTCATGACATGAATTTTGATGATTATCATTAGTTAGAGGGATGTGTCTTGTTGGAATTGGTATGCAATATGAAGGTCCCTAATGTTAAGTACATGTACATGAGAAGCATAAATTGTGAAACTTGTGACTATGACTGTTGTGTTGACTGTACACAGTAAAATTGCAAGTTACAAATGGGTGATTATATAACTCGAAATGTAGGTGGATGGGACATTGTATACCTATTTACTGGCTTTGAGTAAATAGGTATTTTATTATACCAAAGAAAACTTTATTTGTCGGCGATGCAGAATTTTTTGATGATAAACAAATAAGAGTTATCGGACTTTGAATTTAATGCAGTGATCGGATTACTGAATTTAATGCAGCGATCGGATTACATTAGAGGTGTTCCAAGTTTAAGAAAGAGGGAAATGGAATGTAGCCGGTGAATAGTTTCGATGACTATTACCATGGGCAGATAGCACGGAAACTATTTCACGGTTAGATAGAATAGCATGTTAATTCATTGTAATTTTACATAGAAAATATTCACAGAGGTGTAATAAAGTAAATTATACATCGGTAAGTTTCTGACATGTGATGGTGCAACAAGCACACAGTACGGAAGGTCAACCCTTTGAAAAGCAGTGTAGAGAAAAAGTTGCTCAGAATAATGTTTTAAACAAAATGCTTTCTAAAAGTTTTTTGTTGATGGCCCAGTTAAGGAGTTTAAGGGGCTTCGTAACTAAAAAACATTTCAACCGACTTCAATGAAACTTTTCGAGGTTTTGTATCTTTATAATGCCTCAAAGATCTCAAAGTTTCCACGTCAAAGTCACTTTCGTTTTTACGTTACGTCATTTTAAAAAATTTGAAAAAGTCATTTTGTCTGCGGCGTTTCTCAAAAATGTTTAAGATAGAGGCTGAAATTTTCTGTGCTTATACAATTGTTATTTTACCTCTGTAATAAGGAAATGAAAATTCGTCACTTCCGGTCGAAACCGGAAGTGAATCAATCTTTTTTAACATTTGAATTTTTTTATCAAATTAAAAACGTACACGTGATTTGTAGAGCTAATTAGGCTGAATCTAACACTAAAATCCGTTTTAAAATCGGACGATGTATTACAGAGATATCGGGGTTTAAAAATAGATTTTTCCGGAAATTTTGATTCCGTGTTCTTGGTTTAAAAAAATAGTGTTAAGTTCAAAGTGAAATTAATTCGTACCAAAAATAATTCGATAATTATTAAGTCGTACTTAAACACATTCGGATTTTTTTTGTCAAATCATTCTTGAAATCGTTAATGCTTTTGTTAATTCGTACTTAAATTATTCGGATTTTGTTAAGTCGTACAAACAATTACTCGATTTTTTTATCTTTTTGTTTAAGTTACTCTTGGTATTGGTTTTAGAGTCGTACTTCTTACAGGATCTTCTAGCTTATCTTTCGACATTAACGGAAGACCCACTCGTTGCTTTGCAACGAACTTTGCTCTAGTTATTAGGGTCTTCCGTTTCCAACGGAAGACCCTCTTGTTATTCTACGGTTTCTTTTTATTATTATTTTATATTATTATTTTTCCTCTGACATTTTTCGAGCGCTATAACTCAAAAACTATTTGGTCGATTTTCACCAAATTTACAGGACTGATAGAGCATTAAACGCGCTTGCTCATATAAAATTATAAGCTGATGACGTCACTTCCGGTTTGAGATTTTTAAGATTTTGTGAATTTTTAAGGACCATTTTGTCCACGTAACTCCTCCGAAACTAATGGTAATAAAAACGTGAAACTTTCAGAAATATGTAGATGGATGTCTGTAGATGATCCTCTGTATTTGACATTATGGAAAATGAGCAAGGCGCCGAAGCTCGCCCGAGGTCGAAAAGAAGCACCAAAATTTTTGGCAAAATTTTAACACGTTTTGTAAAATATCTTTTAACCTGTAAATAATTTGTTAAAACATGTAATGCAAAAGTTGTTTCAATTTCCAAGGGCTTTCATTTGATATCAAGAAAAAGGGGCTGGCCCCTCAAATGTGGGGCCAAGAGGGCTCTAAAGTCGTTTTGCAATAACTCTTTACTGAACAATAATTTGTTATTAATTATAGAAGCAAAATTGTTAATTGTACAGCTGTTTATCTATACAGTACTACACCTTAATCATATGTTACGTAATTAGGGGTTTCAAGGGGCCAGAAGTCCAAAACTTTGATCATTAATATCTAGAAAAGGAGAAATATTTTAAAAGGCATTGTAGAACAAAAATGCTAACAGTAATGTTCTCAACAATATGCTACCTAAAAATATATTGTTTGTGGCCCCAGTAAGGAGTTTAAGGGTCGGCCCCTAAAACACATTAGTTCAGATATCTTTAAAACGGTCAACAATTCGTGAACACTTGTTGAACAAAATGTGTTTATTATTACGAGACCTTTTATTTGATATCAAGAAAAAAGGGCTGGCCCCTTAAATTAGGGGCCGAGAGGGCTCTTAAGTCTATTTATAATAACTTTTTACTGAAAAATAATTTGTTATATATTATAGAAGCAAAAATATTCTTTGTACAGTTATTTATCTATACAGTACCATACCTAAGTCATGTGTTACGTAATTAGGGGTCTCAAGGGGCCACAACTCCAAAACTCTGATCATTAATATCTATAAAAGGAGAAATATTTTGAAAAGCATTGTAGAAGGAAAGTTTCTCAAAATAATGTTTTTAACATTATGATACCTAAAACATTTTTGTTGGTGGCCCCAGTAAGGAGTTGAAGGGTCGGCCCCTAAAACACAGTTGTTCAGATATCTCTAGAACGGTTAACAATTCGTGAACAGTTGTTGTACAAAATATGTTTATATTTGCAAGACCTTTAATTTGATATCAAGAAAAAGAGGCTGACCCCTCAAATTAGGGGCCAGGAGGGCTACAAAGTCTTTAAATAATAACTTTTTACTGAAAAATAATTTGTAAATAACTATACAAGCAAAATTGTTCAACTCATAAGGCTTAATTTAAATCTGAAATCCGTTTTAAAATCAGACGATGCATTACAAAGATATAGGGGTTTAAAAAAATTGATTTTTCCGGAAATTTTGATTCCACATTCTTGGTTAAGAAAATAGTGTTATATTCAAAGTTAAATTAACTCGTACCTAAAATAATTCGATGATTGTTAAATGTACTTAAACACATTCGGATTTTTATTTGCAAAGTCGTTCTTGATATTGAAAAGGTTTTTGTTAATTCGTACTTAGAATCATTCGGATTTTGTTAACTCGTACCAAGAATAATTCGATTTTTTTTTTAGTTTTTCATGTATATTGGTTTAAGAATTCTGCTTCTTAAAGGAACTTCTAGCTTTACTTTCGACATTAACGGAAGACCTACTCGTTGCTTTGCAACGAGCTTTGCTCTAGTTATTATTAGGGTCTTCCGTTTCCAACGGAAGACCCTCTTGTTATTCTATTGTTTTTTTTAGGGTCTTCCGTTTCCAACGGAAGACCCTCTTGTTATTCTACGGTTTCTTTTTCTTTATTATTAGGGTCTTCCGTTTCCAACGGAAGACCCTATTGTTATTCTACGGTTTCTTTTTCTTTATTATTCTTTTTTTTCTTTTTCTGACTTTTTTGGAGCGTTATTTCTCAAAAACTATCCAACCGATTTACATGAAATTTTCAGGACTGATAGAGAATCATCGGCGCTACATATTATAAAATTTCCGAATGATGACGTCACTTCCGGTCTCAGATATTGACGATTTTGTAAACTTTTAAGGGTCATTTTGTCCACGCATCTCCTCCGAAACCAATCAAGATAGAAGCTTCAAATTTTTACAGGATTGTAGATAAATGTTTGAAGTTGTACCCCCCTGCTTCCAATTATTAAAATTGCGCAAGGCCTCGAAGCTCGCCTGAACCTGAAAATTAGCACCAAATTTTTTCACAAAATTTTCGAACATTTTCTCTAATATCTTTTGATGTATAAATATTTTGTTAAAACATGTAATACAAAAGTTGTTTCAATTTCCACGGGCTTTCATTTGATATCAAGAAAAAAGGGCTGGCCCCTCAAATTAGGGGCCAAGAGGGCTCTAAAGTCTTTTTGCAATAACTCTTTACTGAACAATAATTTGTTATCAATTATAGAAGCAAAAATGTTTATTGTACAGCTGTTTATCTACACAGTACCACACCTTAATCATATGTTACGTAATTATGGGTTTCAAGGGGCCAGAAGTCCAAAACTTTGATCATTAATATCTAGAAAAGGAGAAATATTTTGAAAAGCATTGTAGAACAAAAAATGCTTAAAATAATGTTCTCAACAATATGCTACCTAAAAAAAATTGTTGGTGGCCCCATTAAGGAGTTTAAGGGTCGGCCCCTAAAACACATTAGTTCAGATATCTCTAGAACGGTCAACAATTCCTGAACACTTGTTGAACAAAATATGTTTATATTTGCGAGGTCTTTCATTTGATATCAAGAAAAAAGGGCTGGCCCCTTAAATTAGGGGCCAAGAGGGCTCTTAAGTCTATTAATAATAACTTTTTACTGAAAAATAATTTGTTATATATTATAGAAGCAAAAATATTCTTTGTACAGTTATTTATCTATACAGTACCATACCAAAGTCATATGTTACGTAAGTAGGGGTTTCAAGGGGCCAGAAGTCCAAAGCTCTGATCAGTAATAGCTAGAAAAGGAGAAATATTTTGAAAAGCCTTGTAGAAGAAAAGTTGCTCAAAATAATGTTTTTAATAATATAATACCTAAACCTTTTTTGTTGGTGGCCCCATTAAGGAGTTTAAGGGTCGGCCCCTAAAACACAGTTGTTCAGATATCTCTAGAACGGTTAACAATTCGTGAACAGTTGTTGAACAAAATATGTTTATATTTGCAAGACCTTTCATTTGTTATCAAGAAAAAGGGATTGGCCCCTCAGATTAGGGGCCAGGAAGGCTACAAAGTCTTTTAATAATAACTATTTACTGAAAAATAATTTGATATATATATATAATTGAAGCAAAAATGTTCAACTTATGAAGCTTAATTTAAATCTGAAATCCGTTTTTAAATCGAACGATGCATTACAGAGATATAGGGGTTTTAAAATTGATTTTCCGGAAATTTTTATTCCACATTCTTGGTTAAGAAAATAGTGTTATGTTCAAAGTTAAATTAACTCGTACCTAGAATGATTCGATATTTGTTAAGTCGTTCTTAAACACATTCGGATTTTTTTTGTCAAGTCGTTCTTGAAATCGGTAAGGTTTTTGTTAATTCGTACTTAAAGTCATTCAAATTTTGTTAAGTCGTACCAAGAATTATTCGATTTTTTATATCTTTTTGTTTTAAAACTCCTGGTATTGGTTTTAGAGCTCTGCTTCTTACAGGAACATCTAGCTTTTCTTTCGACATTAACGGAAGACCCACTCGTTGCTTTGCAACGAGCTTTGCTCTAGTTATTCTTATTTTTTTTCTTCCGATTTTTGTGCACGCGATTTCTCAGAAACGGCTTGGCCGATCTCCATCAAATTTTCAGATATGATAAACATTGGTCTGAACCTGATAGCAAATTTTTTTCATTGATGACGTCACATCCGTTTCTGAGATTTTGAGATTTTTCCAATTTTTATATGGGTATTTTGTCTTCAGTCGTTCTCCTAAACTATAAGAGATATTGAGCTTAAATTTCTACGGTTGGTAGAGGAAAGATTGAAGTTTTGCATGGTTGTTGTTTTATACGTCTAGCTCTAAATGCGTCAAAGCTCGGTAGGGCTCGAAAATTGAGATATCAAAAGAGTCGTGAATTTTCGTGTTTTTCTTTGTTTATCTCTTTTCTGGAAAATATTTTGTTAAAACATGTAGTGCAGAAAAAGTTTAAATTTACAAGATCTTTTGTTTGATTTCAAGAAAAAGGGGTTGGCCCCTCAAATTAGGGGCCTAGAGTGCTCTAAAGTATTTTATTTATAGCCCTTAACTGAGGGATATTTTGTAATAGGTTATAGAAGCAAATATGTTTATCTCTCAGGTATTTATCCAAGCAATGTAATGATTTTATCATGTGTTACGTAATTAGGGGTTTTTAGGGGCCAAAAGTCCAAAATTTTGATAACCCATATCTCAGAAAGGAAAAAAAAATTGAAATGCATTATAGAAGGAAAGTTGCTCAAAATGATGTACTTAACAAAATGCAACCTACAAAATTTCGTTAAACGGCCCCTATAAGGAGATGAGGGGTCGGCCCCTAAAATGTTTTTTCCCATATATCTCAATAACGGTAACGAATTTCTAAACACTTGTTGAACAAAATGTGTTTAAAATTAAAAGACCTTTTAATTGATATCAAGAAAAAGGGGCTGGCCCCTTAAATTAGGGGATCGGAGGTCTCTAAAGTTTTTTATCTGTAGCCCTTTACTGATAGATATTTTGTGAATGGTTATAGAAGCAGATATGTTTATCTCACAGTTATTTATCCAAGCAATGTAATGATTTTATCATGTGTTACATAATTAGGGGTTTTTAGGGGCCAAAAGTCCAAAATTTTGATCACCTATATCTCAGAAAAGAAAAATATTTTGAAATGCAGTACAGAAGAAAAGTTGTTCAAAATGATGTTCTTAACAATATGCAACCATCAAAATTTCGTTTAACGGCCCCTATAAGGAGATTAGAGATCGGCCCCTAAAACCTACTTTTCCATATATCTCAAAAACAGTAACGAATTTCTAAACATTTGTTGACAAAATGATTTCAAAATTAAATGTCCTTTCATTTGATATCGAGAAAAAGGGGCTGGCCCTTAAATTAGGGGATCAAAGGGCTCTAAAGTCTTTTATCTGAAGCCGTTTACTGAGAGATGTTTTGTGAAATGTTATAGAAGCAATATGTTTATCTTAGAGTTATGTATCCGAGCAAGCAATGTAATGATTTCATTGTGTGTTACGTAATTAGGGGTTTTTAGGGGTCAAAAGTCCAAAATTTGATCACCCATATCTCAGAAAGGAAACACACTGTGGTTTCATCAATATTCGTTGAATACCAATTTTCGTGGATTTCGTTGTTAAGTTTATCCATGAAAATAAATGTTCATTGAAGTGCAATTTCTACTAACAATTTGTATTGATAGGGTCATTGGCCACGAATTTACGTATCCTTGAAACTGTGATTTTCACTTTAACCACGAAAATTGATACCCTTGAATATTAATGAAACCACAGTATTTTGAAATGCAGTACAGAAGAAAAGTTGTTCAAAATGATGTTCTTAACAATATGCAACTTCAAAATTTCGTTAAACGGCCCCTTTAAGGAGATAAGAGACCGGCCCCTAAAACCTTCTTTCCCATATATCTCAAGAACGGTAACGAATTTCTAAACACTTGTTGACAAAATGTGAATTAAATGACCTTTCATTTGATTTCAAGAAAAGGGGCTGGCCCCTTAAATTAGGGGATCAAAGGGCTCTAAAGTCTTTAATCTATAGCGTTTTACTAATAATTATTTTGTGAAAAGTTATTTAAGCTGAATTAGGTATAATACGTGTATATATCCTTACAATATAATGAATTTCTCTAGCATTACCTAAGTAGGGTTTTTAGGAGCCAGAGGTAAACAAGTGTAATCTTTTCTATCTTAATTGGAAGAAATGCAAGTATTTGAAACAGCAATATAAGAGAACTTATAAAATGCGATACAAAAAAAGCATTAGTTCTTCACTCTTTTTTCCATGCTTTTATGTCAAAAATCAAAGTCGATGATGTCATATTTTCTTTTTAAAATCGGACGGAAGACCTCCTCGTTGCTCGCAACGAGATCGTGTCTAGTTGTTATTATTATTATTATTCTTTTTTTTTCTTACCGATTTTGTGCAGACGATTTCTCGGAGATGGCTCAATCGATTTCCTTCCAATTTTCAAGATTAACGCGATTTTATCTGAAGTTGGTTGTTTTTTATCCATTTTTGAAAATACACTTCCGGTCGGAAGTTATCGTCCGTTTACGATTTTAAAAAGTCAATTTTGTCTGTCAGGTTTCTCAAAAACGAGCTAAGATATAGGGCTCAAATTTTCAGATATGATAGATCTACCATTTTTCTGGTGCACCTCGGTCAAGAGAATGTCAGCCGTTACTTGCGGTCGTCACCGGAAAGAAATTTGAAAAATTGAATTTTTCATCTTTTTTTATTTTTTAATATTTTTCTTTGAAATTTTTATACTTTTTAGTGACCCTTTTACTGATTCAGAATATGTAATTTGTTTTAAAATCCATTAATGCAGTCTCGAGATATTAAGCGTCAAAGTCCTGAAGCGAGAGTCCGAGTAGCTCAGTCGTTATGGTCGTGGACAGTGCCCAGGCGACCCGGGTTCAAGCCCCGAGTGCCGCAAAATTTTTTAACTCATTTTTAGATAAGACCTACGATTTTATCTTTAAAATGATGGATTCTGTTCTTCTCCGTTTTAATTTTGTAAAATAAGTTACAATAATAGCGTTTTGCCCCGTATTTGTGTATTGAGATCCTTAGCTATGTATTCATACTGAAATAAAGTTAAAATGTTGAGAAAAATAAATATTTGCATCTTTAATACAACGCTTATACATTGTTCTAACATGTGTATTTCATTTAGTAATTGTGTAATATGTAATATTTAGAATTGAATATTCTACGTTTAATATAGAAGTCACCGACTCCCTCCCCCCCCCCCCCCCAATTCATAAAATCACTTAGTTTTTCTGGTCTGCTTTATCTTGATCTTTGACCTTTACTTTCAACCTAGTACCATTCTAGATTACTGTACTAATGACCAGACCAATTCGTTCATTTTTAACAGAGTTATGAATTTTTCAGCATTTGCGTTTCAATTGGCGTGCTTGACATGTACTGTAGAAAAAAATTCTAACTTCCGAGCTCTTCACTCAATCCTTATGAAAATTCGTGTAAATGTACCTCGGACCCAATTCTTATTGTCTGCCAAATATGCACCGGATTAACCAATTTAGAAGAAATTCCTGAGATCAAACGGCGAGTATTGCCTGTACGTGGAGTTAAAATTTACACAGTACACGCACCGCCCCGCCCCCCTACCTTCCGATTCACAAAACCATGTAGTTTTTCTGGCCCGATTTTTACTTGATCTTTGATATTGGACCTTTACTTTCAGCCTAGTGCCAATCTAGATTACTGTACTAATGGCCAGACCAGTTCGTTTTATTTTAACAGAGTTATGAATTTTTGGGCATTTGAGTTTCGATTAGCGTGCTTCACATGTACTGTAGAAAAAAATTCTAACTCCCGAGCCCTTCACTTAATCCTAATGAAATCTCGTGTAAATGTACCTCGGACCCCAGTCTAATTGTCTGCCAAATATGCAGCGGATTGAACAATTTAGAAGAAATTCCTGAGATCAAACGGCAGGCATTGCCTGTACGGGGAATTAAAATTGACACAGTACACGGGATGTAAGCAGCCGTGTAATATTTCTGGTGCATGTATATTTCTTGTTTTCAGTTTAGTCTGTATCTACGATAGCGGGTGAACTACTTATGAATGTTAGAACTGTGAAAATTACTGTTATCGATTTTTTACCGAATAAATTTACATGTTACTGATTTCGTTATTTCTACATTTATCAAGATTGTATCAATCCTGGCGTAATAAAACAGACAAACATAATAGTAAACGACACGAAAAAAATTCTCAACGCTGAAATACATGTGTAAAATGCATCAGTCATTGTTTTAGGATTCCCCTATTTGTCGTTAACCGAATCCGAGATCCACACCTCAAAATTCTACTTTCGATTTATTTACGACGAAAATCAAGCTCTGGCCTTTTCACCCCCCTCTACAAACAAACACGCATCGATATTTCAAATGACCTCGCATTGTTACAAAACCTGAATACTCAGACATCTTACACGTTGTTTTTCATCTCATACAAAAAATCAGCTCCTGTCCCGGGCGGAAACGCCCCAAATTCAAAGAGAAATTCGGGAATTATTTTGCGTCAGCCATGTTTTGACGTGAACCTTCGCTGAAATTCTGCTATGACACCTGCATAAGTTTGGTGTTCTAATCTCGCCGGAGCCACAAGATTTGTTCTTTCTCTCCTTTTCTTTCTCTCCATATTTTTTTTTTTTTTTTTTTTTTTTTTTTTTTTTTTTTGATTTTCTAACAAAAATATTATTCACAAAGGGGTTGTTGGAATGAAGTACACGTTGAAAAACACTATTCCATTTAGATTAAGACAAAAACAGACCTTATTTATTAGGGTCTTCCGTCTTCAGCGGAAGACCCTTCTATTATTCTATTGTTTCTTTTTCACTTTTCTTATTGTTATTATTAGGGTCTTCCGTCTTCAGCGGAAGACCCTACTATTATTCTATTGTTTCTTTTTCAATTTTCTTATTATTATTCTTTTTTTCCTCGCAAATTTTGTGCAGGCGATTTCTCGGAGATGGCTCGTTCAATTTCCTTCAAATTTTCAGGGCTGATGCCTCCTTATCTGAAGTTTGTACCGCCGCGACAAATTTTCAAAATATACTTCCGGTCGGAAGTTATCGTCGTTAAACAATATTTAAAAGTCAATTTTGTCTGCGACGTTTCTCAAAAACGATAAAAGATAGAGGGCTGAAATTTTCAGTGATGATAGATATACCGATTTTCTGGTGCAACATGGTCATAGAAAGGTCCTCCGTCACTTCCGGTCGTCACCGGATGGAAAGACAAAACATCGATTTTTTCAATCTTTTTCTTTTTTTATATTTTTCTGCAGAGTTGATAGTGACCCTTTTTCTGATTCAGAATATGTAATTTGTTTTAAAATCGATCAACGCATTCTCGAGATATTATGCGTCAAAGTCCTGAAGCGAGAGCCCGAGTAGCTCAGTCGTTATGGTCGTGGACAGTGCCCAGGCGACCCGGGTTCAAGCCCCGAGTGCCGAAAATTTTTTTTTCGTTTTTTTTGCGTAGACTCACAATTTTATCTTTAAAACGATGAGTTTTATCTCATTTATTCAAAAATCGGACGGAAGACCCACTCGTTGCTCGCAACGAGAACGCTCTAGTTATTATTCTTTTTTTTCTTTTTCTGACTTTTTTGGAGCGTTATTTCTCAAAAACTATTCAACCGATTTGCACGAAATTTTCAGGACTGATTAAGCATCATCGGCGCTACATATTGTCAAAATTTCAAATGATGACGTCACTTCCGGTTTCAGATATTGACGATTTTGTAATTTTTTTAGGGTCATTTTGTCCACGCATCTCCTCCGAAACTAATCAAGATAGAAGCTTGAAACTTTTCCAGGATTGTAGATTAAAGTCTGAAGTTGTACCCCCCTGCTTCCAATTATTAAAATTGCGCAAGGCCTCGAAGCTCGCCTGAACCTGAAAATTAGGACCACATTTTTTCACGAAATTTTCGAACATTTTCTCTAATATCTTTTGATGTATAAATATTTTGTTAAAACATGTAATGCAAAAGTTGTTTAAATTTTTACGGGCTTTCATTTGATATCAAGAAAAAAGGGCTGGCCCCTCAAATTAGGGGCCAACAGGGCTCTGAAGTCTTTTTGCAATAACTCTTTACTGAACAATAATTTGTTATCAATTATAGAAGCAAAAATGTTTATTGTACAGCTGTTTATCTATACAGTACCACACCTTAATCATATGTTACGTAATTAGGGGTTTCAAGGGGCCAGAAGTCCAAAATTTTGATCATTAATATCTAGAAAAGGAGAAATATTTTGAAAAGCATTGTAGAAGAAAAAATGCTTAAAATAATGTTCTCAACAATATGCTACCTAAAAAAAATTTGTTGGGGGCCCCAGTAAGGATTTTAAGGGTCGGCCCCTAAAACACATTAGTTCAGATATCTCTAAAACGGCCAACAATTCCTGAACACTTGTTGAACAAAATATGTTTATATTTGCGAGACCTTTCATTTGATATCAAGAAAAAAGGGCTGGCCCCTTAAATTAGGGGCCAAGAGGGCTCTTACGTCTATTAATAATAACTTTTTACTGAAAAATAATTTGTTATATATTATAGAAGCAAAAATATTCTTTGCACAGTTATTTATCTATACAGTACCATACCTAAGTCATATGTTACATAATTAGGGGTTTCAAGGGGCCAGAAGTCCAAAACTCTGATCAGTAATAGCTAGAAAAGGAGAAATATTTTGAAAAGCATTGTAGAAGAAAAGTTGCTCAAAATAATGTTTTTAATAATATAATACCTAAAACTTTTTTGTTAGTGGCCCCATTAAGGAGTTTAAGGGTCGGCCCCTAAAACACAGTTGTTCAGATATCTCTAGAACGGTTAACAATTCGTGAACAGTTGTTGAACAAAATATGTTTATATTTGCAAGACCTTTCATTTGATATCAAGAAAAAGGGGCTGGCCCCTCAAATTAGGGGCCAGAAGGGCTACAAAGTCTTTTAATAATAACTTTTTACTGAAAAATAATTTGTTATATATTATTGAAGCAAAAATGTTTAACTTATTAAGCTTAATTTAAATCTGAAATCCGTTTTAAAATCGGACGATGCATTACAGAGATATAGGGGTTTAAAAATTGATTTTTCCGGAAATTTTGATTCCACATTCTTGGTTAAGAAAATAGTGTTATATTCAATGTTAAATTAACTCGTACCTAGAATTATTCGATATTTGTTAAGTCGTTCTTAAACACATTCGGATTGTTTTTGTCAAGTCGTTCTTGAAATCGTTAATTCGTACTTAAAGTCATTCGGATTTTGTTAAGTCGTACCAAGAATTATTCTATTTTTTATATCTTTTCGTTTTAAAACTCCTGGTATTGGTTTTAGAGCTCTGCTTCTTACAGGAACATCTAGCTTTTCTTTCGACATTAACGGAAGACCCACTCGTTGCTTTGCAACGAGCTTTGCTCTAGTTTTATATTATTTTTCCTCTGACATTTTTCGAGAGCTATAACTCAAAAACTATTTGGTCGATTTTCACCAAATTTACAGGACTGATAGAACCTAAAACGTTCTTGCGATTATAAAATTTTGAGCTGATGACGTCACTTCCGGTTTGAGATTTTGAAGATTTTGTGAATTTTTAAGGACCATTTTGTCCACGTAACTCCTCCGAAACTAAGGGGTATAGAAACGTGAAACTTTCAGGAATATGTAGATGGATGTCTGTAGATGATCCTCTGTATTTGACATTGTGGAAAATGCGCACGGCGCCGAAGCTCGCCCGAGGTCGAAAATTAGCACCAAAATTTTTGGCAAAATTTTAACACGTTTTGCAAAATATCTTTTAACATGTAGATAATTTGTTAAAAAATGTAATGCAAAAGTTGTTAAGATTTACACGAGCTTTTGTTTTGTTTTAATAAAAAGGGGCTGGCCCCTTTAATTAGGGGCCAGGAGGGCTCTTAAGTCTTTTAATTTTAACTCTTTGCTGAGCAATAATTTGTTTTTAATTACAGAAGCAAAAATGTTCATTGTACAGTTGTTTATCTACACAGTACCTTATTTTAAACATTTGTTACGTAATTAGGGGTCTCAAGGGGCAAGAAGACCGAAATTTTGATCATGAATATCTTGAAAAGGAGAAATATTTTGAAAGGCAATGTTGAATAAAAGTTGCTTAAAATAATGTTCTTAAGAACATGGTACCTTAAAATTTATGGTTTATGGCTCCAGTAAGGAGTTTAAGGGTCGGCCCCTAAAACACTGTTGTTCAGATATCTCCAAATCGGTCAACAATTTCTGAACACTTTTTAAACAAAATATGTTTATATTATTGAGCTCTTTTATTAAATATCAAGAAAATGGGGCTGGCCCCTCAAATTAGGGGCCAGGAGGGCTACAAAGTCTTTAAATAATAACTATTTACTGAAAAATAATTTGTTATATATTTTTGAAGCAAAAATGTTCAACTTATTAAGCTTAATTTAAATCTGAAATCCGTTTTAAAATTGGACGATGCATTACAGAGATATAGGGGTTTAAAAATTGATTTTTCCGTAAATTTTGATTCCACATTCTTGGTTAAGAAAATAGTGTTATGTTAAATAATAAATTAACTAGTACCTAGAATGATTCGATATTTGTTAAGTCGTTCTTAAACACATTCGGATTTTTTTGTCAAGTCGTTCTTGAAATCGGTAAGGTTTTTGTTAATTCGTACTTAAAGTCATTCGGATTTTGTTAAGTCGTACCAAGAATTATTCGATTTTTTTTAAATCTTTTTGTTTTAAAACTCCTGGTATTGGTTTTAGAGCTCTGCTTCTTACAGGAACATCTTGCTTTTCTTTCGACATTAACGGAAGACCCACTCGTTGCTTTGCAACGAGCTTTGCTCTAGTTTATTATTATTATTCTTTTTCTTTTTTCTTCTGACTCCGTTTTGGCTTTATATCTCAAAAACTACTCAACCGATTTTCATGAAATTTTCAGAGATTATGAGGAATTCTTGTCCCTCAACGCCTTCAAAAGCTGAAAGATGACGTCACTTCCGTTTTCATATTACGTCAATTTTAAATTTTTCAAAAAGCGATTTTGTCCAGGCATTTTCTTTTAAACGGTTATATATAGAGATTTGAAATTTTCACTGATTGTATATTTCGCGATTTACTTAGGGCATTTTGACAAAAAATCAGAATCCGTCACTTCCGGTCGAAACCGGAAGTGAATCAAATTTTTCGAAAAAATAAATTTTTTGATCAATTCATAAACGTGTACGTGTTTTGTAGAGCTTATTTAGCTGAATCTAACACTGAAATCAGTTTTTAAATCGGATGATGCATCGCTGACATATAAGCGTTTGAAAATTGATTTTTCCGGAAATTTTGATTCCGCGTTCTTGGTTAAAAAAATAGTCTTATGTTTAAAGTTAAATTAACTCGTACCTAAAATATTTCAAAAAATTGCTAAGTCGTACTTGAACACATTCGGATTTTTTTGTTAAGTCGTTCTTGAAATCGCAAATGTTTTTGTTAATTTGTACTTAAAATCATTCGGATTTTATTAAGTCGTACCAAGAATTATTCGATTTTTTTACCTTTTTTTTTTGTTACTTGTATATTATTGGTTTAAGAACTCTGGTTCTTACAGGAACTTTAAGCTCTACTTTCGACATTAACGGAAGACCCACTCGTTGCTTTGCAACGAGCTTTGCTCTAGTTATTATTCTTTTTCTTTATTTTTCTGACTTTTTTGAAGCTTCATATCTTTACAAGTTTTTAATCGATTTCAATGAAACTTTCAGAGGTTACGTGGCATTGTCGTCCCTCAAAGATATTAAAGTTTCCATTACAACGTCACCTCTGTTTTGACGTTACGTCAATTTTAAAATTTTCAAAAAGTGATTTTGTCCAGGGCGTTTTTCAAAAACGCTTTAAGATAGAGATTTGAAATTTTCGGTGTTTATACATTTATCATTTTTATTAGGACATAAGGCTGGAATTTACATTCCGTCACTTCCGGTCCAAACCGGAAGTCTTTTAAAATTTTCGAAATTTTCAATTTTTTGTGTTAATTTAAAAAAGTGATGTTTTTTGTAGAATTTATAATGCTGAATACGAAACTGAAATCCGTTTTTAAATCGGACGATGCATTGCAGAGATATTTGGGTTCAAAAATTGACTTTTCCGGAAATTTTGATTCCGCGTTCTTGGTTTAAAAAATAGCGTGATGTTCAAAGTTAAATTAACTCGTACCAAAAATAATTCGATTTTGTTAAGTCGTACTTTGACACATTCGGATTTTTTTTGGTTAAGTCGTTCTTGAAATTTCAAAGGTTTTTGTTAATTCGTACTAAAAATCATTCGGATTTTGTTAAGTCGTACCAAGAATTAGTCGATTTTTATCTTTTTGTTTTAGTTACTGTTGTTATTGGTTTAAGAACGTTGCTCCTTACAGGAACATCTAGCTTTACTCTAGACATTAACGGAAGACCCACTCGTTGCTTTGCAACGAGCTTTGCTCTAGTTCTTTTTCTTTTTTCTTCTGACTCCGTTTTGGCTTTATATCTCCAAAACTACTCAACCGATTTTCATGAAATTTTCAGGGATTATGAGAAATTCTTGTCCCTCAAAGCCTTCAAAAGCTGAAAAATGACGTCACTTCCGTTTTCTTATAACTTCAATTTTAAATTTTTCAAAAAGCGATTTTGTCCAGTCATTTTCTTTTAAACGGTTATATATAGAGATTTGAAATTTTCAGTGATTGTCTATTTATAGATTTACTTAGGGCATTTTGACAAAAAATCAGAATCCGTCACTTCCGGTCGAAACAGGAAGTGAATCAAATTTTTCGAAAAAATAAATTTTTTGATCAATTCTAAAAAGTGTACGTGTTTTGTAGAGATTATTTAGCTAAATCGAATACTGAAATCCGTTTTAAAATCGGACGATGCATCGCTGAGATATAAGCGTTTGAAAATTGATTTTTCCGGAAATTTTGATTCCGCGTTCTTGGTTAAGAAAATAGTCTTATGTTTAAAGTTAAATTAACTCGAACCTAAAATAATTCGAAAAATTGCTAAGTCGTACTTGAACACATTCGGATTTTTTTGTTAAGTCGTTCTTAAAATCGCTTATGTTTTTGTCAATTCGTACTTAAAATCATTCGGATTTTATTAAGTTGTACCAAGAATTATTCGATTTTTTTGCCTTTTTTTAAAAAGTTACTTATATTATTGGTTTAAGAACTCTGCTTCTTACAGGAACTTTAAGCTCTACTTTCGACATTAACGGAAGACCCACTCGTTGCTTTGCAACGAGCTTTGCTCTAGTTATTATTATTTTTTTTCTGACTTTTTTCGAACGCTATTTCTCGTGAACTACTCGACCGATTTGCATGAAATTTTCAGGACGTATTAAGCATCAAACATACTTGATATTATAAAGTTTTTGGCTGATGACGTCACTTCCGGTTTGAGATTTTGAAGATCTAGTGAATTTTTAAGGACCATTTTGTCCACGTAACTTCTCAAAAACTAATTGTGATAGAAACGTGAAACTTTCAGGGATTAGTAGATGAATGTCCGTAAATGATCCTATTTATTTGATATTTTGAAAAATTCGCAAGGCGCCGAAGCTCGCCCGAGCTCAAAAATTGGCACCATTTTTTTTCATGAAATTTTCGCACATTTTCAGCCCTAGCTTTTAATGTAAAAATATTTTGTTAAAACATGTAATGCAAAAGTTGTTCAGATTAACAAGGACTTTCGTTTGATATCAAGAAAAAGGGGCTGGCCCCTCAAATAAGGGGCCAAAAGGGCTCTAAAATATTTTTGCAATAACTCTTTACTGAACAATAATTTGTTATCAATTATAGAAGCAAAAATGTTCATTGTACATCTGTTTATCTATAGAGTACCATACCTAGGTCATATGTTACGTAATTAGGGGTTTCAAGGGGCCAAAAGCCCAAAACTTTGATCTTTAATATCTTGAAAAGGAGAAATATTTTGAAAAGCATTGTAGAAGAAAAGTTGCTCAAAATAATGTTCTTAACAATATGGTACCTAAAATTTTTTTGTTGGTGGCCCCGGTAAGGAGTTTAAGGATCGGCCCCTTAAACACATATGTTTAGATATCTTTAAAACGGTCAACAATTTCTAAACACTTGTTGAACAAAATGTGTTTATATTTACTAGATCTTTTATTTGATATCAAAAAATAAGAGCTGGCCCCTCAAATAAGGGGCCAAGAGGGCTCTAAAGTCTTTTTATAATAACCCTTTACTGAAAAATAATTTGTTATTTATTATAGAAGCAAAAATGTTCATTGTACAGTTGTTTATCTATACGGTACCATACCTAAGTCATATGTTACGTAATTAGGGGTTTCAAGGGGCCAGATGTCCAAAATTCTTATCATTAATATCTAAAAAACGAGAAATATTTTGAAAAGCATTGTAGAAGAAAAGTTGCTCAACATAATGTTCTTAACAATATGGTACCTAAAATTTATTTGTTGGTGGTCCCGGTAAGGAGTTTAAGGGTCGGCCCCTAAAACACAGTTGTTCGGATATCTCTAGAACGGTAAACAATTCATGAATACTTGTTGAACAAAATATGTTTATATTTTCAAGACCTTTTATTTGATATTAAGAAAAAGGGGCTGACCCTTCAAATAAGGGGCCGGAAGGGCTACAAAGTCTTTTTATTATAACTTATTTTTTAGCGATAATTTGTTATTAATCATAAAAGCAAAAAAAGAGCTTATTAATCATAATTTAAAACTGAAATCCGTTTTAAAATCGGACCATGCATTACAGAGATATAGGGGTTTAAAATTTTGATTTTTCCGGAAATTTTGATTCCACATTCTTGGTTAAGAAAATAGTTTTATGGTCAGAGTGAAATCAACTCGTACCTTAAATTATTCGATAATTGTAAAATCGTACTTTAACACATTCGG
This sequence comes from Magallana ariakensis, assembly GCA_020458035.1. Lineage (NCBI taxonomy): Eukaryota > Metazoa > Mollusca > Bivalvia > Ostreida > Ostreidae > Magallana > Magallana ariakensis. The sequence continues at coordinate 62,692,305 of CM035811.1, forward strand.
ATTTGTATTTGCTAAGTTGTTCTTGAAATCGATACGGTTTTTGTCAATTCTTACTTAGAATTATTCGGATTTTGTTAACTTGTACCAAGAATAATTCGACTTTTTTTCTTTTTGTCTTAGTTTCTTATGTTTATTGGATTAAAAACTCTGCTTCTTACAGGAACTTCTAGCTTTACTTTCGACATTAACGGAAGACCCACTCGTTGCTTTGCAACGAGCTTTGCTCTAGTTATTATTATTATTATTATTATTATTATTATTTTTCTTTATTTTTCTGACTTTTTTGAAGCTTCATATCTCGAAAAGTTTTTAACTGATTTTCATGAAACTTTTAGAAGTTATGTGCCTTTATCGTCCCTTTACGCTATTAAAGTTTTCTTTACAACGTCACTTCCGTTTTTACGTTACGTCAATTTTAAAATTTAAAAAAAGTGATTTTGTCATGGGGATTTTTCATCAGAAAAGCTTTGCTCTAGTTATTATTATTATTATTAGGGTCTTCCGTTTCCAACGGAAGACCCTCCTGTTATTCTTCGGTTTCTTTTTATTAGGGTTTTCCGTTTCTTCCGTTTCCAACGGAAGACCCTATTGTTATTCTATTGTTTTTTTTATTATTATTATCCTTTTTCTTTTTCCTTCTGACTCTGTTTTGGCTTTATATCTCAAAAACTATATACAATTTTATCATTAAGCGGCGATCTGGACATGTCAACTGTTAATGCGTTGCAATTGCAACGCTTAATGATATTTATATCATTAAGCGGCGTTGTATCATTAACGGTTGTTACATCGGTTCGGTTCGTTTCTGGCACGCTACGGTTTTCTTCTTGCACGGTACACTTGGCGAAAAATAGCTGCACGCTTTGTGAACGGTTTGCGCGCTTTATTAATAAGGCAGGCTTGGCCTGAACGCTTTGATTATTTTCGATATATAAATTTCTGCCCGATTGAAATCGTGGTAATTATGACAAGCATTTTTTCTTTATTTATATTACATATATATTTCAATTAAATTCAATTTAGAACTTCCATCCGTTCCCCCGTTTTTTATAAGTCGTGTGAAATGTACAGTATACTCATTGAAAACCGGGGAGCGGAGGGTAGTTTTAATTTTGATTACTCTGGTATTTTTCGTATTTAGTTTAAAATAAATGCAATTATTATAGTTGCTTAAAAGATCCGTTTGAACTTTGATCCGATATAGTTTTTGTTTATTTAGCGATCTGTCGATAATTCTAGCAAGCATCTTCATATTTCTATACATGTACATAATACTTCTAATCCAATTAAAATTGCTATGAAAAATTCCCCCGAATTCATTCCGATTTTTTTTTTTAGTTTCCTTTATCGTTGTTTCTGATTGTTGCCAGTTGTTAATTTTACAAGCATCAATCTATTTCAATATTCATATTTCTTACGATAATTCTTTATTGCGTACTGTTGCCGATCAAATTCCCCTTGTGAAAAGACGATGTAAAAATACACGCAATTAATGATAAGATAAAAAATGAATTTCAGTTTAGAAATCCTGAAAGTTATTCGACACGGATTTTTAGGTCTTTCCACGTTTCAGGTGAAAGACCTTTTGTATTTCTTATGGGTTTTTTTCCTTTTCTTTTTTTCTTGGGACAGCTTTTTTATTATTAGATACATTTGAACAATTTTTGTCTGATGTGATTGACCATCAAAACTTATGGTTCTTAATTACCCTTTGCTTGATAACTCCCAGAATTTACAAAGTAATTGCCCTTGTGTATGAAATGCTTGTTATCGCCACTCCTCTTAAACCATAAGAGGTAGAGCCTTGAAACTTTTACCAATGTATTGAGTTCACTTAGATGCTCCTTCAATTGATTCATACAGAAAGGGTCCGAGGGCTCCCTTCTAGCAGTTTTTGCCCCTAACTGAAAGTTTCGAACATTCAATAAAAAAAACTTATAACTTTTTAACCACGTAGAGACATCGGGCTAGTTGGAATTGAAGCGTCTACTTTGGCCGATCAAAATGACATAAAGGTCAAAGGTCAAGGACATTTGAAATTCTGTGTATTTATGAGTTTTCATATTTCTTTTGTTTATGAAGGTATTGAAAAACTTTTTTCATGGATGTAGTAGGGCTTCTTAAAACGTTTCAAAATATAACCATTCAACCCCTACTTTGAAATGAAAAAATGACAATAACAAACCGTCAACCATCTCAAAAATTCATAAAACGAAATACAAATTCAAAGCAGAGCAACACGGACCTCCAAGATAGAGGTAGGATCAGGTGCCATGGAGGAGTGAGCATCCTCTGCTGACCGGTCACACCCGCCGTGTGCTCTTTGTCGTAATCGGGAAAATAAAAACCGCAAAAGTCCGTAGACAATTAGGTAATTAATTATGGTTTAACAATTAGTAAGAAAAACGTCAGTCAGCATGCGACTCAGTGGAAGATTGTATTTGCTGACAAGGTCGTCGTATCGACCATAGAACTTACGAAAAGATGACTTTAAACGAGACTGTTGATAGTCCTGTTTTATCAACTTGTTTGTCAGTAGCTTGCCTCGTCTTAGAAACTGTTCATACGAAGAGCATGCCCTTGCGTATCGAATTAACTGAGAGACAAAAACACCATATGCAGGTGATGAAGGTATATTGCTACATAAGTAGGGAAAGTTGACTATAGAAAAATTGAAGTCATCGCGTTTATCATAAAGTTTTGTTGTTAGGTTACCATCAATGTCCATTTCCAGTAAAATATCCAAATATGAAACAGATGATGCTGACTCTGTGGTATCTTTTATTTCAAGTTCACTGGGATATATCGAGTCGACGTAAGTATGGAAACAACAATTGTTAATTGATAATACGTCGTCGATATACCTAAATGTTGAATTGAAGGCAACTGCGAGTGATTTATTTTTTTCACGTACAAGTTTTTGAATATATCCTGCTTCATAAGAATACAAAAATAGATCTGCTAAGAATGGGGCACAATTGGTACCCATGGGAATTCCAACAGATTGTTGGAAGACTTGATTTCCAAAAACTACATAGATGTTGTCTATCAGAAATTCAAGCATCTTTTTTAATGTCAACTTCAGAGTACTTGTGTGTGCAATCAGAATGGTTTTTAACAAAATAGTTTTTTAGATTTCCAATGACAAGGTAAGCATTTTTACGACTTCCATTTTTATTGAAGAAACAACTGTCGATGATATCAAAAAGTCTGGATTTTAATTTGTCGTGGGGAATGGTTGTATAAAGCGTTGAAAAATCGTACGTTATGATGCTATTGATTTTGGTAAGATTTTGTGACCTCAAAGTTTCTAATAATTCTTTACAGTTTTTTAGTATCTACATCTGATTCACACCACTTCTGGAGTAAGTTGTTGTACAGTACTCTTGAACAATTACAATTACAAAGTTATTGCCCCTACTGTATAAAACGCTACTCCTCATACATGTAAACCGTAAGATGTAGAGACTTGAAACTGTTTCCAATGTCTTCAATACACTTAGATACTCCTTCAATCTATGCATACCAAAAGGGTCCGAGATCCCTATCTAGCAGTTATTTCCCCTGAAAGTTTCGGACATTCATTAAAAAATACTTACAATTTTTAAACCAGTAATCATAGATTCATCGGACCACTTGAATAAAAGCGTCTACCTCAGCCGGTCAAAATGACATAAAGGTCAAAGGTCAAGGTCAAAAAAATGCACTCTTAATCTTTTGACAATTCTTGTTTTATCTTTAGCTGATTAACAGGCGTAGCACGTAGAGTCCTGATATAAAATCCCGCTCAAATGACCGACTATAGAAACCTAAAGCGAGTAATTAAATTTAGTGAAGTATTATAATTACATGTACATGTAACACACAAGTGCTCTCTCTCTCTCTCTCTCTCTCTCTCTCTCTCTCTCTCTCTCTCTCTCTCTCCTGAGAATAATTTAATGTTATGTAAAGTCTAGTATGTACACAATGTTTAAACATTTTAATAAAATAAACAAAATAGTATTCTTATGCATTGTGTGAACATTTTTTTTTTACTATTTTTAAGAAATCGGCGATGAAAGTTTCCTCGAAAACCAAAGAAATGATAAAGATCAAAAGACAGGGAGATAAACCATTTTTCGTAACGGTTTTAATAAAAATACTGTAACAGCGTGAAATGAAAGGATGTGTCATTTGATCTCGTAAAAATTTAGCAAAATATTGAACTTTTCTGGTCAGCGATAATCTCCGTCCGTATTCATCAAACGACAATGGGAAATTAAGCCGTATATGGAATTTGCACGCTTATTGCACGGTACTGTACGTTTTTTTTGTCGTTTTGGGGCGGGTCTTGCATAAATTATCTTTCACGCTTTTTGCATGGTACGGTTCGTTTTGTGAACGGTACGGTTCGCTTCTTGTACGGAACGGTGCGGTTTGTATTTTAGGCGTGGTAGCAAGTATCAGGGTATGTAGTTACCTTTCTTATACATTTATGACCGGTAGAAATACACAAGTCGATATATCGAATAATCATTTATTAACGATCCAAACTTGTAATTTCTACACGATCACTGCAGCCGGCACGGACAATACTAGGCCCAGTCTCCATCTGATTATCTTTGCGGATAACGACTTATTTATAGCAAACAACATACATAAGTTAATAAACATAGTGACTCTTGACATAATAGATAATTAATTAAAAGGATTACTCAGGATTAATAATTGATTAAAATAAATATCCGGCGGTCAAGGTCTAATTAGAAGTAATTCAAGAAACATAATGTCACTCGAAGTAATTAATTTTCATACGGTGACACATTTTTAAACTTAATCTGTTCAGTTTATTTTCGAGCCTTATACATGTAGGTCCATGTGATCGGACATCGAAGAAATTATAAGAAACGTGATAAGTACTTGTTTAGATACTTTTTCGTAGACTGAATCCTTCTTTTTTATAATGTTGAAGTTTTTAAATAAACCAATAAACCATATATTATAAAAGAATCTTACGCTGTATTAAGCAGACTAAAGTTTGATTTTACATTAACTCCATATTTACACTGTTTTCGAATTGAAAAAAAATGTAGCGCCCATCAATTTTCATTGTAAATATATAACATTAATATTTATTCTTAAATGTATTACTTTGTATAACAAACAAAATCTTGTACATGTATTTCTAAATTAATTTTGTTTCGCAAAACCACTCAGAAATTTATACTCGAATCTGATTGGTTACAGGATGCAGGATAGGATAAGATAGGTCAGGATAGGATAAAGTTTGACCAGTATTTCTATCATGTACATGTATCCTGCATTCTGTATCCTATCCTTTTTAACTTTCAGAATATCAGCACTGTAACCGTAGTTAAACTGAAAATATGGTTGGGACTTTTTCGATAAAAAAGGGGACGACTTTATATATATATCTTTAAATATCTGAAGAAAAGAGTTATGCAATGTGTTTATATTGCATAATCGCTTCACGCACACCCCTATTCAAAGTAAAAACCTTGTGAAAATTTAAAACATTTTTATTTTTTTTCAGCTGTGCAGATTTTGAATAGATATATTTACTGCAAAATATAATTTTTCAATAGTATTTCTTATATTTATAATTTCCTTATTTATTATTTATTATAGAAAAGTACTCGATGTTTTATGCAAAATGTATAAAATTAATAAAACCACCACATTTTCCAGCCTTTATTAAAGTATTTCCAACTATTTTTCATTTGCAGTGAAGATTTTCTTAAAAAGAAAGCTGGAATATTATTCGGTATATCACTTGATGATTCCAAATTTAAAGAAATAGAAGTATGTCTTCAATCCATATCCAAAAAAAGGGATCTGGTAAGCAATCATTTACCGATAAAACAATATCACAGATTATTTAGGCAAAAATTATTATATTTACTATCTATTTATCTATCTATCTATCTATCTATCTATCTATCTATCTATCTATCTATCTATCTATCTATCTATCTATCTATCTATCTTTCTTTCTATGTTTATTGCAACTTACATTCAAGCCCTTTTTACCTTTTTATCATCATTTTGTATTTCATTTTTATGTTTTCGATGGTAAGTTACCATTTATCTTTAATAAGTATTTAAATAACCTAGGATGAGGATGTGCCATTCTGAAAACTTGATGTTTTTCAAAAAAATTTAAACGCTGAGTGATTTGCAGAGCTACTAGATGTATTATTTCATTCATTTACACTTAAGGACCCGTTCATTCACTTATAAGCCTCATTTTATTCAGATTTATTTTTTACCATCTTCCTTGGAAGACGGAATAAAGAGTTGAAATAATTTACAGTCTCCAGGTTGTGCACTTCCTTTCCTTTGTAATTGGTAGAAAATACATGATGTAAAAATTTCATTTCTAGCGCTCTCGAACGCTAGCAACTACGTTAGTCTTTTTTTTTCTGGAATACGCATGCTCGACTTCATGGAAGGGCATTCTGGGAATACTGTACTACTGTAGATAAACTGTACAATGTGAATTTCGTTTTATTATATAAATATGATCTGAAGTTTTGTGTTTTATAATAAATGCTAAAAGGAAACTGCAGCTTAGGTTTTATAATGCCAAGTTATTTTAAAAATTATAATAAATAACTAGCTTTAACTTAACTACCTTCAACCTCGGAAAACAACTTTGAATATGTTTTCCGAGCTTGTCGGAAATGCCCGAGAAGATATTATTGCTACAAAACAGTACCAATGGTTCTACTGATCTTGAAAAATTTTAGATTGAAATTGAAATGACAGTAAATACAGAATAATTAAAGGACAGTTAATGAGCTACGCCATCGCCGAAATGAAGCCCACTCTAGATTCACAATTCTATAAAAATAGACTCCCACCTTACTCCAATAGAATCCCAGTGCACTACTGTGCCTTCCTATTAATAATAGATCGATTCAGAAAATTAAACCAATGTTTTAGAAATATCCTTTAGTGTTTTATGATGGATACAGCGCTAGCTCACCAATCTTTTTAAAAGATAGGCTTGTTGATTGAAATACTGTTCGGCGCAAGGGATATACTTTTCTGATGATCTTTTTTTATGTGCGACTTATCAATTTTCGCAGATTTTAAATCTTAAAAAGTGTGGAAACAAAAAAAAAATTGATATGAATGAAATTCAGGCTTTATGTTTTCAGTACAACTTGTTGAAAGCAATATTCTATAATATTTATTATCATTTTATGTTTTATTAATACAAGTACAAAATATAAGAATATTTGATACGGTATGGCTAATATCAGTAAACAAGTTTGCATATTAGATACGGTAAAACTAATATTTTTAAAATAATACAACCCGTCCTAAGATCTCTTTTTCCCTTATATAGTCGATCTTAACTAACAAGCACGAGGTACGCCTTTTCTTAATTTCATATGGCACATATAACAAAGTTCCACATGCAGAGGAAAGCGACATTTATATAAATCAAAGTACTGAAATTACTGGAAAGCGCAAAGCCTGGAAGAAACTCTTAAAAATATATCGATTGATATGAAAATACATGTAAAGTATCATATTTGAGTCGGGATTTATTACATATATTTACTGTAGTATTTCAAGTAACTCGACAGTTATACCTTTCATAAATTATATTCAGATAATTGGTTTTGGGTAATTATCAAATTACAGATCAATGCAAATTGATAGAAAAATATTCCTGAAATATTGCATACAGAAAACGAAGCCCAAAATAAAATAAATAAAAAGCCGCACAAATTATCGTGGAAAAAGTGTTAATCGAAAAATTTTGTATAAAAAATTTTGCATTTTTATATAAAACATGGTGTTCATTACTGAAACATATTACATATAGCTCGAAATATTATGGGTAAACGTGGGTATTGTACCCTATGCCGATAATGAATTTTAATTAAATCACCATTACCAAATAATAGGTGATTGCATTGATCGAAAGGGCTTAGGCGACATTTTCTTTTACAATAATTAACACTTTTAATAAAATACGGAAAGCAATTTAGTGTCTACTGCCACTTAATTTTTTCCGTCCGGATAGAATAAGCAATAATCATAGTTTATATATTTGAAACGTTTGGTACGGCGGGCGAGAAATTTCAAGACTATACCGTTTAAAAACACTCAAAACCTATTCATATCGTAGAATTATTCCAATTATTACTTAACACCTAAAACACAACTCAATGCAAATAACATCCATTTTTTTCTTCAAAATTCGAATGAAATTATCATGGTATGTTTTGGAGCACCCGTTTCCGATATATAATAATGATATTAAAATGAAACTTATTGCCAATATAATACTGGTAGAATAAATGTATATATGGATGGATGATAACTTGAAGATATTAATTAAGTTCTCCCTATTGCATAGTTATGAGTTTTCCAGAGTATGACTTCTCCAGCATCCGCCAGTAGGTGGCGGTATTTCGGAAACGCGAAAACGAAAGTGGAAGTAGGTTTAGAAATCTGGCGACAAAAAAAGCGCTGCAGCTAAATTAAATATCTTTTATAACTAATTGCTGTTTAGAGTTCGCTCTAAAGACGGTAAGCTTTTTTTAAAAAAAAAGCTTAACTTGTTAAAGGATTACAGGATATCATATTATTTGGCTTGAATAAGTTGCATTTTAAACTTTTTGAAATACAAAACTTTTATTTTACTTGAAATGTAAATGCTTATTTTGGTTTTTAAAACTAGTTGACTAGTGTAGATGTACTGTAGTTATAAAAACAAGAATTTCCCTTATCAATGTATGTATATAGAATTTCATTCATGACAATGAGGAATGTTAATTTTGCTTCTGACAGCAATTTATTTAAAATACACAAACAATGAACATTTTATTTATTTGATTACAATTGTTGATCAAAATGTCATAACAATTCCTCAAAATGAATCAACAGTGTCTTTCACTGATTTTGATGGCTCTTTGTTATCCAATTCCAGTGTGAGACCGTATTGTTTTTTATAAAGTTTCCTTGTTGTACACATTATTATTTTCGTTCTTTAATTTCTATTCAATCCTAATTTTTTATTCATTTTCTCAAAATTACATCATCAAAAAAATATATATATAAAAAAGATGAAGAAAAACTGATCATTACACCATATTACACATTTATCTTTGAACATAATCAAGTATACCTATCTATATTAAATATGTAAAGCCGCTCCTCTACGATACGCTAAACAAGATCTAACAACATCCCATACGAGGTCATTTCAGAGCAACCTTTTAAGTATGAATATACATAAATAGATATCAGATTCAAGCTTCGATAAACAAGTCTTAAAATAGTTTTAGAGCTTTATTTCTTATAGCTCTAATGTTCGATCGTCTATTTTATGTGATCCAAAAATTGTGTTTAATATGTCCGATATTATTCTTCCATATATTATGCAAGAGCAGAAACACAAACATAGAATCAACACATGCATTTCGCCATGGCTCTATTTATTCTAGGCAAGACGGGGATGCAGGTTTATTGGTGATAAAGAAACACATATTCGAACTATCAGCCGATATTTCGACAGCAGTAATTTCATAGGCTATTTTAAAGGTCGCTCTGTGATAACCTCGTAAGGAATGTTTTGTAAGATCTTGTTTACCGTATTGTAGAGTAGAGGGTTCACAAGTCTAATTTTAAATAGATTGGTACTTAAACCAGTTTTGTAAAATTTCCGTCCTGATAATGCAAGTAAATTTGATCTCTATACATATATTACCCATGATTTTGGATTAATTTTGTTTTAATTCAACAGCTGAACATCCTTTTAAATATTGACAGTTGGGAGGCATTACACACCAATGCAAGTGACCAACCTGTTTATCTATTAGAGAACAATTTGTCTTGTAGATTCGAGTATTTGATGTGGACCATGATGATCCACTGATGTTGTCTAGCATTATTGGAGAGGCAGTGGTTGGGTGTTGGTCAATGGAAGGGATCTTCCATAAAAAGAACTATGGTAAAACTGACGTAATTTATAGAGATTGTACGTGTTTGGATGACCGCACGTATATAATACTATGATAAATTAAGAAAATAATTAGATACAACAACAACCAAAATATATTTTAATTTATTTTTTCTTTATAATCTACAACGCTTTTCAGCTGGTGTGTAAGAAAATTCACAAGTTTTTGTTTTCATTGGTGGCATAGATGAGACAGATAGACAGATTACCGTAATATACATGTATTTTGCTCTAAACTCAACGGAAAGTTCTATTTTTTTATGTCACCTTGGTCACACATGTCGAACGTCATCTGTCCTCCAACGTTTGCCGCGTGTTGTCCGTTTACAAATTTACATTTTACATTTAGATCAAATTTACATTTTTTTTAAAATTAATTCTTGAAAACTACAAGGCCAACTGTTACCATTTTTGGTTTGAAGCATTTCTTTGGATAAAGGAATTTAAACGGTTAAATTTATTAGCTCACCTGAGCTGAAAGCTCAAGTGAGCTTTTCTGATCACATTTTGTTCGTCGTCTGTCTGTCCGTCCGTCCGTCCGTCTGTATACTTTTACATTTTGAACTTCTTCTCTAAAACCACCTGGCCAATTTCAATCAAATTTGGCACAAATCATCCTTATGGTACGACGAATATAAATTGCAGAAATGAAAGACCGATCTTTATTCAAAGCGGAGAAAACCTCGAAACTGTAAAAAAAAAAAAGGGGGGTGCATTTTTAAATATCTTCTTCTCAAGAACTACTGAGTCAAATTCAACGTAATTTAGCCTACATAATCCTTATGGATAGGAAAATATATATTGCAAAACTCATGGGCTAATTCTGTTTCAAATTTGGGTAATTTACGAAAATAATAATAAAGAAATTGGGGGTCGATCAATTTATAACTTCGGGTTCGGTATTTCGTATATCGAAAACGAGGTTTTGTTTAGAGCAGCCATGTTTCACGCACGAAAACTGGTCAAACTGACAAAGATGAATTTGCTTGTTGTGCAACAGTTTACGTGGGAAGGGAATATTTGAAACTTGCAAAATATATTTGTGCCGATTTTTTAAAGTAAATTGAGGTTTAATGTTTCAATGCGTTGACATGTTCACTTGTCACGATGTTTTAGCTTGTTTTGATTATAGTTTCATTTTCGTTAATTATGCCTTTTAACTTGAGGGGAACTATCGCCTGTATTTTGGAATATTTACCTATCAAATCAAACATAGACTTCGGTAAATCAGACAGCTGATTGTTTACCTGCGCAAAATGAGCAAAATCTGATGCATTAACAACATATCGTAAAATAAAATTCATTTGTACTATTCATTTTATTCGTATTCCGGTACGATCTCCGGAACGTAATGGTTGAATAATGGAACGTGATTTGTTAAGATCCTCAGCATTTTCAGTCTAAACGGAGATTATTTTCGCTGATAGAAATATATACTGGTAGGTATTTTTATAATGAAAAATAAATTGTGCTCCTTCTTTGTTTACAGTGAATTTTTTCTTGTTTTCATTGTTTACAATTTTCTATAATTTACTGACCTATCTAAGAGTCAAGTTTCGAGTTATAAGCAAGATACAGAGCTTTGTGCACAATGCTATGTTTGTACAAAGAGCTGAGGTGATGCTTTAATTTCTTTATATTTTAAATGCTGAGAAGGAAATACCAAGTTTAAAAATCTTAAGTTGAATGTAATACATTCATGCATGTAAACAAAAACATGACTCAAAACAAGGTCTGTATCTTCCTAATAATTCTATGATTCACGCTGAAATTTTGGTTAATCATTAGAAATGTATTGCTAAAAGGATGATATGCAGTAACTACTTTCTGGTGCCCCTTCTTATAGGATGAATTATATATATATATATATATATATATATATATATATATATATATATATATATATATATATATAATCTTCACTAATTTTGATAGTTTTTTAAACACAAGTAAAGAAAAACGAAGTCTTTTAAACAATTGCCATAGTTCTGACACATTATTATGAGGATAAAAGCATCGTTGTTCTTAGAAAAATTTTGCAGTGGAAAAGCATCTTTATTTGTTGCCATTTGTTGTTTTTTAATGGAGATGAAAATAATGGATGGGCCTTAGTACAATAGAGCATTATGCCTGTCCATACATTGATTAGAATTATCATGATACAACATAATTCAGTTTTATAGTTTATTCATCAGTCAAGTAAGGTTATAAAACGTCATACGAGATGAATTCACGCTAGGTAAATTACAATCATTTATAATGGAGAAGACCAATTCAATTTTTTAAAGTTTTTGATTTTGAGAATGAGCACATTGAGGTACAATTTTCTTCTTTCACGTATAGGAAAGTGGGGGGGGGGGCTAAAATAAAGGGAACTGGAGGTTAATCGTGAACCCCTACCAAAAATTTAGTTAAAGATCTTGCATAGGATCTTATTTTCGGTAAAATTTGGATACTTTATGAGGTTTTTTTCGTTATTCTACCGAAGGGCCATATGGCACAATATTCTTTAAATGCCCATATAAAGTCATTTTTGCTCAGGTGAGCGATGTGGCCCCATGGGCCTCTTGTTATCAAACTACCCCAAGGGCCTCATAAGCAAAACAAGAACCACATGTTCATAACACCTTTTTTCTACTCCAACACATGTTGAGAAAAAAATATTAAATGCATAGTTATGATGTCAATGAAGACCCTTAACAAAATTGTGAAATCCATGGTCCCTCGGTCAAAGGTTCAAGGAGGGATCAATATGGCCATAAAGAGAAGTAACAAATGTTAGCAAATCTTCTCCACTCCCATATACGTTTGAGAAAAAGCTTAACTCATGACTATGATGTCCTTTAAGCCCTCTATCTAAATCTTTTTTAAAAATATGGTTCCTGGAATTCATGCACAAGGGTTGAGTCAATATGGTCATATAGTAGAAGTTTATTTATTCTTACAACTATTTTTTTCTACTTACATATATATTTGAGATAAACTGAATGCATTGTTAAGATGTTCATGAAAACATTACCTAGATTGTGAACTATGGTTCCTGGGTCAGGGGTTCATGCCATATGACTTGGCTAATATTACCACATAGTGAAGGTGTATTTAATCTCAGAAAACATTTTTCTCTATATTAACAGCAGGGAGAAATAAAGCGAATGCATGGTTATAATACTAATGACACCCTCTTCTTAAATTGTGAAATTCAACTTCAACTCCAATGTGGATATTTATTGGCGATGAAACTATGTAAAATGGCGGTCTCCAGATGTTAAAGAGGTTCGTTCCTCTGATTTTGGGTAGCCATTTTGGGTCACCTCTAATCTGGAAGTTCTGTGTCATATATTAATTCTACTTGTAAATTCCTATTTTACAATGCCAAATAAACTATATTAAATAAAATAGTTATGGAAAAATTACGTATTTACAGAGTTAAGTAAGGGATTATATTTTGAGGCGGAAGGTTTTTAAGAAGAAAATGAAGATTTTTCATAGCTCAATTGTTTTAGAGTATTGTAATTTTAGCTTCCTTATTTTCAGTGCAGACCAAATTTCCAGCTAATTTATGCATTGGGTTATTTTCGTGTTGTTTCAAAAGACATATTTTGACAATATTTCAATATTTCTATTGACGTATATTGGCACATTTAACTAATATTTCATAAAAGTCAAGAAAAAATTAACTCCAATTTTTGCCTAAAATTAGCTTATTTTATGCCATATCTCAAAATTTACATCATAGACCCATACTTTTGGTTTTATTTTCTGAATTTGTAAGATATTTTGACAAGTCTATGAAAATTTGAGAAAAAGTTTGAGACTTTTAAATAATTTTGTTGCATGTTGAATCGTTAATGGATACAAACAGCATTTTATCAGTGCAAAAAGGTCAAAATATCAATTCGGTAAAGAAATTGCAAACTTTTTCTTTATGATTATTTTAATTTTATTAATTTTAAATAATATAAATTTGTATTTGATGCCATAGTTTATTCCGATTAAAAATTATTGAAGGAAAAGCGATTTATGTGCAGTTTGCACTTTCAGTGCAGAAAGGTCATATTAAATACACTGTAGCACCGAAAGGAGCATATAGACCCCAAAATTTTATTTTGAATTTTGGTTAAGCTATGTATGTAGATTTTTAAAAAATACTTTAGAAAAAAACTTAAAGACTAATGATCGCAGGATCCAACCTTCTTCAGAAGTGTATCCTTGGCGTATATGCTCTGTACAGATTACTGTATGTATCTTGGTATGCGGAGTAAGTGGTCTAGGACTGGAGGTTTTGGATAGATGTTTTGAACTGCTCTTACGATGTTGAGAGAATGAGAGAATAGCTGATTCTGGTAGAGTGTTCAAGTGGTAGACTGGTCTTGGGGGGATGAATATTGGTAAACATTAATTCGGCAGTACAAATTTCAGGCAGTGACTGTTCCTAGTTCTTCCAGAGAAGGCTGGTATGATATTAGGACTGCTATGAGTTGGTTCACTACTTTGAACATAATGTGTTACGTACGTTCAAATGTGTCTCTGTTTTTAGGATGTTCCAATTGAGTTTTTTGCATCATACATGTCGCTGTCACACTGTCTGGGGTTTTATTTTTTTTTTGGAGGGGGGGGGATGTAAGGTTTATTTTTAACGAATTTCAATGCATTACTTTAAACCTGGTCTATATGTTTTTGGGTTTTTTTATTCCTTATTGGTGTAACTATAGCTTAGGTCAATGCTCTTACCTTGACTTTTGGTGAACAATGTCGAATGTTGCGCTTCACGAATCCCAAGCAACTGAAGTCTTTCTTGCAGATGTTATATATGTTCAAGTTGTAGTTCAATTTGTCACTGAGTTAAACCCGTAAGTCTTTCCCTTCATGGAGTAGCTGAAGGCGTTCTTTTTTGTTGATTTTCCAATTCGCATGATAGCGAACATCTTGATGTTAAACTCCAGGTGTCGCTACAGTTTAGTAGTCAGTTCAAGTCCCTCCGTACCTGTCATGGTCTTCTTGGCGAAGTACGGGTCTACAAATGACACAGTCATCTGCGAATAGTCGAATAGTTGAAATGGTGTTGTCTGTAATGTCTTAATATAAATGAGAAACAGTGTTGGCCCAAACGCGGTTCATTGTGGGACCCAATATGTTACAGGTGTCGTGCTAGATGTTACGTTATATACTATTACCTGTTGTTGTTTGTCAAAGAAGAAGTTGTTAATTACTTTCTGTGTTGTTCCCTGTATGCCGTGATATTGTAATTTATGCAACAGTCGTATGTGTGGAACTTGGTTTAATGCCTTTAAAAAGTCCAATACTCGCCTGTCTTTATTTAAGTGTTTGGCGATGAAATCATATGTCATCAGCAACTGTAATTCGCATGCTCGGTAAGCTCGAAATCCATATTAGTTTTCATTTAGGATGTTTCCTGTATCTACATAGTCAATGATCTGAGAGATGTGCTCTAGGAATTTGAACATAACAGCTGTTAGTGATACTGATCCTTAATTAGCTGGTGTTGTTCTATCACCTTTCTTATAAATTGGCACTTTGTTCGCTGACCCTGTTTCAAGGGTTAAGGCTTTAGGGCTGGGCCAATATGGCAATTATCAAAATAATGTATTGCATCTTGTAAAATCTTCTTTTTTAACTTCACAGTAATGAGATATAAATGTAATGTATGATTCTGATTCTGAAATCATCAACCAAAATTGTGAAATTCATGGCGCCTTGGTCAGCGGTTCAGACCCTAAGCCATTAGGGCTGATATTTTCATATAATAAAAAAATGTATTTAATCTTACGAATCTTCTTTTCTAGATCCACAGCAGGAGAGGGTTAATAGAATGCATGGTTTCGATGTTCATGAAGCCACTCTTTACCTATTTTGTGAAATTCTTGATCCTTGTCAAGAAAAGTTAACAATTATTGGCCCCTGGGGATAGGGTAAAGATAATCCAGTAACCTTCCGACTTTTGCTCACCCAAATCTACGCATGAATATTGCCCAAACATGAAATAATAAAATGTGGGGTTAGCAGTTAAAGGGTTCTCGAATTAGGGTGAAGACTCCAAAATAAAGCTCAAATTGCAAGAATAAAAAAACTCATGGCAGGTCAGTCTATGCTACTCAGATAATGTCGAGGCCTGTAGACCTCTTGTTTAAAAAGTAAAAAAGGATTTAAAAAGTAATTATGACGCCGGAGTTCAGTATCGGTACTTTAGAGGTATTTAAACAAACTACCAAAGTAAAATGTTTAAATCATCTACATTTCTAATTCATAAAATTTGTTAGTTTATCCTCGCGAGAACGTTAAGCTGGAAGACATCTGCAATTAACCAACAATTGTTGGTACGATTTTGAGGACAAACAATTCAAAAGATCAATGGTAGCCTGAATAAAAGGTTTTTTTAAAATAATTCTGATAACCGGTTGCGCACCGTCCGTCCAACAGTCTGTTTGTCTATCCGTCCGTCCGTTTGTACACTTTTCACATTTTTTGCCTGCTTTTATAGAACCACGGGGTTAAATTTAACCAAACTTAATACAAAGCATACTTATTCAAAGCGAGTTTTCAGTGTTTAAAAGAAAGGGTGAAACTTTTTTTTTAAAGTTAGATAATCACGAATCAGTGAAAATAATATGTATAGCTTTAAACATCTTCTTCTTAAGAACCACTGAACCAAAATTCTTATATTTACACTCAAGCTTATATATATAGTAATTAAACAAGAGAGGTTCAAAGTTCAACAAAGAAATACACAGAGACAATGTAATAAAATCCTCTCAAAACTAAAATGCTACAATTTGTGAAATTACTACGCAAGCATCATTAAATAGTCAGGTAGTGTAGATTCAAAGTTGTTCAAACCGTGACCCCCCACCCCCCTCAGCCAATACTTGGGGTCCCAGTAGGTGTTCAAAGTTCAACATTCAAATATATTTGGAAAATGCTTAAATATCTTCTTCTCAAGAACCAGAATGCTACAATTTGTGAGATCATTATGCAAGCGTTCTAAGATAGTGTAGATTATACAAACCAGTAACCCCCGACCAATACTGGGTCCAAAGGTGGGTTAAAAGTTCAACATACAATTTATAAGAAAAATGTTTGAAAGTATTTTTCTCAAGAAATGCAGTGCTGCATTTAGTTATATTACTTTAAGCGTCTTCATATCAGGGTTAAAGTGACATTCCTTAACCTTTTATAATAATTTAAAATTAATACTACATGTTTGCATCTTGTTATATCGAGACATATGCTAATACATTGGTTTGTTGATGCATCTTATTTCTTAGGATATGACATCTGAAAAAGTATGCTTTTTTATATTTTGTTCAATTATGATAATTGATGTAAGTTATAAAATATTTTCAAAGAGCTTCATATTTAAAATTTCGAAAACGAATGATACAAGAACTGTTGTACAGGTGAGCGATGTTACCCATATGACTCTTGTTTTCTTATAATAGCGAGCGCATAGACAACGTGTAGACATGTACGAACGGAGGAAATTCTAGGGAAAATTCTTACCTCTAAACTGCATACATCTATTTCATTTAACAATAAAAAATACTTTAAAAACACTAAAGTAAACAACACCTATGCTTACATAAAAAACTGTACCTATCTAAACTTTTGCTGACATGTGAAGTCATTTCCTTCCCCGAATTTATCCGACAATTTACGAGAACTGTAGAGAGCAAAGTTAAGTATGACGTCACAGTGATCTCGTACTATAATTTCCCGCGATAAATTTCGAGGTGGATCAAGCATCTGTACTGGGTGTAACGTGTGAAGTACTCAGTATCAGTGCTACGACGACTCTTCGGCTGACTAGTTTTGTTCTGATATATTTTTTTTGCTTAGTTAATACACATGCAAGTTCCATGCTAAATTTACTGTCATATTGATTCAAAACGCATAATGCATACGTTAGGTAGGTGACAAGAAATTTTTTTTTTTAAGTTTAATAACTATTAAAACTACGTGCAGCCACGTCATTTTGTAATATATAAATAAAACAAAAGGGAAAAAATAACTGTTAAAATATCTATTTTTTAGTTGCATATATGGTCGAAACCTATAAATAGTATTTTTTTCACACACTAAAAATGGTGGAGAGAGCACATGTTTACAACGCATATATATATATATATATATATATATATATATATATATATATATATATATATATATATATATATATATATATATATAGCATTATATAGCATACAAAATTAAAAAGATTAAAAATAAAGTTGATGTTACAGAGGAAAGTAATTTAAACTCAGACAACAACAAGGAACAAATTTATAAGTAATACAGACAAGCGATTTTTTTTACTGATTTTACTGATCATAAGTAAAAAGTAAAGGAATAATAAAACATGATTGTATTTGCATTAAAAAATCTCAAACGGCAGTGTATTATTCAAACTATTTTAATAAGCCTGATTTACATTTAAAAAAAATTCAGTGGTATTTGTTGAAGTATATTAGCCTAGGGCGGGACAATTGGAATTAATGTTTGATAATACGGGTTACATGCGGTTTCCGAGAGAAAGCCAACGTTTTAGGTTGGAGCAAGTCCACTGGTTACATTTAACAATGATGATAGATGTGTAGTTCATTCTGCGCTCGCCACAACGGTCACACCGTAAGACATATTATATTTTTGTTTCAGTTCATAAATGGAACGAATTTCTAACATACTACTATATTTATGAGTTAAGATTTAACGAACATTGCCAAAACAATGTGTAAAGATCTGCAAATATTAAATATGACTGACAATGCTTCTAAAAGAGGGAGTAAACACATTTGATATTTTGATAACAAAATGTAATGTATTTTGGGGCTAAGATATTATACAAATAAATTACAAATGAAAAGAAAAATGTTAATTTAACTAAAAACAGCGATAATCATATTGGACCCAACCTAAATAGGTATTTATTTTTAGATATTTCCATGATCACTTATCTAAAATGTTTTTATATAATACACTTAATACATTAAGCAGTTGGAAAAAATCTCATTCATTAACTAACACAAATAATTTCATCTTTAAATTTTGCAAATTCCATGTATTTAAACACGAACGATAAGACTAGATAATTTTGCATCGGGGATATGTTAAGTCTTCCAACAGCGATGTAGAAAGTTACTTGTCTGAACTTCATGCAATATGACGTCAAAACCAACTTTGACGTCACTATTTGCATTTCGTTTGATTGATCTCAGGGAATGTATTGTAACGTTAAAAGTGAATTTTATCTCATAAGTGTTATTTATACTACCCGTGTGATAAACCTCTGCTTTATCAAACGGGTTATGCTTTTTCAAATAATTTCGGTCCGAACTATTTTTGACACAGCCCCTCGCTTCATCGCTTCAGTGAACTATTTTCGAAGATTTTCTAGAATTTTCCACATAACTATATCTACTACCAAAATTTGATTTAAAATGAATATTGTCGAAGATTTAAATTACAAATATGAACGAGAACACATATCTGTTTAGTTTATAAAACTGCAAATCAGGTTAGCTATCAAGAATTTCATCCGCGATGAAAACAGAATGCATTGGCAGTGTTTCTATACAAGAACTTACCGAAATAATGTTAAATCTTCAGAGACTTTTATTTTACCTCCAGTAAGCATCCTTAATTAATATTTTCAACCAGTCATTAGGCTAGTGTTTGCTTTATAAAACAGCAGCAACTGTTCCTTGTTCGAGTCAATTCAAACTAACGAGCATTTGCAACTTTGTGTGTGTAAAAAAACTTGATTATTGAAGTTTTCTGATCAGTAGTTCATTTAATTAAGCTCTAAAAAAATATTTAAAGATAAAAAATTATTTCAATTTTTTTTCAGTGAAAATCTAGATTTATCTCCAAAATGGCGTACTAAATTGTATTGCGCAAGGTCACACAAGGTCATTCATAACACAAAGTTGCATTATCGATTAGTATAAAATAAATTCAATTCTTGTCATGTAAGGAGGTTGGCACTTGAAATACTAGTTATGTCAATCATCCCAAAACCACTTGAATATAAAGATGGGAAACTAAAATGTTCAATATTTTATTTGTGATTCATGTCACATGCCATTTTCTTTGGAAATATTGGACTCCAAACAGAAATGATAATTTTTCTGAATTTTTTATAAAATTTGGCATAGAAATTGATTTATTGAAAAAATCAAAGAAATGTTTAAAGTTTGAACTTTTTTTTAAGTATGATTTCAATACAGTATGACGTTGAACACATATAGTGACTATTAAAGTAATATCTAAGTCAAAGTTTAACATATTTTGCTTTACTTGTGGTTTCAAATGCCAGTACATAATGAACACAACAGCAGATGTTTAGATTGTTACAAAATTTTGGAGTAATCAAATTATAACGCAAATAAAAAAAATACTGGTAGTTTCATCTTTCCAAAACTTTGCATAAAAATAGACATACATTTAATGTCTCATGTAAAAGCAAAGAAAAGTACGGTCACATCTCAAAAATTTGAAATATGGCATAAAATGAGTTAGTTTTAGGCCAAATATGGAGTTAAGTTTTTCTTAACTTCTATGAAATATAAGCTTAATATTCCAAATTATATCAATAGAAATATCAAAATACTGTTCAAATATGTTTTTCATAACATCATGAATATATCGTAATACACAAACTATCTAGAAGTTTGGTCAGCGCTGAAAATTAGGAAGCTAATGTAACAGTACTCTAAAACTATTAAGTTATAAAAATTGTTCATTTTTTCATTTTCATCCTGAAAACCATCCGCAACAGAATATTGTCCCTTACTAAACTCTGTAAAAATGTGATTTTTTTAAAAACAATTGTATTCAATAAAGTTAATCTGGCATTGTAAAATAAAAATATACTACAAGAATTAATATGTGATACAGAATTTTCAGACTAGAGGTGACCCAAAATGGCTACCCAAAACCTGAGGAGCGAACCACTTTAATGGTTTGTCTCAAAAGTTTCATTGATAAATCAATCTGATGAGATAAACAGACCATCTATATTTGTGTGATTTTGTATTTGTTTTATCCAAATCGTTGAAATGGTTGTATATATATATATATATATATATATATATATATATATATATATATATATATATATATATATATATATATATATATATATATATATATATATATATTTCAACTCGTTGGATAAACAAATATAAAATCACATAATATAGATATCCTCTATAAATATAATGAAACATGCCGTCATGTGTTTCCAATAGTTATGTGTTACCGATAGTCTTTCTTGGTCGCTTGAGGTTTTTTTTCTAAAAATGAAGTCATTTTTTAATTACTAGGGACACCGGACGTATGAAGTCTTCTTTCGTCTTTATACATCCATACCACCAAAGTTATGCTGCATGAAATGGTTCAAATCACACAATAATTTAAGTGAAATGTAAAACAACTAATTTTCACTATTACTTTAGTACAAAGCACTAAAATTGCCAAAAATCGTATCTTTAATACGCTGTTACTTAAAGTATTTATTGACCGTTCTAATAGACCTCTGATGACGTATTTACATGCTTAGATTAGTATATGGTTTTGTTAAGTTTTTCTTAGGTTGGAATTCTTGGTGTGCTATGAATTAAGCTTGTTCTGAAATAATAATGTTATGAAAATTGAAGATTTGGACGATTTAAGTTGAAATAATAGTTTACAAAACAAAAGAAAATGCTATAAAATATTTTCAACAGATTGTGTCACATTTATGTTAAATATCATTGAAAAACTATGTTGATGAATCATACTATAGCGGAAACATATGACGCCCATTTTCATTGGTCGAATGCGTCATCCAGGTTTTTTATAGCTAGGAACTGCATATTATGATGACAACTTTTCTTTAATTCAGTATCGTTGATTTTTGATGCTCTTTCTAGAAGTTTTGTCTGCGCTGAAAATTAGGAAGCTAAGTTTAAAATGATATAGATTTAAAATTGTTAACTAAAGAAATAGCCATTAGAGGCAGCGTTTAGTGTTAGATTATCGTAAACTCATGCGCCAGGATAGTATGTTGCCGTTAATGCTAGACTTTATTCAAATTCGCGGCTATGTTAAGGCTGCCCGAATTGATGCGTAGAACTTCATACGATATGACGTCATAATTAACTTTGACGTCACGATCTGCATTCCTTTCGATAGTTCTCAGGGAATGTATCGTAACGAAATGAGTGAATTTTACTGAATATTATTAAACCGCGTGGTTCCTTTACATAGACGCTGTTTTAAATACTAGTAATACTAAATTCAATATTATCATTACTTAGTATAAAAAAAATCGCCAGTTTTAAAGCCTCGTATTAGGTAAATGACTATTTATAAACTAATGGTTTTGGAGACTCACCCTGCTACGCGTAAACTAATGAATGGAGATATTTTTATGCATGTAAAAAACAGTCTGGCGCAAGTGAAAGATCAATTCAATCTTTGTATTTTTTGTGTGAAACTGGTAGAGAAAATAAGTACCAATGTGAATCATGCTGGGGGAAACCTACCAATTTACCAAAAGTTGTGTAATTGCAGCTTAAAAAGTAAAAATGTGCCTAATTTCGATGATGGGACGCAAAGTTTTGACAATATTTCAAATAAACGAAATATTTATATGAACCCCCAGCAAGAACGGCAAAATACATTACTTATCGAAGGATTTTTAATAAAAATATATTTGATTTAATGTCATTTATCACTTGCGCCGATGCGATTTATATAGATCATACGCTGTGTTAGGATACGCACGTCACGTGCTTAAGAACAACATATGACGTCACAAAAATGCATCAAATATATTGTTGGATATCGCTGTCTATTAATGTAACAAAGATTTAAAGAAAATCGCCCGGTTAAAGTGTTTATTCGATAATTAAAACAGTATCGTTTTCCGATATAAATTTAGCCTCGGACAGCCTTAACATAGCTGCGTTTATAATTAGTATCAAATAATCGACAGATTTAAAGCTTCGCCTGAAGTTGAAAGACAATTCATTATTTAGTGGTTTGTATATTCTCCCTGCTATGTCTAATTTTAATGCACAAAAAAGTTTTGATACAGGTGAAAGATCAATACAATTTTAGAATATTTTACGTAAAATTGGTAGAGAATATAAGTACCAAATGAATGTGAATCATGCTTGGAACCAACGGATATACCAAAATTTTATGTAAATCACTTTCAATTAGTAAATATGTTTTTTTTTTTGACGATTTGGCGAAATATTTTTAATAAACTAAATATATATTTCAAGTCCAAGCAAGAACTTAAAAGTATGTGATATATATGATATAACAAAGAGTTTTCTTTTAAGATATTTATGATTTAATATCGATTAACATATGCGCCAATGCCATTAAATTAGATAGTTTGCAATGTTATGATACGCACGCCACGTGACAACGAGGTACACACATGTATGATGTCACAAAAATGCACCAAATATAATGTTTAACACTGTTGTCAATATAATTTTTTTTAAAATTTTAATAAAAGTACATTTTCGTTTATTCAAACAATATCGTTTTTCAGTCGTATTTTAGCTCAAGGACTTCTTAGAATTGCTGCCATGTGACCTTTATTTCATTTTTACCTATATGTTAATGTGTCAGATTAGTATCCATGCATTTCTTGAAGCCCAACTTTATACATGTGTTTGTTAATATTTTATGTAAACTACATGTAGTTTTCGTAATTTTACACATGTATTATTCTTATTCTTATAAGTCTAAATTTATCTATTTCCTATTATAAAAATATTATTCTTACAAAACTGAACAGAATTAAAACGTGCAATTGTGTTATGTTAATAGATTCCATGAGTAAAGAGAAAGAAAACACAGGAGGAAATCCTATGCAGGTTCACAGGAATGTAAATACTACAGGGAAAAAGGCCCCTTTACCCAAAAAAAACACAAAAACCATAAATGCCGTCAGTCCAGAAACAGAGGAAAAAAATGTTGTCCAGGAGGAGTTCAGGCAATACGTTTTTAATCCACAGTTTTCAACTCCTACATCACTTCCATTATCGTTCTTTTTTGGATATCAGATTTTGCATGAAATGAAGGAATTGGGACAACGAGGCCACGTAAGTTTTGTCATAAATTAGGTTTACGTTGGCAAAGGAAGACCTTATTGGGGTTTTTTTCGGTTTCTTATTTTTATTTTTTTTCTCCTCAGAAATTCCTCGACTGATTTTCCTTAAAGTTAAAGATCCTATTGGAATTGTTATGAGCTGAGTTGTTACATATAGTGATATAAAGATGGATAGCTAAATTATAAATAAAGCCATATATCTTCTTCAAAAATTGATTCGATGAAGAATCCGTATTTAAGCTGAAATCGATTTCAATTTTTGTCCATCACATACACATATGTCAGAAGTTTACGTGATGGAAGCAGACGATAAATTAACAGGATAAAATTTAGCTAAAGGTTTGATTGTCAAGAATGTGTTTTGATTTACTTGCATTTCAAATTATGTCAATTAACTATCAAAAGATATTCTATGTTTTTTTTTAACTTTCCTTAAATTTTGAATTGATGGTTTCATTTATTCAATTTCATTAGCAATTGTGGCCTCATATTTACGTTTTACTTTTTTTAATATCCGCATTTTTTCATCTGTTTTCGCTTTATAAGGACTTTCATGTATTGACTAGTTTTAAATGATACTAAACGTTGTTACAGGTATCAATAAAACATTTACAAAATTAAAGTTAAAAATAAGTAATGTAATAAAGTATGTTGGTAGATTGGACCAGATGCATATTTCTTTTACAGACTCTTCTTTTAGAGGCCTTAAAAGGAAATCGATGTGATTATGTTAGAGTTCTGCTGGACCAAGACGTGGACATTGAAAAGCTCAATTTTGCCGAACTTTATGAACAGGTCTGTTGAAAGGATTTTTGTACACATCCATGATTGCATTACTTTGTATTTATTCAAATCTTATTCCAAGCTTCCCAAATCATTAGTCTAAGAAAAGGTCTGTGGGATAATGTATTTCTGACCAAAGGCTGCTGCATGTAATGGAAGCCTTCGTAAAAAACAATATACTGGTATGACCATTGTATAAGTTTTGCAAATTCTCTTAAAATTTTAAAGATTATGTTTACTCAGGGTTTACTGTTATATGGTTTTTTTTAACAAGGTTTAATATCTGAGTAAAAACTGTCTTAAAAACAAGGAAAATCAGTGTTATAAACAAATATCGATAATGATTTCAGTGTTTTGTATGTTTGATTATCTTGCTAAGACTAAGGTTGATTTTAATTAAAACTGAAGAAATTCGGACTAAATCTTAAATTTTTTTTGTTTCGCTCAATTTTTTTTTGTAATGATATAATTGCATAAATTAAATGTCTTTGTTTTTGTGGCATCATTTTACATATTTTATAGCTGAATTTTATCGTATATAATTTAATATTACTGGCTGACATGCAATAGGAATAACAAAAACAAAATGCATAAATTAACTTCCAGCCTATCTCAAAAGTTTGATTATTGACCTTGATAATTTAAATACTAACAGAATTTATGCAATTTTACTAGTTTTGGAGTATCAATGGTTTCAAAGTCCTATTAGTCATTTTTTTTTTTAGTAAAACTCATTTAAAAGTGGGTAAAATTAAAAAAAATAATGGAGGGATTTCGGAATAAAATGAAATTCAAACTTTATATCTAATTATTTCCTAAATATATATTTAGAAAAGATATCCATATTTTACTGATTTCCGCCCTCAAAATTGTTCATTTGTAATAATTTCAAAATAACGAAAACATTTGTTAGGGTGGACAATTTTGACGGATTTTTCATCCAGAGGTCACAAACATAAAAAAGAAGATCATTGCCCAAGTTATTTAAAAGTAAAAATACCACTGCTATAGTGAGTGTATAATATACAACTAATAGTCTTCGTTCCTAAAAGTGGAATTTTTGCACCCTTTAGTAAACGTAATCCTTGAGCATCCAACTGAATTCAATTTTATACCTTTATACCCCCCGCAACAAAGGTTTAGGGGGTATATAAAAATCACCTTGTCCATCTGTCTGTCTGTGCAATCGTGTCCGTTCTACATTTTTCTTAGATGAACCATTTGAAAGTTTTTACTTCACACAGATATTGCATATGATCCGAGGTTGTGTCATGACTTTGACACAAGGTAATTTGGGCAGGTTCAGGTCATTGGAGGGAAAAATTTGTAAACCGTGTCTGGTCTATATCTAGAAGAAACATTAGAAGTTCTTACTTCATATTAAGACTGATTATGACCAGAGAGTGTGTCATGATTTTGACACAAGGTCATTTGGGCAAGTCAAAGGTCACTGTAGAGAAAAGTGTAAAATATGTGTCCGATAGATATCTTTGTTATGGAAAAACATCGAAAGTTTCTTTTTCACACAAAGATTGCTTATGATATGAGGATGTGTCATAGTTTTGACCAAAGGTCACAGGAAGAAAAAATTCATAGTTTTTGACTAGTCCATATCTTTCTTATGAGGAAACAATGGAAGTTCCTTCTTTATATTAAGATTTCTTGTGACCTGAGTGTGTGCCATGAACTTAATCCAATATTAAAAGTTTAAGTTATTGTAAGAAAAATGCATAAATCTTGTCTATGCAATATCCTTTTTGGAAAATCATAAGAAATAAAAAATTTGCTTGTGGATTGAAGATATGTCCTGACCTTAAGCTTCGGTCATTTGTGCGAGTTCAAGGTCACTTTAAGAAATAGGTTGCATTCATTACTTTCCAAAAGAGAAATACTTGAATTATTATTTTTTCTTAGCGGCGGTATCATTTGTGAGCTTGCTCACAGTACCTTTAGTTTGATTATTTTGATTAGTTCCTACAGATGTGATCAATGTAGACAATTTAAGTTTGGGCTTTACCCATAACCAGTATTTTCTAAGGGCTGATTTTTTAAAACTATTATTAGTACAAGACCAAGTACTTTTTTATTTTTTTTCAGACAGTTGCGTGTCAGAAATGTTCGTTGAAGAAGAAAGATTGTCTACCCATGCAGTGGTTTTTAAAGGTATGTTTATGATTAAAAAAGCATAATCCGCACTTAAGGTTGATGCGATTTATTTGATGTAATGTATGCTACCTTCATGCTTTCAAGTATCACAAAAGAAATTTAGGCATATGTAAGCATGTTAAGATAAATTTTAGTAATCGAATCACTAAACATCGACCCATATGACGTCCAAGGAAGCAATTTGATATCATGTATAACTACATTATTTACTATACGTGTGCTATTAATAACTGCGGACGTAGTGTGACATTTAAAAGTCTGCTTAATAAATGCGACACCATATTACATATTATATTCATTGATAAGTCACAAGCACGATAAATGATAGGTCGAATTCTAGAGAATTCTAGAGAAAAAATAATCGGAGTGCAGTGTAAGCAATATCAGATGACGACGTATTTAAGGGTCTTCCTCAGTTTTAGAAAGAGTTCTGCATATAAATCCGAAGTGATTTATTTCATAAAGATATGAACTTAGTTTATGTGTTCGAATCGAAAGTACAAAAAATACTTTGGTCTAAGGGAAAAATTTAAGCTTTAAAGAATTATTGTTGTTTATTAAAAAAAACAGGTTTCTTCTTGATGCAAACTCGTTTAGAGGATACGGTTTAAATAATGTAGAATATACACGATTTAAGTATGTGTTCATAGTAATATTATCACAGAATTAGCATTGTAGTTATCGAGAAGATGGTTTAACATGTTCCCTCTCTATAGCTATGTTGTAACCACTATTGAAATAAAACCACTATTGAAATAAATTATTTCAATAGTGGTTGGGAATGGAACCCTCATCCAAGCATCCTTTAGGATGTGATGGATGAGGGTCATTTTCCGAATTAGCCGTAAGGCTACGAGGGTTTAAATGGAACATCGTGCGACTCTAGTCCACGTGTACCTTGTTTAAAGAAATCAAAATAAAAACTATTTATATCACTACTGAGTACTATTCATCCAAGGGTATATAAGGCGATACCTGGCCACAATAAGAGTCAATTTAAAGCGTGTTAAATAATAAAGTACCGTACAATTTTTATTAAATTTGTTGTCT
This sequence comes from Magallana ariakensis, assembly GCA_020458035.1. Lineage (NCBI taxonomy): Eukaryota > Metazoa > Mollusca > Bivalvia > Ostreida > Ostreidae > Magallana > Magallana ariakensis. Next base: position 62,720,417 of record CM035811.1, read on the forward strand.
TAGTGGTGGGATAATAAAATATTTTTAAAAGAAATAAATGGGAGGGTATTTAAACCCTCGTAGCCTTACGGCTAATTCGGAAAATGACCCTCATTTATCACATTCTAAAGGATGCTTGGATTAGGGTTCCAATTTCCCTCATTGAGCCTCCAGGCTTAACTCTGGTTTAAATGGAATCTTTAAAGAAATTAAGACAACAAATTTAGAAAAAATTGATCAACGTATTAAATTAAAATTAAATAACTCGACAAAATGTGAAAACAAATACATTTATTAATAAGTACACATAGATTCAAATGATTATAACATATAATGTTTATGCTTGTTACAAACAATACAGAAAATATAATATCACATGTTCCTCAAAACATCATAGTTCATAATATCAATCACTTTTCACTAAACTTTGTCCACCATAAATGATCTGGAAGTATAATCATCACATCTGAAATACACTGGGAAATACATGTAATCCATCGATGATATCGGACCGTTTTTCTAAGAAAATGCAGCAGTCAGCACCATGATGAGCTCAAAATGGTATTAGAGTAATTATTGCTTAACTCTCTCCTGTAAAATGTATAAAAAGTTTTAGCGTTTGACCAATTTGCAGTTTCCAAAATATCTTTACGTTGTACACCACCAGCAAAAGCTGCTGACGTAGAAGCACTTCTGTAAGAATGAGCTGAAAATATTTTCTCATCAATACCAGCTTTTTTCAATATTTCTTTTAACCATCGAGCAACTGTAGAGGTTGAAACCTCTTTAAAAGTTTTATATGAAACTACTAATTTGTTTGTTTTTCTTATCTCTTTTGTTTTCTCTAGATAAGACCTTAACGTGTGTAACACACAAGAACTCTTGTCTGAAAATGAACTGATTTTAACTTTCTGTATATCATGACCTGGTCTTGAAGTTTTTTGTAAATCAGAAATAGTGAACACCACGTATTCACCATGATCAGACATATTATTTATGTTCATTGATATCAATGTCTGAACTCTTTGAGCTGTGGTCATTAGAGATGCCAATTTCAATGTAAGATTCTTTAAATCCAAATTTTCCAAAGGGTACAGAGATTTTAAATAATTCAACACCTTACCAACATCCCAAGTTGAAGTATATTTTGGTTTAGGCCTATTATTCAAAAATACACCTCTCATAAATCTAACCATCAAATGATTGTTATGAAATGAAAAATTTCCAGAAACAGAGAGTGTTTGCGTTATTGCAGCTTTGTATGCATTAATTGTACTGTATGAATAATTCTTTTCCGCCAATTCAGATAAATAATTAACTAACTGATTACAAGCTGGTTACATGGGATTGATATCCCTTTGATTACACCAAAAATTCCACTTTGCCCATATAAAGTTGTATTTTCTATTGGTACTTGGTCTCCATGAATTTGTAATGAATTTAATAGACTTTTCTGAAAGGCCTCTACTTTTGAGTTTATTCCTGATAATACGCAAGCGAATAGAAACATTTTCCTCTTGTTGAGAGGGTGAAGTTGATTGTTGTGAACTAACCGAAGTAGATTTTGAATTATAGGAAGACGAACTGGAATTCCTATTAGCATATTTAATAACATTGGATACCATGGCTGTGTTGCCCATTTCGGTAGTACTATAATGGCCTTGCTCACCTCGTCGTCCTGTAACTTCTGTAGAATTCTCCCAATCAAACTGAAAGGAGGAAAAATGTAAGGTATAAATTCTGACCACTTTTTAGAAAATGCATCTGATGTAAACGCATGAGGATCAGGAAACCATGAAATGTAATTTTCCAATTGTTTATTCAGCCTCGATGCAAAAAGATCAATATCTGGATAAAAAAATGTGTTACAAATCTCATTAAACACCATTTCATTTAATTTTCATTCTGTTGAATCGCTAAAAGATCTTGACATATAATCTGCAGTAACATTATTTTTCCCCGAAATATGAACAGCAGAAATAGTGATATTTCTAATGTCACACCAAAACCAAATGCTCTTTGCCTCTTCAGATAATGATAATATTGATCCACCTTGATTATTAATATATGAAACTGCTACACTGTTATCTGATCTGATACAAATATGAGTATTTTCTATATTCTGACATAAACTTTGTAGTGCAAATTTAATGGCCATAATTTCTAAAACATTTATATGTAAAAATGATTCTGTTTCAGACCATCTGCCACCAGTAGTTTTACCATTAAGATTTGCACCCCATCCAGCTTTTGAATCATCTGTTTCTAAGTAAACATCAACTTTTGGATCTCTATCCATTTGCCATTTTTTATTCTTACATTTTTCTTCCACCAAATTATTTCATTTCTAGAAAATTCATTTAATAAAATTTCTGCATCATAATTGTTATTTTCCCTTGTCAAAGCTTGCACTTAATCTCTGTCCAAATATCTAAAAAATAAAGCACCTAGATTTATTGCATGAAGGGATGAAGTAATTAACCCGATTAATCTTGCAACTCTAATAGTACATACTTTTTTGTTCAAAAGTGTATCGCAATAAGTAACGATTTTATCAATTTTCTCATCTGGGAGATATACCTTGAATTTAACAGAGTCTAAAATATGTCCTAAATAATGGATTGTTGTAGACGGTACCAAAACAACTTCTCTAATAAATCTACCAAAAAATTTGCATGTTGTTCACACTGAGCAAAATTTTCTGCCTCAATTAAAGAATCATCAATATAATAAAATGATGAAATTCCTTGTTGTCGAATAAAAGCAAAGATATGTTTCATTAATTTAGTAAAAACTCTGGGAGCCGAAGCCAGACCAAAGCTCTGTGCATTACATTGATACAGAACTCCTTTCTATAAAAATTTCAAATACTTCCTGTCTTTCATATCAATAGGTACTGACAAATACGCATCTTTTAAATCTATACTTACAAAGTATGAATTTCTTTTGATTGAGGATAAAACAACATCTAGCGTTTCCATCTTAAAATGATTATATGAAATGAATTCATTCAATTTCATTAGATTTATCACTGGTCTAAATTTACCATTTTTCTTTTCCACAATAAAAATATTAGAAATAAACTGATTAGTTTCAAATTTACTTTTACTAATTGCCCGCTTATTAAGAAGTTCCAAAACCTCTTGGTCTATGATTTCGGTTTGCTTTTGATTAAATTTGATTGGAAGTGGAATTTTGTATTGAAATGGAATTTCATCAAATTCAATTTTGTAACCCGATATTGTACTCAAAATCCAAGGATCTGAACTTATTTTTTGCCATTCTTTCACCTTATTTGCTAAATCACCTGATATAAATTGTAAATTACTCACATCTAGAAATTCTGTAGGTATTTGTAGCCTCGGCCTTGTCCTCGGCTGAATCCTGAGCCTCTTGGCATGCTTCCAGACCGGCCTCGAGTGTAGGGACTGTATTGATTCCTACCTCTGAAGTTGTTCATTTTCCCTCTGTAGTTTTTTGAAATGTTTCTTGGTTAACCTGTCAATTGTCTATTTATTTTTGAAGCATCAGTGATTTCTTTCATTCTTTTTGTTATGTCAGATGGAAATAATGTTTTTTCCTTAATTGGTGTAGTAGCAGCACATAATTGCTTAAATTTTTTCTGAACAAATGGTCTTGAAATAAAACGGCGTCTCACATTTAATTCATACATAGCATTGCATGCAAGGGTTATTGCGTCTGATACACATTTTTTTAGCTTTTTTCATTTCCAACTTGTTCGTTTTAAACATTTCCGCCAAATTTATAATCGGTACAATGGAAAGCCCCAAAATTCTCTGAGCATCTTGTAAAGTCCTATCCTTTTGTTGAACGTTTGGATATAAATTATTCCAAATCTCAGAATTTATCAAAGGTGGTACCAAGTTTTTACAATTCTATGGAATTTTAACATTTTCCAAAAATTTGGATAAATCAGCTTTCTGAGTACATCCCATTATTATAAATTTTGCCATGTTTTCAGAAATTGGTTCAGAAAATTTTGTATCGTCTTCAAATATTTTTGGCATAGAAATTCCACAATTCTCGTCATCAAAAACCACTTCAGGGTCATTATCAACTGAAAATAAATCATTCTCATTGTTATGTTCATTCTGATCAATATCAGATTCCGGAAAAAAAATCTTGCATTCGTTCTGGGTTCTCACCGGAAGTACTAAAATCTGTTTTGTTTCGTGCATCATTATTTTCAGTTCTTTTGAGCAACTCGTTTAATACGGAGAAAAGTTGTGATGGATTAAACTCTTCTTGTTGTTTTTTTACTTTTTACAGGTTTTTCTTCATTTTTTCTTTTGTTGCTCACCTTTTTTGATAGAGCTTTACCTTTTTTGCTGCCTTTACCTTTTCCTGGTCCGCCGGACTGGGAATGTTTGGCGACAATTGTCGAAGCTGCGCTTCTAGTATTTGGTCGTTCATTTAGAGTATCATTGCCGTTATGACCAGTGGCGTCGACCTCTGAATCAGAGGCAAAAAGCTGAACTATATCTTCACGCATATTTTCATTCTCCGAGCTGGAGTCAGATAGATTGGGCATGTTTTCAAACAGACGTTAACACGAACGCACGAATTTGTTTAAAGTTCAAAAAGAACAGGAAAAAATCGCTTACTGCAGCGCAGTAAAGTTTTGTCAAACACAGCGTGAGTGACCAACACGTACACGTGGCCTTTAACACGAAAGACTCTTATTGTGGCCTGGTATCGCCTTATATATCCTTGGATGAATAGTACTCAGTAGTGATATAAATAGTTTTTATTTTGATTTCTTTAAACAAGGTACACGTGGACTAGAGTCGCACGATATTCCATTTAAACCAGAGTTAAGCCTGAAGGCTCAATGAGGGAAAATGTATTTCATTAGTAGAATCACTTTCCAACCACCATTGAAATAAAACCACTATTGAAATAAATTATTTCAATAGTGGTTGAGGATGTTTTTCATTAGAAGAATCACTTCGCAACCACTATTGAAGTACAATCACTATTGAACTAATTATTTCAATAGTCGTTTTGGATTGTGGATGTATTTCATTATAAGAATCACTTTAAAGTGGCGTGGCTATTGAAATACAACTACTTTTAAAATATTTTTTAATCGTAGTTAGGAATGAATTTCTTTATAAATATTACTTTGTAATCACTATTGAAAAACATTTGGAAAGAAATAATTTGCGTATCATTTTTGCAAACTATTTCCAAATGCAAGAAACACTTTATCTAACGAACAATTCCAAATACACAATTAAGGTATTATAGACTTGAATTTTTTTTACAGTAATAATTACTGAGACTATGAAATTAATGTACTAACTAATATTAGGATTTTCACTGCTGTGCAGAAATAAATAACCAATCCTCGCAGATTTACATACATATAAAATTGTTTTCATATTTTTCTTTAACCTTTCTCTTTCTATAGATATATCATGTTTTATATATTGTTATTTATTAGTACAAGGGTGAACACGTTTAAAGTTGCCAGAACTTTTATTCAAATACCCTCTGTATTAATTATACAATAAATGTTCAAACCAATTAAACACAACTTCTATAAATATGAACATTTTCGTTTACTTTTAATCAGAGTTGGGAATATTAAATTGAGTTTGACTATTTGTCTGACCGTCTTCAGACTATTATTTTGTTTCTGTGTAACACTTTCGTTAATCACGATAGAAATAAATTATTTCAATATTAGTTCGGATGTATTTCATTATAAGAAACACTCTGCAAACACTATTGAAATACAAACACTATTGAAATAAATTATTTCAATAGTGGTTGGGGATGTATTACGACCACTATTGAAATAAATTATTTCAATAGTGATTGTTGATGCATTTTATTACTACCACTATTGAAATAAATTATCTCAATAGTGGATGGGGATGCGTTTCATTACAACCAAATAATTTATGGTAGGGATGCATGTCATTTTTATGTCTATTATTTCGTCTATATGTAACACTTTTGATTCTGAATGACAGGTGGTATTGGGAACATGACGATATACAAGCGAATCATCGTAATTAAAAAGTCATTCTTCGTCTTATTAGACATACCTCTTATTTTAAGAAATTCCCCTACAACCATCTAAAAAGGAAAGTGTTGCATACAAATAAATTATATAAATTATTCTAAATGGTGGTTGTATTTCAATAGTGGTTGCAAATTATTTCTTATAATGAAATCTAAAACCAACCACTACTGAAAAAAATTATATCAATAGTGGTCGTAATAAAATTCTTCACCAACCACTATTGAAATAATTTATTTCAATAGTGGTCGTAATGAAAAACATCTCCAACCACTATTGAAATAATTTGTTCACCCTTGTACTAATAATTAACAATATATATAACATGATATATCTATAGAAAGAGGAAGTTAAAAAAAATTATATGTATGTAAATCTGCGAGAATTGATTATTTATTTCTGCACAGCAGTGAAAATCCTAACATTGGTACATTAATTTCATAGTCTCAGTTATTATTACTGTAAAAAAGCAAGTCTATAATACCTAAATTGTGTATTTGAATTGTTCGTTAGATAAAGTGTTTCTTGCATTTGAAAAAAGTTGGCAAAAATGATACACAACATCTTTATTTCCAATAGTATTTCAATATATCTTTAACAAAATTTATGCCCAACTACGATTGAAGAAATAATTTTAATAGTAGTTGTATTTCAATAGTGGTTGCAAAGTGATTCTTCAAATGAAAAACATCCCTAACCACTATTGAAATAATTTATTTCAATAGTGGTTTTATTTCAATAGTGGTTGCAAAGTGATTCTACTAATGAAACACATACCCAACCACTATTGAAATAATTTATTTCAATAGTGGTTTTATTTCAATAGTGGTTGCAACATAGCTATGATTAACTTTGAACCACTCTTGGGTCCTAGATAGGGAGTCTTTATTTAAACAGTTAGATATTACAGTGGCGCTCAATTTATGGATGCTAGCATTATGATATTACACATTGTAGCATTGTAACATTATAGTTATTGAAAAGAAGATGTTTAAACATTTCCGTGTTCAAATTTAAATTTCAATATCTACTATAATAATTTGAGTATGCTTGTAACATCGTAAATTGTCGCATATTGTTCTTGAAAAGAAAATCTTTAAACATACTCCCCATATATTTTTATGATGATGAAAAATCAAGGGGCCCGAGTTTTGGCTTCGGGGTCACGGTTTGAAGTTGTAAATATACACAATATTAGGATGCTTGCATAGCAATAACACAAACTTTGGTATTTTATCATCTAAAAAAATGGACATTTGCTTTTTGTATTTCTGTGTTGAACTTTTAACCTTTCCTGGGGTCCCAGTATTACAGTACATGTAGGCCAGGGGTCACTGTTTGAAAAATTTAGAAACTAAATTACTGGCAATGATTAGATAGTATATAAACAAACTGTAGTATTATGAGGAGATGTTTATAACGTTTTCCTTTTTTCTTCTTGAACATTTTTCTTATATTTTTTTGTTGAACTTTGAGCCCCCCCCCCCCTTGGGTCCCAGTATTTCATGTAGCCCATGAAAAATTTAGAACCTTAATTACTGGCGATGATTGGTAGTATTAAAACAAATTGTAGCATTATGAGAAAAAGATTTTTAAAACATCTAATTTATTTCTGTGTTGAACTTTAAATATCCATAAGGTCTTTATTTCTTTCAAGGTCACAGTTTGAACTTTTTTAAAGCAAACAGTTTATAGAAGTTTTGATGTAAATATCGATATTTTCAATGCAGTGGTACTTGAAAAAAGGATTTTTTAAAGACATATACCTCCTCTCATATCTATTGTTATTACATCCCCTATAACAAAGAATTCGTCCTATATTTTAACAATTAAAACCAAAACCAATTTTCCTTATCAGTATATACGAAAAAAAAAGACAAAGATGATACACTACACCAACTATTTCAAAAGGCGCTTGTTTGTTGGAGTTACAGAGACTTTGAGAGGGTTTAAACATTCGTTTGATTATTTTCTTCGGAAATTAATTATTTTACGATCAACAGTTGAATTACAGCAGCATTGTAGCATTATTAAAACAGTGTATTCAATTGAATATAGCTAATGATTTATGGTTTGTTGTATTGTGCTTCATTTTTCAATTTTATTTTTATTACGTGATATATTTTTTACTGCCACATAAAGCCATACTATGATATATTTAACTAGCGACTCAAATTCAATGCATTAATTTAATTTAAAGACACCCATTTGTGCTTCAAAATTCATTTTTTTATCAATTAAAAATGAACACATAAAGTGTTAATCGATTCCAGTATCAATTAACCTCGTAGTCGCCTTCTCCTACTTGCGTTATGCTGTTTATATTAAAATCAAAGTTCGAATCGTTCTTCTCTTAAAGATAGTAAATGTACGTCACATATTATTAGGACAGTTTTTGAAAAAAAAATGCATGTCGCTTTTTTTGAGAAAATAAAAATTAGAAAAAAAAATAAATTGGACAAATATGATCGTTATTTATGAAGAAATATACATGCAGTGCACTCTGCAATCGATGAGATAACCAGAAATAAAACCAGTAAAATCCTTTTGCAAAATACCTAATTTAAAGGCTGTTAAAATTGCATGTAGACTAGACAACCCATTACCCAATCATGGTGTTTTTAGAATTTGTTCCAATGCCAAATGCCTTTTGTGCACAATTGTCTTATTGATAAAATTGTTCAGAGGACTACAATCTAAAATATTTCAAGTCGTCTCCTAATATATTGTATTGACATCTATACTTATAAATTAAGGCATTTTGCCAATAAACTTCGAAATGCCTGCACCCGAGTAACTGCTCACACCTTTGGCATTTCAACATGTGTGAGTTGATGTCCGTAAGCTATAATTGAATTTTACCTGATAAGTAATTATTGTAAGATAAATTAAAAACCCACTTTCATTTTCGATAAACCAGCCTGAAATAGCCAATATGTGAGTAAGGTGGTGGACAGGCTTTGGCGGATCCAAGTCAGTGGGAGTTTGCATCAAAAAATATACTTACAATGAAATAATATTGAATGATAATGTAAAGAGTGAATATTATCCTGGGAACCTATTTCGGGTATACATAAGAATTGAGATTTAACATATGTTGAATAAATAAAATGAGCCAATTCGTTTCTTGAATGTGCGGATTTTGTTTTGATGAATAGAACTTTCCAGAACGGGGTAACCAAGAACGCGGTTTGGCTAATTAACGCCATGTTGGAGAATGTAGGATGAGTCACCTTGCTTTGTGGGCAGATCGGACATCTGGTTAATACAAAAAAGTAAATAAATAAAATGGGCCAATAGAAGCGATTTTATTTTTGATGGAAAGAACTTTACAAAACGGGATGCCAAAAAATGGGTTGACTAATTAACACTATGACGAAAAGTGCGTACACGTTTTTAAATAACATATACATTTTTTATACCACGACAGATTGGTAGTAAACCTTATAAATGAATTTATTGACAGTGCTTTATTTAAATTTCTTATTTTGGGCAAAAATAAGTGAAATTTGACATAAAGAACAAAGATCTAGAAAGAGATATTACGCTCTATACACCCACACTCTAGTTTGTAATAAGATAATAGTCTATTTTTTCCAGTCAGTTGCAACAAAAAGAATTAAGGCCATGTACATGTTCATGTGTATATACTCCATTTCAGCTTAGATTTTCATCCCTGTCCTCTCCTCTAAATTTTCAGCCACGCTTTTTTATTTCAATTTTATAGAATATTTTAAGAAAAGCAATTAAGAATAATTTCGGACACAATACATAGAAAAATGAACAAAAAAACCTGGTTCAACATATTAAGCATTGTATTATAATATGATATGTGAATATAATATAATACGTGAATTATTGTTAATCCCCGCGCTTGCGCGGGATATCATCTAGTAATATTTAAAAAAAAATGCATATGCATGTAAATGTTTGCTACCTGTAAAATAATAAAACTAGTTTAAAATATATTAAATAGAGAAAAAATACTTCAAGCAGACGGATTCATAATTGGTGCTGGGTAGTTATCCATTACTCCACCTAAAATCAATTGCTATGTTATTTACATTAAGGACGTTGTTTACTCAGGGTTTGAGTTCTCAAATTCGGATTGTTATAAAGTTCAATGTCATGAGTAACATTTGTTCGTTCTAAACACAAAATGTATTAATGAAATAAATTATTATTGACAAAACATTCGATACTTTTACTATATTATGGAATTAGGCTCAAACAAAATTGGGCGTTTAGCAATACAGAGGAAATTCGAACTTAATTTTTCAGATTTTGTTTTTCGCTGAAAAATTTTAGGAGTACCGTGATATTTAAATTTAAATTTTTTTTGTTAGTCAACATAATTTTGCATTTTTTCTGTTGGTGTTATCTCACATTTACTTTAAAGGGTACCTGCAGCCCAGCCCATGTCTTATGTCATAAAATTTATTTACCAGAATTTAATGCAAAAACCGCATCGATATCGATGCAAAAATAACGGAGTAACGCCGCTTCAAAGTGACAATTATTACCTGCTTGGAGAAATCCAATAAAGAGAAAATAGAATTAGGCGATAACGAAGCTTTAGCGGAATTGACGTCAGGAGGTCAACAGGAGGGAAATTTCCTAACAAAGCTGTACAAAATAAATTCAATTTGATTGATATAGGTCTGATGTTTTGACGTATCTATTTAATTAAAGTATTGTAGATTAAGAAATTTATATCTGTATATATTTTGTTTCAGAGTTCCTTTTAAAGGATTTTAAAAATTTGCTATACTCTTCGCCTTTTTACCGATGATTACGATATCTTAAAACACTTGCATGGGCAGAATATGTTCATTATTCATTTGTTGATTACATAATATCACTCACACACGAATGACCCGAGACAATGACGCAGGTAAACAGGTAAAGTAACGAAGCTACTACCTCAGACACGTGTGTATCTGGAGTATGTATACACATGGTACACGGATCTGGTGAACAAAGGGGGTTTCACACCTCTAGACTGGTAAATTGATTTCTGTATAATTAGCTACTCAATTATTATCAGATAAAACAGAAAAAATAAGACTGTGTAAAATTAGGCGTTCATAAGCTAATACATGTGTATAGTCCGTCAATTAGTGGTTAAATAATAATCAAGCATGAGACTATCAAAAAGTAACTAATGTTCAAAATAAATGCCTTAATTGTTACTTATTTAATCACTTAAAAAATGACATATTTTACAATTCAGCAATTTAATTTGTTTAAGGTAATCAAGTAATTATATCGGAAGTAATCATTAAGTGATCATTAATTTGGTCTTTATTTCTTATCTATTAAAGTGCAACTTTCTTTCGATCGCTATGGTCAGCAATTATACTCCAAATAGCTTAAATTGTTATACTGATCGACACCGAACCATTATGAAATCTGAATAGACTTGAAAATTTTGACAAAGGATGTAAATAAGTGTAAAATGAAATTCCATTATTGTATTTTTAAAGAATACGAGACAAACTTCATCATGCAGCTACCTGATCCGTTTATGATCCTGTGTTTGTTTTTATATGCATGCTATTTTAATTATTATTGGTCCGAACTAAATATTAATAAATAACCATGCGACATAGTTGTAATTTTATGTATCATACGGGGAATAGACCCCGCGTTGCCTTTAACAAAATATGTATAATCAATATAATAATAATGTCATGGAAAAATCATCCAAAATAATGACAATATTAACAAATAAATACGAAAATGTTTCTTGTAACAATATTGCTTGATTGATTGTCATTTTGCTACAAAGACTGAATTTATATGCAATGTGTGTTACATATTTGACTAAATTCATGAGCAAATAATTTTTCCGAATTCGGCATTTTTCTTCGATAAAATACGGGTTTAAACTCAATCAACAGTATATATTAAGTCATCCGGGGTTGTGATATCGATATATGAACAACTGTTCATATATCGATAAAACAATGCAAAAAAAACGATATAGTGGCGTTAACCCCGTGACGTCACAGTTCATCTCGCGCCAAATAGGCTTGATTAAAAAATCGTTCAGGTGTGAAATTGGGTTTTCCCCAAATATCTCGAAAAATACTTCGATCGCAGTAAAATTTTCAGGATGATTTTTTTTTCACATAGATCTCCATAATATCAAAAATTGACCGGCACTGCAGGTACCCTTTAAGAAAAACGTATGGCACACACTACAAAAATATTGAAAAATGTTTAAAAACAATAAAAGATATCATATCTCAAAATTTTGATCATTGACCTCGTATAAATTTTATGCCAGCAGAATAAGGTTAATACAATTATTTTAATAATATTAGTGTTTAGTATTATCATCGTTTAATTTTTGTGTAAAATTGAATCAAATATGGGTAAGGATTTGAAAACTGATAAAGGAAATTCGGACTGGAAAATCTATAAAAATTGTCAATGAAAATTTAATACTTTGTATTCATTTAGTGTCACTACAATTCATAAATTGTATTTCATTTTTAAAAGAGGTAAGCAATTTGTATTATTTTCACAATTAATACAATCTCAATTATCTTGTAAAATTTTCAGGGATTTTTCTTAAATTTTCAGTGGCCATTTTACTCAAAAAGTAGCTCATTGACCTACTTTTCTGAAAGTAAAAAATAGATCTAGGAAGGTTTTTTATCCAAATATATTTTTCATCCGATATTTTGGTTTTTTTTCTTTTCTTCTCTAATGCATCGCTTTTTTAAAAGTATCATAAAATTGTGCACTTTATACAAAGTTTTCTCTTAATATATCCAAATACAAAAGTCATTAGTCGAATTTAACCGTGCCAACAATGGATATATACATTAGCTGTTGATCAACCGTTGTAAATTAACAGAGTACAGTACATAAAATAAGATAATAAAATTTAAAAATATAAAGTTGTATATTGATTCTTAAGTTGTTTTTAATTGAAGTTCGAACATCCTAACCAATTTTATTTAAATCAATACCTATTTTTACCATAATAATTTAAAGATATATCTGTTTCTCTTCTCTTCTTACTGTGTTCAATATACATGTTTACTAATTTACTTTCCCATTTATCCAGCATAATCAAGTTTACGTCAATATTATGTAATTTTTAGCAAAATGAGAAGTCGTCAGCTAAGACACTTTGTCACAAGTATAGAAAGAAGATAAAAGAACAACGAAAGCACAACCTAAAGGACGTAAAGAAAAAAGAAGAACAGTTGCAGAACATTACATCTGATGTGACAAAAGCAGCAAGAACGATCTGCCTTAATATCTTGGATCATAAAGGTATTTTAGACACAAGAGCCTATAGTACTTGGTTTGTTTCTAATGTTGATGGAAACATTAGCCTAATTATATCGAATTTCAAATATACGTATATTGACAGCAGTTGCAGGCAAAACTAGGCTTTATCATGCATGTGTTTTCGAGCAGCGTTCCTTGATAAATAATACCAATAGTAAAAATGAAAAAGTCATATTCTATACATCCACAGTAGAGGGTGATAAACTGAATGCATTGTTCCGAAGTCCATGAAGCCCTCTACCCAATGTAATTAAAATTAGGCTTGCAATACCGCTACTCTACGCAATATAAGATCTACATGTAACAACATCCCGCAAGGGGTCATCTCAAAGAGACCTTCAAATAGTCAAATGCTCTCGAAATCCTGGATGGTATTTCGGATATGTTTTTCCTTTTCACCATTAAACCTAAATCTCCCAGGTGCCTTAAACAGTAAAAAAATGTAATGGCAAAGTGCAAGTTAAAGCTATGAAGCTATTTTAAGACTTGTTTATTGAAGCTTGAATCAGATTGACTAGCATATATATGCTTAAAAGGATGGTCTGAGATGACATCGTATGGGTGTTGTTAGATCTTGTATAACGTATCGAATTCGTATAATTCATAAATTATCAAAAATCAAAATCCAGGTAATATCCACATTTCTGATATATGTACAATTTATTAGCAAAATAACAACTTCCTATCTTAAAAACTGTATGAGGAGTAATTCGTAAAATAGGGGTACCCTCTTGGCAGCCGCCCGAACGCCCGCCTGCCCGCCCGCCAATTTCAAATTTTCAATAACCTGATTGTTCCTATGGAAAAACGGGTTAAAATTGAAATAAAATCTATTTATCTATTCTTGAAATAACACAACACATATACGTTTCCCTTTCATTCTGTATTTCACACAGCTAGTAGCAGAACACATAAGTTCTGATTGGTCACAATTTTATAATAAATTTTAATTCGTAATTAAACTTCTGTATTATCAGGGTGGTACAAATTATTACAGAGATCATAGTTACGTCTCTGATAGTGATAGGATAATTAAACTACGCCCTCGCTAGTAGAAGTGCGAACAGGAATTGTTAAAAAACACCAGTACATGTTTCTCAACCTTTATAACCATTTATATAACTCTAAAAACATAAATCAAAACACTTTCTTTATTAACATAAAATCACTACATAGACAGAACAGTTTTATATGACAGAAGAATATTTCGATATATTTCGCTGATTCCCTGAAAATCGCCGTTAGCAGACTGATTCCCTGCAAAAACAGACTGATTTCCTGCAAAAAGGTGCGTAAGTTTAATGAACTAATACTCACCTATTCGGAACACTTAGTTATGTCTGTTAACTAAAGGAAACATTCCTAAATATTCCGAATAAAATCATGAATATTCATTATCAAATAATTATATTATATTTACAGCATCTTTTTTGATTGGCTATACGAATTCATCTAAGTATCGTATAGCATAACTTGCTGACATCACAAAACGACGAGCGTGCAATTTAAATTGATTTATTTTGTTATAACTTGCTGGAATTAAAATTATTTTAATTTAAACCTTTCTGATATATTGTTTGTAACGGTGTAATAAAACATTTAAAGTTTACCATTGAGAGAGCAAAATTCCAGTTCCCCTCAAGCAGGCCTATTTCCCGCGCCTTTGTATCTAGAAATAGACTTGCTCTCGAGGAAATTGTATTTCGCTGACTCCCTTAATGGTATACTTTCATTGTACAATGTTTCTAACCGCCTTGTCTCATTTGACAGCGATATAAGATCTTTGAATATTATTTTTAGCGTCAATTTTTTTTTAAAAGCACTTGCGAGCCACTGCTCTTGTTATTCTTTTGTTTTATTTATGTCTATGTTTTCGAGTCCCGTATCAGCAAGTGGTCTTCTTATTTTTTTTTTAAATACTACCCCTATTTACTCAAAACACACTTGAGAGAATTTTTTTAAAATAACACGTTATATTGTTCGCTATTTCACTTGATTTGTATTTAT
Organism: Magallana ariakensis; assembly: GCA_020458035.1. NCBI lineage: Eukaryota > Metazoa > Mollusca > Bivalvia > Ostreida > Ostreidae > Magallana > Magallana ariakensis. The sequence goes on from CM035811.1 coordinate 62,735,766, forward strand.
GGTTATTCTTCATACTAGTACCACCTTCTGTACTCAAATGTACAAGAATTTTCCCAAGGGGCATTTATCGAAAAGCATTTCATTTAATATTTCATTATAAGTGTTTCTCAACAAATCATATTTTGAAAATCAAACATAGAAAAAACTTCGTTTACTTTGTTGTGAGTTCATATGCCGTGTAGAGATAATCAGGTTCGAGTTTCGTGCGGGTTGTTTTCAAATTTATGTTTTCAGCAACGGAAAAAGCGCAGAGAACCGAAAACTTCTAGAATCTACCCTGAAATAACTTACAATTATGGGGAAATGTTGACAAATCCAGATGGAATTGCTGAAGTCTTTGCATGCCCTTATGATAATCATACAACCATCTTGAGGATGAAAATTTTGATAAACGTAAAGAAGGATGTTGAAACAAATATTTCCAAGATAACAAAATAATGTGAACACGATCTTAAAGGTCTACAAGGTGGTGAATATACATTTACTGAAATAACGTCTGTCTTAGAGTCTTAGAAGCATGGAAGTGAAACTTTGAAAAATGCATTCTAAAGTTATTTAATGCAATTGTTTGCTTCGGCAAAGTACCCATTATATAGAAACAAAGATTAATAATCCCCAAATGCAAAAGAGGAGGCAAACCAAAGGGCGCTTGCAAGAGTTACAGACCAGTGGCCTTGCCATGCATCTTCAAGATTTTTTGAAGAAAAAAATACTCTCACTCTCAGCATATTCTACATCATGCAGATTTTCAACATTCTAAACAAGAAGACTTACAGAAAAATATCGGTTGGTAAACTGCATCATTTGATCTGCAAAGAACTATATTTCATTATCTTGAACAGATCAACGTTTATATCAGTTTCTAAGATACTAGTTACGCTTCTGACACTGAATGGAGAAATATACTTCTATTTAAACTTTTCAAACTTGGCCACACTGGCAAAACATTGTCTCTGATTCAAAACTGCCAATCACATACTGGTAGTCCCGTCCTTGTGAATCAAGATGGTTCTCTGTGTACCAAGGCATACGACAAGGTGAAGTGTAATCCACGTTTTTATACATAGTATATATCTATGATCTAATATGTACTTTGGAGTTTAACAGTCTGAAAATCGCTGCTTTTAATGTAAGGAGCAACTGTACCTCACTGCCAGACGACTAATCGTTCGTTTCAATATCACTCGTACATGTTCAGTTTTTATTAAATGTTGCTTTCTCGTACTCTTGTGCGTAGCGTTTAAAATTTAATACCTCAAATCCTTTGTGCAAATTTCCCTACAAATGGGCAAACAATTTGAACAACAATTTATATTGTATCTTTGTCAAACTTCTATACCACAGAAGGAATCGTACAATCACTAATATAAAGTTCAATGAAAATAGCTTATAACACCCTATATGACTAATTCTTTGTCGTCAAATTTTCATTTTGCTTAGTGTGGCCAACCTTGTTAAATCACAGCATGCTAATACACTAGGGGAGTTTCTATTAATCTGTTACCTACTTCGCGTAACGAATAGTCTCTCATGTCGTTGAAAGTAGCACTTACAGTTACTTCAGAGCCAGGAATTGTTTTTTTCCTACTGTGGTTAGAGTTAGGTGTCAGAGTGTAAGTGCCTGATTACCGAAGCATAATGAACTCGCCCTACTTTTTCTGTCATGATGTGAAATAGCCTGCCCGCGTTCTTGGTTACCTCGAGCTCACTCTGAGCATCATCTGATAAGTTCGGTCCTTCAAAACTAAAATCGCGTATTCAAGAAACGAATCGAAGCATTTTATCTATTTTACTTTTGTCAAATCTGAATTCCTATGTATACTTTGAATACATTTCCAGTAAATATACTCACTCTTTAAGTAAATATTTCATATTATATCATTGCAAGTATATATATTTTGTAACAAACTCCAATTGGCTTGGATCCTCCACCTTGCTTTCATTTTTCGCTATTTCGGGGTAGTTAATCGACAAAGTAGGTTTTAGATTAATTTCACAATAGTTACTGATCAGGTAAATCTCAGTTATAGTTTACTGACATCATCTCACAATAGCAAAGATGTAAGCAGTAACATTTGTAATTTATTGGCAAAATGTCTTCATTTATAATTATAGATTGTATGAAAATTTTTTATGCATATATGATATCACTTAGTTATAACTTTATATATTGTTTCAAGTTTTTATTTCAGAGTAAATTAATAATGATCAGTTGAAAATTTGAGAAAGCTCCCACACACACAATATTTAGAATTTACTTTCTTCTTATCGTTGTAAAATAATTTACAACGTAATTGTGACTTTAATTTCCACGCGTTGCTCTTCTTCTCATTTTTTTTTGCTTGAAAACATTAAGTTATTGTTTTATCTTTTAGCAAAATTACTCTTGGATCTAACTTTTTCTTTGAATAATTTGTTTTTAAATAGACCTCCAGGTTATTAAATCAATGTTTTATATAAAAATAAAAAACCTGCCAGCGATTGTTGTGTCATTCCAATGTCGTGAAGCAATATGAATCGTGGCATATTGTACGTATGCTTTTATTTTTTTTTTGCAGGAGATCCTTCACAAATTATAAATATCTCTGATATTTTACTTTGGGCCATCTTCGCCAACAGAAAAGAATTAGCCGAAATTTGTTGGCTAAAAGGACATGATCATCTTAGTAAGTACATCAATGCATTTACACTAAATATAACACAACTGATACAAATGTAAGTAAAAAAGTATATTCAGATAAAATATTTTAATCTTAAAAAAACAAAACCTCTTGTTATTATCAAAATAGAATAAAGAAAATAAACAGTTATGTTGTTACAGTGTAGTCGATACTTTTTTATACTTTGGTAAAACGTGTGTTCGTACACGCAATCATTTGAATATATCATCAAAAGTTCAATGTTCAGCTATCATAAAGTGACCCCCAGTGATTAATGACCTAACTAAATAAACGATTATTATTGGCATATGAATATTGATAACTTCATTGGGATAACATTGCAGTTAACCTTTAACCTAGTGTTATTGGATTTATCTGATTATGGGCATTCATAGGATTTTAATTCGTTTCAATTTAAATTTTATCGGGATCATTCATTTGGGATGTTGACCAAGACATATTAGAAAGCAAAGAATGCGTATTAAAGGCTCAACAACATAACCAAAAGATCTTCCTAGAAATTTAAGATATAATTTTTAGCAATATACTGTTTTATTTAGTACAAATAAGCAAAAAGTTTAGGTTTAAGATCTATATTTATCTTTTTATCATGGTTATTAATGTTGTCTAAAAATAGCCATGACCATCCAGCACTCTTAAATGAGTTTTAATTCATTGAAGTTTGAATAAAAATACCAATAAATTAATGGAAAAGGCTTTATTATTAAAACAAAGAAATATTACCAATGTAACCAATGGTCACAGGGTGTATGCAACTCATTAGGCTTAATTCCCACAATGAGCTAGATTTTAAGATTCAGAATAATTGCTTATTAGAAAAAAATAGCTAGACCAGGTTAGATAGAGTTAATGTTGGAGTTTCCAAGGCTTAATACTACACAAAGCCATTATTAATAAAATTGACAAAGAACGGGTGCACTTAAGCTATAGAGAATGGACCCTTTTTCAGTCCCGTATGTATGCAGAAAATATCAACAATTTGCTTTTTTCAGTAATATTTAAGCACTGATGCATACTTTTGATTTTAACGTACGCTAAACTTTAGCAAAATTAGCATACATTTTAAACAATTGAGGATTTTTAAATGCCTATAGACAATCTAAATCAGGAAAAATCATACCGAATCTAATTGAATTGTGTCTATTTAAATCGACATTATTCTGCTTGTGGATCAATTGGCGCGTTTACTGAATTATACTTAATGCGTCATTTAAGTCTGGAAAAAAAATCGAATAAAGCTTTGAAGTTGCATATTAGCATAGTGATCAAACAAACATGCCTAACCATACGAAGTCGATGGATATTTAAAACGTGTCAGTGTTTTACAATGAGCACAACTGACAAACGTTTACCTGGATATAACCCACGTGACTATTTGAAATAATTTATTCCATACGTGGGTTCAACAGGGATCGCGCAGGTGATAGCTCTCGCCTGCTATAGGAAAATCCTTGAAATCTTCATACATTTTTCCTATAGCAAGTACTTGCCTAATGTTGTGTAAACTTCTTATTTTCACAGGATAAATGTACAATGCGTCTTTCACCCTTTCCACAAGTTTGTTCACGGTTAGGCTGACGGTAAACAATGGCTTTGAAATGAATGCCCGTCCTCGATTTTCTATATAAAATCACAAATGTCGGCTAACCTTTACTATGTTGTAAAGCTTCGTGCTTTATATATACACTAAATTCAGCGCTAAAACTTGTTAATTCTTATGGTTAAAATATCAATAGATGATGTGAGATAAAAAATTATGCCTACTTGAATCTTTATTTTTTTTTCACTTTTTACCGGGGCCCAAAAGTCTTTCGTTCTTTTGATCAGGGTAACTTTATTTTTATAAAAGTTTGTCGGTTTCATTGTGACTCATTACGATTAAATTATTTGGGATATGATTGATTTTATATGAATGGTTTAGTTCATATAGTACATTTATGTTTCCTTATTATTTGGGATAAGTTGCGTATAATTATAATACATGCATACTTTGATAATGTTTGTTCCTTTAAGAAACTAGAGGTACTGTGAGCAAGCTCACAAATGAAAATATTAAAACTGAAGTATTTCTCTACCAGAAAATAATGAATGCCTCTTTTTTATTGTGATAGTGAACTAGCACAGATGACTAAAGCTCAAATTAGGACATAGTTAGAGGTCACGAACAATCTTTGTGTCCAATTTTAGCTTAATAACATTTTCCTTTACAAGATATGGCCCAGATAGGAATTAAGCAATTTTAAACAATGACCTTGAACTTGCAAAACTGACCCTGGGTCAAGTTCATGACACATCCTCGGGTCTTAAGCAGTCTTTATATAAAATAAAAACATTTTATGTTTCTCCATAAAAACAGTACGAAACAGACACAAATTATAAATTTTTTCTTCAAATGACAATGAAATACCCAAAATGACCGTACGTCAAGGTCATAACACACCTTTAGGTAAAAAGAATTTTTTGTGTAATGATTCAATTATGCACATACTTAGTATCATTGGGGTATTTCAAAGTTCATTGGGGTATCAAAATTCAAATGAAGAATTCAAATGAATTAATTATTTCAGAAAATTGAAATTGTCAAAAAAAGTATGATACGAGAAAAGAGGAGAAATTCATATCAAAATATTTTCCCTACAGGGCAAAAAAGTGGCCATGAAAATAACTTATCTTTTATAAAATATCTTGATGTTAATGTGTTTAAAAGGAAAACAATATACAAATAATTTTACACTCTAACGTACTGATCCCCCTTAAGTTTGCCAACAACTATCCCTTTCAGTTCCATTTTTGATCTGCAATTTGTTATTTGTTACCTCTTGAAAAACAACCAAATCACGGTGGAGGTCCGCAAGTGAACAGTTTTGGATGGCGCTGTTGGTCTAAGCGAGTACAAAAATTGAACACGCGTAACTCTGCATACAAATATCGCAATTTTAATAATAATGGATCGAGTAATTGATATAAAAATCTTCTGGAACCTGTACCTATCCCCGCAAATAAATACCAGAAAAAAAGGACGAGAAACAGGTTGGAAGTTAATGGAATCCATAATATAGATGCCTATGCTAATTTATTGTTTTGTGATGCTAGGTACAAATTCCAGAGGATTGCTGGTTGCACAGCGATTCAGGATTAGGCATGCATTAAAATTCGCATTGACTAGTATTATAATTAAAGTTGGAAAATAAGAAATTCAGCTGTTGTTTTAGGGTTAATCATCAGGGAAAAACTGTAATGATACACTTACGCAAGCTTAGAATACTTTTGTAAGATGTGTATTCTTTGTATAATAGTTAACGTTACTAGTTAGCGATGTATCGTAAATAATGGATAATAGTTTTAATTATGAAACGAGAAGATGCAAAGGCGAGGGTGCGAAATAGCGGGGGCAAAGGAGCAAGAGAACTACCACTCATCGCTCTCGCAACTTCACATTCTCGCCTCGTCGTTTATTGTGTGTTAAGCTCTCTATTGTTAAAATATATTCTAGCTAAAAACGGCGTTTATGGCAGAATACACACTTTTTAACGTGTTAAATTACGGATTTTAGTTAGGTAAGCAAACTGGTAAGTGACTGGAGTATAAATGTGCTCCCACATTACGGTGTGCAAAGAAAGAGAACGTGCGAAAACGAAAGTGCGAAGAAGTACATTTAGCAAAAGCGACAGGTTGTGAAGGGCAAATGGGCAATACTAGTATCATTCTATCGTCCTCGCACCTTCGCAATTTCACCTTTACAATTTTGCGCTTCGTCGTCGCATCTTCCCATTTTCGTTCATTCACGTTCGCGCTATTGCGTTTGCAACTTTGCACAACCGAATCTAGGTACTAAAGGAGAAATTTGGAAGGTGCGAATGGCTCCAATGGAATACCATAAAACATCCCCCAACTTAAAAGCTAAGCGTTATTCGAATATTTTTGCGACCAACTTTTCAAGTTTAGATGACATTTTCTACTGCTCTGATCCAATAAAAGCTTTAAGGAAGAAAGAAAAAGTAGGATCATATTCAAATTAATGAATAAAAACTTACTCTAGTTTATTATAGTACAAATTGTGATTTTGCCCTTTTTAAACACTGAAATTTACTCTTTAAAACAAAAACATTGTAATATTTTAGCTAAAAGCTCCAAGCATGGTCTGTTTGGAAACACTTAAAAACATTTTGTCAAACAAAGAAACATCATATGAATTGAATTAGTATTGAACTTGTAAAATTGGATCCTCAATGTGGCCCCACCCTACGCAACAAGAATTTAATTTCAACGAATTAAAATCTACATTATCAGAGGTTACTTTCACTAAATTTACAGTTATTTTTCTGAGCAAATGGTTTTTTAGAAGATTTTTAAAGATATTTCTTTATATATTTCTTTGTAAAATATTGAACCCCCCCCCCCACTCGCCGATGTGACCCTTTCCTACCCCCGAGGATCAGGATTTTAAAAAAATATATCTACCCTTCCTGAGGATGCTTCCACATAAGTTTCAGCTTTTCTGGTCAATCGGTTTTGGTGAATAAGATTTTTGATGAGTATTCTCTATATATTCCTATGTAAAAATTCAACCTCCCACTGTGGCCCCAACCAACCCAAAATAATCATGGTTTGAACAAACTTGAATCTACTCTATATAAGGATGTTTCCTGGCTTTCAGCTCAGGTGAGCTAAAAAGCAATTGCGTTAAAAATATTGATTTTGGCAACTTGTTGATACTTTTTTTTATTTTTATCACAATGTTGCATTGGTGTACTTAAAACGTGAATGTGAATAGAGTTAAAACATGTAATCGGGGCTGGCTCTGTTATTCTTGAGGTCAAAAAGTTAATTAAAATTTGTAAGCAAGTTACCTCTACTTTAGAGAGAAGCACTCAAAATTTTGCACTTTTTAAATAAATAAAAAAATCGCACTGCTGTATCAATTTCTTTGATCGATATGAATGGTTAATATGACTGGTTTCATTGACTACATTTACGACAACTTCAAATGCGCTCATATAGAAAGCAGAACTTCAAAATGTGGTCGTGACCTAAAATACATAGGAATTTGATCTAAACAATATACCCCTGCTTTAATAATTGAGGTAATGCGTAATTACAATATATGGAAGTTAAAAAAAATAATATTTATCGCGGGTATGTTAAGGCTTCCCAGAGCGATGTGTAGAGAGTCACTTGTCTGTACTTCAAACAATATGACGTCATAATAAACTTTGACGTCACGATCTGCATTCCATTCGATAGTTCTCAGGGAATGTGTCGGAACGTTAAAAGTGAATTATAATAAAACATTCATAAAACTTCTTGTTTCATTTACATAAATGCTGCCCTTAATGCTAAACTATAGAATGTATTCATATTAATAATTAGTATCAAATAATAGATAGATTTAAAGCTTCGCATGAAGTAATTGACTATTTATTAATTAGTAGTTTGGAGACTCTCCCTGCTACGTGTAAACAACTGAAAGAAGAAATTTTAATGCATGTAAAAAACAGTTTGGCGCAGGTGAAAGATCAATACAATTTAAGAATATTTTACGTTTAATTGATAGAGAATATAAGTACCAATGTGAATCGTGCTTGGGAAACCAACGGATTTACCCCAATTTTAAGTAAATCGCTTTCAATTAGTAAAACTGTGCTTTATTTTGATGATTCGGCGAAGTTTTTTTCAAATATCTTAAATAAACGAAATATCTATTTCAATCCCAAGCAAGAACTTCAAAGTATATGACAAAACAAAGGATTTTTCTTTAAAATATTAATGAATAAATGTCGTTAATCACCTGCGCCGATGCGATTTATTTAGAAAATGTGCAATGTTAGGAGAGCACGTCACGTGACAACGAGTACACATGACGTCAAAAAAACGCATCAAAAATAATGTTGAACATTATTGTAAATATATGTAATTTAGATTTTAAGGAATACTCTTGGTCAAAGTAAATTTTTGTTTATTAAAAAATATCGTTTTTTCAGCGGTATTTTAGCTCCGGGACACCTTAACATTGCTGCTTAAAAACAATTACAGTGTTTTAACAAAAGGTTAAGGCAAGAATATGTACACGATTTTCAATATGATTCTTTTGCTAACAATGTGGACCGATGCTGGTTGTTTAGAGAAATTATTATTTTGAGATTAAGATCCAGGGTAACATGTTATATTTACAACACTTTATTAATTTTACCATTGTTTTTAAAATATTGGCCCAATATAAATGAAATATGAATTCGGTAAAATGAAGTTTTTTTGTTGTTAAACTTTACAAAACACAAACATCATTTCAGTCTTGGATAAAACGTGAGATTCACGTGATCATGATACTTGAATTATATTTGCAAAAACAATGTGCAAGCACCGGCAATTCATAAATACATGTAGCTACAAGATGGTTACTTTGGCTACAAAAAAAAATAAAAAACGAAAACTAATAAAAGATTTCTTTGAAAAGATTGTTCGATACAATGATAACACAAGTATATCATTTCACAATAATATTGCATTATTTATTAATTTATATAAATTTATCGCAAGTAGAATAAGAACAATTTAATTAGTTTATGACTATAAAAGTTTAAATGTTATCGTCATTTATTTTTTGTTGTTGTAGAGGTAGAATAGAGGTTAGAAAACTGAAACTGAAATTTTGACGGGAATATATCTATTTATATGCATTGTCTTTTTACCACTTCATTATCATTTAAAATCTAATCAAATATTTGAACTCAAAAAGCAGGGTTTAAAGTCGCTGCAATCAAAGTTACATTATTAAAAAAAAATTTTTTTTCTTCATTTCGACATTGTTTATGTCAACCTTGAAAAGCCAAACGTGTAGCCATACGCTAAAATGAATGTGTTATGTTTTGTTGCATCTGTGGTTTTTTTTTAATTCGCGAATATGCAACCTAAGCATCTATAAGTCAATTATATTAATAAGTGTACAATTTAGAAATTTATCTATGATTGATTTTGAGCAATTGAAATTTTTACTTTTAGTGACAGGGCTGCTATCTTCAGCTATTCTTAAAAAACTCTCTGATGATGCATACGATGTCAAAGAGCACTCATTATCAGTTGATTTGAGGAAACATTCAAGGTAAACAAAACAAATGTTTTACTATTTCAAACATGGATATAATCCATGTAATAAATGATCGTTATAACACCCATCTTCGCTATCCAAAGATTTTCGGTCCACTTCGCTCCCAATAAATCCTTGGCAGATCTCATTGCGAAAACTCGGTGATTCCGTGGCGCTATCTAGCGTGCAACTTGAGTTGCGCCCCTTGTATATTTACATTTTAATCGAATGAAACGACGGATAATATACACGCTACGGCATAAAGACAACTTGAAAACATGTTGAATAGCGAGAATCGGACCATAATTAACGATGCTATTAAATAGGAATGAAGATATAACCTATAGAAAACAAGGATTGTTTTATTAATAGTTTGTACCCTGGACCGGGAGTGAAAAAGTTCCTATATATGAATGCATTCAAGTCATAAAAACAGGTATCTGTTGTCGTAATTATTGTGGACAGAAGAAATTAAATAAAATACTAACGGGATATAGGCAACGTCTTGATTCGCCATGTTTACTTCCCATAAATATGATCACACGAGACTTGACAAGTTTGTAAATCTCTGTTCAATCCAGTAAAATATATCGTTGTTTAAAGTGATCTGGTTAGACCGATTAGATCAGCTACTCGCATCTGCAGCCAATCATAAAACGGAGCTTGTCACCGAGTTTTCACTATGAGATCTGCCAAGGGTTTATTGGGAGGGGAGTGGACCGAAAACCCTTTGGCTAGCGAAGATGTATTACACCGCGATGGCGTTAAAATGTATTCCTGTTGAAGTGACGTTGTAATTGTTTGCATAAAGGGTCCGTAGAATAAGAGTTAACTTATTAAAACATGTAATACACTAATCTTGCATGATTTTCGACGGTATATAATTTGTAACCCAGCTTGTGTATGTAATATCTCCTCGCCTCGCGGAGATGAAAAAACACATTCGTTGAATAAACATCGTATACCATTGCATATATGTTTAAGAAATGTTTCAATTAATCGCATGTACAGTGAATGCAAAACACTTTTATCGATAGCTGCAACACTGTTATGTTATATGGCTGTTATAATAAAAGTGCCAACAAAGTCATTGGTTAGCATTATTTATTCCATGGACATAGATATGATTTGAACGAAGCATCGTAAGAATCTGTTTTTCTGTTGCTTATATAACACAGTCAAAAGTTGTGCTATAAAAAATATGGATGCCTGAATTATGGTATACAGAGTTAACTTTGTTCACACCATTCTACAGAAACATACGTCTACATTGAAATTTCATTTTAAAGGATTATCGTCTGAATTAAAATTATATTTTAAATATTCAAAGCAATCGATAAAATTTTAAAAATTATGTTTCAGTTATTGAAACTTAATTTTATCATTAATTTGAATATAACTTTATTGTTTTAGATTGTTTGAGCAGCGATGTTTAACTTTAATGGACAGAATGAGTGAAGAGAACAGAAATTCCGCTATTAGGTTGATGGGAACAATAACGGATGTTTGGGGGATTAGCTCAAGTCCTCTGACATTTGCTTACGAAAACGACATGCTTGACATAGTAGCTCATCCTTGTTCACAGAGAAGTGTGAGAAAAGAGTGGTACAACGGCCTGGCACCTGACTTCTTACCTTTTTTGACGGTAAAAAGGTTACTAAAACAACGCACTTAGATTAGATTTTCTTTTTATAACGTGTTAAGTACAGTAAATTCTGAATATGCCATGTTTACTTCTCATTCCCTGAATAAGTTAACAAACCGCCCTTAATGGAATCTGAGAAATCAAACACCAGCAGTAGTCGCCGGACTCTCGGTATACATATGCTTGTCAGCGTCGTTAATGCTTTTTATAACACTTCGAAGTCTACAAGAAGATTAATATCTTTCAATAAAGCTTTGTTTATCTAACTAGTTTAATATATCTTAAAAGATTGTTTAAAAGTTAAATTGTAATAAAACGTTTTTAACAGTTTCGTTGACTTTGACAATGGTGCCAAGTTTGCTGCCTACCGCACTCAATTTCTTAAAAAACCACATTGAGACGATTAACAAATAAACAATCGCCGATCAACCATAAGCCACTTAAACTCGCCCATCACGAAGTAAACGATAGTGAAAAAATTGTTAACACAATTACGTAAGTGTTTCATAAAAGCAACGGTCAACACATGCATTAGCATTTTTGAGTTGTGTTCCTCTCTTCAATATCAGTAAGTTTTATTTTTTTTTTAACTTGGATTGAACGTGAGTCAAAGAAACGAAACAGTATAGGGTAACGCTGTAATGCTGTAAAAATACGCATGCAAAAGCTTAAGCAGCGATGACGTCTGTTTTAAGCTTGGAACATACTTACAAGTATCTTCAAAAAAGGACGGACTTTATCTTAATATTTAATTTAAAACTATCGCCACACGTTGGACGAAGTTTTCGCTATCAAAAATCTTTATTTTGTTTTTGTTTTTTTTTTTTGGGGGGGGGGGGTTACATGTACCGCCTTAAACTTTAATTTTTTCAATAATTGTGCCTTTTTGTTAATGGGGGGATGACACCTTCAGAAATAAATTTTTATGCAATTTAAAATGATGTTTCCTTCGAGAAAAAGTGATTCTTAAACGTTCTTAGGCAGATAGTGAGATATGTCCTTCTCACAGACCCCTGTAGTGCTACCCAGCTGAATCGTTCAATGGTCGTTCAATGGGGGAGACGTAATCCTGAGTCTAACTGTTTCATGAACTAACCTGTAGCACTCAGTAAATGGATTTGACCTCACCCACATCTGAGATTGGCCCTACTATACAAAAACCATTTACATTGTTACAAAATGGAACAGTTGGCTGTATCATAGCTTAATATTGTATAAAGTTTTCTTTATATGTTGAAAAGAATTTAAACGCTTCATCACGAGCAACACGAGTTTTGGAGCAGAAATTGTACCACTTCTCAGTTCCGCCTTTCATTTTTGCATTAATTGTGCCTTTTTTTTGTTGGAGAGGGGGAGGGGTTACACCTTTAGAATTAAATTTTTATGCAATTTAAAATGATGTTTCCTTTGAGAAAAAGTGCTGATCACGTATTATATAGAGTCACAAAAGTATTCAATCATGCTTATTTTCCCCATCACATTCGTTTAAACCTCGCTTTTATATTTTCTGCGTGGACCTCAGGATCCCCGCAATAGATATTGAAGGAACATTTCCCCGATAATTTTGATTGCTGTTTTATTACATACATTTCCTTAAATTCATGTATCTGATTTTTACTGATGTATGTATATAAAATAAAAAAGGGCTATTAATTATAAAAATTCCGTTGCTTTATTTTGCAAGGATCATAATTTGATAGAAAAATTAATTTAATTATGTCGTTATAATGTCATTTTTCCCCCTATATTAATTATGATAATTAACTTAGTTAGATAGGGGGTTATATATATATTTTTAAGTTCATTACAAATCATACTTTCTAATTGAAATATAACATTTTTTTCAGTCTGCCTGGGAAAGCAAGAAAAAGTTCATTACTGCCCCTATCACAAAATACATTTTAAATTACGTAAGTTATCTGTAATCTCCACTACCAATCTTGAATTTATTATGTGCAAGTTATATGTACATGTATATAATTAACCTACCTGGTTTTGAATAATATAATCAACCGATCTATATATATATATATATATATATATATATATATATATATATATATATATATATAGTTCATTTATTTATTTAAAGTTTCTGTTCCTTACAATGCTGATCATGTACAGTGCGTTTGTGTTGACAAGTGTCAGCACTAAGTATTATGAGCAAAACCTAGGACGCATTTTCGAATACTATGTGTATTTTTGGGGAGCTGGAGATTTGATTGAAGAAGTCATATGTTGTTTCGTAAGTAATTATGGCTTTCTTTGTTTTCATTCATGATAAGATCTACTATGTATTTGAATGTAGTTTTATTTGTGGTTTTAACATATTTTTAACTAATGATTGTATTTTTTTTTAAGTTGAGATATGTTCATGTTTTGTATTGCAATTAACCATGTATTATTCGATAACAGTTTTTCATGAATATTACCGGTCCCAATTGTATATGTGTGTCAGCTTCTTATATTTTTCACACTCTTATTTTTGTTTTGATTTCCCGAATCCTTTTTAAATTAAACAAAATGTACACTCTTTCAGGCAGTATTTCAATTACATCACAAATACACTTACTACGAAACTGCCTTATTGGTAAAACCTCATAGATCCTTGCAAATCCTTTATCCGTAATGATATATCAATACTTTTAAAGTTATATAAAGATATGCATCGTTACCGTAACGCATTACAGGAGGGACGATTGAGATTTACATTTGACATCTGTCCATGTGCCATCCATACAAGCTAGCCATGTCAAATCAACATTTGTCAAAACATCGACACAAGTAAATAATAGCAGATTTCGCGGAATTTAAACGATCCTCGTATATAGAAAATATACACTTCTATGTGGAAGAATATTTCAAATTTCATAAAAATTTGCATGAATTTGGATCACTTTAGCTGAACATTTTAAATATAACACTAATAAAAATAAGATTCACGTTCTGTCACATTTTGATTATTTGGAAAATGTAAAATTTACAAAAAGCATTCTGGGTTGGGTTTTTTTTTTTATCAAAATACATTAACTTTTTAGGGCTGCCTTGAATCGACAAACCGATCTCACAGAGGATACCGTACTCGTTTGAAAAGATACCTTTCCGACTTCTGGAATCGGTGGGATATACTATCTCATGCCTTACTAATTGCGGCATTGTTCGTCCGTCATTTTTACATTGATGAGACGTTTACTATCGCCAGACGTATGTTTGCTCTTTCTCTACTTGTGATGTATCTGAGGTTTTTGGAAGTTTTCCTCATGTTCAGAAAAATAGGACTCACTATCATCATGATAAAAGAAATGGTAAAACTGTCTAACTCTCAGAAAAAAGTGTTTGGTTTTATTCTCAGACCAGCTGATTTAAACATTACAAATGATACAGGATTGTTAATTACTTAAGAATAAGTTATATGGATTAGGAGTTTATAATGTGTTAATAAGATATAACTTTTCTAACAAATTTAAAGCTGTCTAGCTTTATAAACATTTTCATTCGTTTACATATATGAGTAAAATATGTATAATATTTGCGATTTTTATGATAAATAAAAATAAGAAAATGCTTAAAATTAGAAATTTTACAAATTTTAAAGATACAGATTATATAATTTTTTTATTATTTCTTTATTGCCTTTTATTTTCAGAAAACATGCCTAAAACCTCAAAAATAACGAAATTAACCACAAGAGGTATCTTTCTTTGTTGCAGTTGAATGATCTGATAAACTTTTTGGCTGTAGCATTCTTCGTGGTTGTGGGTGTTGGAATTTATTATCATGCTAACCTCTGGCCCGACGACCAATTAATGTGGAGCGGCGATTGGACAGATTGGAGGATCTGGACTATCATGTACTACCCATATTGGCAGCTTTATGCGGAAATGAACTTGGGTATTCTTCAAGGTATTGGAACTATTCGTGTTAAAAACTAAAACAATGTATTTTATATTGGCAAATATTATCAAACAGTGCTTTCTTTATTACGTGAAAAATATAAAAATTCAGATCAAGTCCAATCATCTCTGAAAAAAAAGCTTAAATGTTGTCCAAAAGTTTGAGACATCGCGTGCACTATATTTGTGGGGAAATAATAATAATTTAAAACAGTACGAAAACAATCAGGGCCTGTAATAAGAGAATTTAATGCTTACTTTGTTATATCAACGTTCCTATAACATATCAGGCCGTGCAGGCGCGCGGTATTCAATTTTTCTGCACGACCTCATGTGTTATAGCACCGTCGATCTAAAAAAATAAAGAATTCGGTGCTCAAACATGTAAGGTATATCGATAGATATGATGCAAAAATGATAAGGTTTTTTTCGTATGACATGATGCAGGTTATCAGATTTGTTAATTTTGTCAGATATTAGAAAAAGTATTGTATGATTGCATCTTTCTTAAGTTTATACTGTCTGATTATCTAAATGCAGGTAAAGAACCAGCAAATTGCACGTTTGAAAGGTCTGTATGGGAAACAGACCTGTCCCAAGATCGGTGTTCAGAAGCTGATTGGACAGTCAAAGGAATAGCAGCAATTTACCTTTTGTTTTCAAATCTTCTTTTGGTAAACCTCGTAATTGCTAAGTTTAGGTACGCATTTGTTTTTAATTAGGAACTCATGTTTAATAAAACAATGATTAACAAAACTTTGCAAATTACAATCAAAGCATATATCATTTTAATAAAAAATATTTCTTTAATTTTGTAAATAATAACTTTGAAATAGAGGATTTTTTTCACGAAACAGAAAAAAACACTGAAGTAATACAATCCTGATTTATGTATGTTAAAATACATGTATGTTGCAACCTGTAAAAAAAACTTATTAATCTATTGTAAACGTCAAATCTTTCATATTTAAATATCAGTATTTACATTTTCTTTTTAGTATTCAGAATACGTTATCCAAGTCATTAATGTTTTAAACGTACACACCTTCATTCAATATCATTTCAATCTCAACTCCTCTTTTGAAACCGATTTATAATTAAAAATGTCTAATAAAATTTAAAATTATATATATATATATATATATATATATATATATATATATATATATATATATATATTGTCCTTACATGTACATGTATGACTAACTTCGATGTATTTATTCTGTTTACATGTTTACAATATCTAGTACATCCTATCTTTGACAACCAATTTGCAAAACGTCGTTTGATTTTGTGAAAACATGTACATCAAGGCATTTTTAATATATTATTTTAGCTACACTTTCGAAAAAGTACAAGAGAATTCTGAGAAAATCTGGCATTTTGAGAAATACACAGTGCTTGCTGACTACGAGTGGCGAATTCCATCCCCTATAAATATATTTTTTCTTCCATATCGTTTTGTTTGTCGACAAGGTACGTACTTACTATTAGCATCGTTTAAATAAGCATTAACATATTACGTACGTCATTAATGTTACATTACACATTCTATAGAGTTCGTAATAATATTTGTAATATTAAAAATTGATATTTCCCCAAATATCATAGACAAGTGGCGCTATACAGATTATGGAAGGCACAGAAAGTGAAAATAATCAATCAAAAGTCAAAGAAATGAAAATCTCGAGGAAAAATCATTTTCGAATGAAAAATGCATTGAAATTTGTTAAGGATTACATTATTTTATCTAATAAATTTTTATCTATAACACAGTTTTATATGATGTGACAATTGTAAGTGTGAACCCGTAGTAAAATAAGGACATCAGCGTTCTAGGCGGCCGTCGTAACTACATACATTTTGTAAAGCATCAAAACAAATTCAAGACTTTTAAAGTAAATAAAAGGAAAAAAATGCAAAGAATTGCATGTTGTGAATAGATTTTCGGACAAGTATGACTGATGACATCAAGAGAATAAAGAAACTTCGACTGATAGAAATGAACCACAAAATGCTAAACGACACAGTTAGGGAATACAGACGTTAGAAAACAAGTAATACAGGGTATGCCTGGAGTCGGCAGATCGTTTGCTCTTATGGTATATTATTTAACCAAACTACATGTTGAAACGCATAGTGCATGTGCACTCAAGATACATGTTAAAAGAAATTATTATTCTCCAAGATATTTGCAAAAATCAAATGTTTAAATGTTAACGATTGAATATTTTGGCATCACACTTTCCGCCGCCTGGCAAAACTGATTTCAAAAAGTAAAAAACTTATCCAGTTTTTACATATTCACCAAAAGAAAATTTGAATTAAAAAAATTATCATTTATCTTACTAATTTTCAGGTTATTTCATTAATTTTATATTTATATTTAGAAAATTGTTGGTGGAAATTGAAAAAGAAAATGGAAATAAAAATGGAAAAAAAGGAAAATGCAAAAATCTTTCTTCGGGATTTCCAAAAAGTTGTTGCTCTCAAAATTTACAATAAACTATGACAATTTTCAACTTACAAAGAAAGAACTTCGTTTTATTTGTGTTTTGTTTGGTTTTGTATTGTTTTTTTTTATGAACAGTTACAAATGTTCTGTTCATAGTTCTTAAGTTATGGTAATTATTGGTTGTAAAAAGCATTTAATGTATTTTATGTTTGATCAGATGTGACGTTTATATTGTATATACCGATTTTTAACCAATTTAGTAATTTAAGGAGGTTGGCACCTGAAATACAAGTAATGTAAATCATCCAAAAACCACTTGGATATGAAGATGGGGACCTTAAATGTTCCTTTTTATTATTTGTGACCCAATTCACATTCCATTTTATTTTTAAATGGGGGCCCAAACAGAAATGATGATTTTCCTGACATTTTTGCTAAAATTTGGCACAGAAATTGATTTTTTGAAGAAATCAAGCAAATATTTATAGTTTATACTATTATTTAATTATGATTTCATTACAGTATGAAGTTGAACACACGTAGTAACTATAAGAGTAATATAGTAAGATAGTAATGTGGATACTACAAAACTCTAAAGAATTATTAGAAACTTTGAGATCACAAAATCTTACCAAAATCAATAGCATCAAAACGTACGATTTTTCAACGCTTTATATAACCATTCCCCACGACAAATTGAAATCTAGACTTTTTGATATCATCGACAGTTGTTTCTTCAATAAAAATGGAAGTCGTAAAAATGTTTACCTTGCCATTGGAAATCTAAAAACTATTTTGTTAAAAACCATTCTGATTGCACACACAAGTACTCTGAAGTTGACATTAAAAAGATGCTTGAATTTCTGATAGACAACATCTATGTAGTTTTTGAAAATCAAGTCTTCCAACAATCTGTTGGAATTCCCATGGTTACCAATTGTGCCCCATTGTTAACAGACCTATTTTTGTATTCTTATGAAGCAGAATTTATTCAAAACCTTGTACGTGAAAATAATAAATCACTCGCTGTGGCCTTCAACTCAACATTTAGGTATATCGACGACGTATTATCAATTAACAATTGTTATTTCCATACTTACGTCGACTCGATATATCCCAGTGAACTTGAAATAAAAGATACCACAGAGTCAGCGTCATCTGTTTCATATTTGGATATTTTACTGGAAATGGACATTGATGGTAACCTAACAACAAAACTTTATGATAAACGCGATGACTTCAATTTTTCCATAGTCAACTTTCCTTACTTATGTAGCAATATACCTTCATTACCTGCATATGGTGTTTTTGTCTCTCAGTTAATTCGATACGCAAGAGCATGCTCTTCGTATGAACAGTTTCTAAGACGAGGCAAGCTACTGATAAACAAGTTGATAAAACAGAACTATCAACAGTCTCGTTTAAAGTCATCTTTTCGTAAGTTCTATGGTCGATCCAACGACCTTGTCAGCAAATACAATCTTCCACTGAGTCGCATGCTGACTGACGTTTTTCATACTAATTGTTAGACCATAATTAATTACCTAATTGTCTACGGACTTTTGCGGTTTTTATTTTCCCGATTACGACAAAGAGCACACGGCGGGTGTGACCGGTCAGCAGAGGATGCTCACTCCTCCATGGCACCTGATTCTACCTCTATCTTGGAGGTCCGTGTTGCTTTACTTTGAATTTGTATTTCGTTTTGTGGATGTTTGAGATGGTTGACGGTTTGTTATTGTCATTTTTTCATCTAAGTCAGAGTTTTCAAAACCTTGCTTTACCGGTAACTTTGAATGCCAGTACATAATGAACACAACAGCAGATGTAAAGATTGTTACAAATATTTGGAGTAATCAAATTAAAACTATAGTGTATCTGGCATTGTAAAATATAGATATACAAATAGAATTAATGTATGATGCAGAATTTTTACACTTTACACTTTGAAATGCATTCTTTGATGTGTTTTGTTATACATTTGTAACACTGTATATATATATATATATATATATATATATATATATATATATATATATATATATATATATATATATATATATAGAATAAAATCAAAGATTGATCCTGTTTACTGCAAACGTTTACGCCTTTCCTGACTCTTCACAAATCTTTGTTGCATAGAAAAAATATATATATATATATATATATATATATATATATATATATATATATATATATATATATATATATATACATCGTATTCTGTGTGGAATTGTTTTTATGTTTTTGTTTGTTTGCTTTTCTTTAGATTTTATAAAAACATTATTCGAATTCCATCAAATTAAATATTTTGCACAACTTGAATAGGAGAACATATGAATATAATGTATGGGTTTTTTTTTATTTATCATAGACATATAATTATGATATGGCTATAACTTTTTTTTATTTAGATATTTTTTTCAATATCAACTTTAACTTTTATAAAGAAATTTCCACTGGGTGTCACATCCTCGTTTACTTTTTCAAATCTTGAGATTTGTTTTTAAAAAAAACATGTGATCAAAAAAGATGTATCACCCATTTTATTAAAATAATCTATATTTATGATTTCCTGCATTGCTATTTCCACCTATACCCGTACAAGAACTCAAACTTATCTTTTTTTCATTTGTTTGAAAATCAAATTTTATATTTTTGTAAAACTTTCTGCACAATTTAGTGTCCATTACGTTGACAGCAAATGATAAATTGGTATATTATGCTTTGTTTGTTGAAAACATAATATACGTATATTTCATAGTTTGAATACATTTATTTATAAAGAATTGTATTATGTTTGCTTTTTTCTAATACATGTAACATATATGTAATGTTGTTTTGAAAAATAAAACATTCTGCACTTTAACTGTTTACCGAACTGCATTGAGGGGAGGGGGATTTTGATTGAACAGAGTAATTACAGTATGTCAATAACATATGAAACAATATAGATACATAAAAAGGTTCACAAGCAGTGAGTCAACGCATTTTGAAAAAAAAAGTACTTTGAATTTTCTTTTTTTAATTTTTGTTTTAAGGTTGTGAGTGAACATAGAAATGGAGGACGAGGGTTATTTATTAGGTTTATAGATGATGTACCTTTCACATAAAAAAATATATGTTGAAGGCAATAGATTAAAAACTAATGATGAAAAGAGCTTTATGGAAGATTTAATCATGTACCAATCCGTATTTATATCCCGATATGCATAAAAAATGATAACTTATTTCTTAAATTCGATATCAATTTCCTGTTAAATGTCGACTTTGTTTATTTTGTTTATTGACTTAGAAACAGGGGTATCACCAGTGAGCATTGGCTCCCAGATATCTTGTTTTATTCGTTTGAAGCATTAAAAAACAAACCCTAGTGCTTATCACATTAATCTAAAGTCCAAACCTGGAACTTTTACTTCAACATCCAAAATGTAAACAAAAGCATGAAGTTAGCCTCCCTCACATAACAGAGGACTGTAAGCTCTGTATCTCGCTTAAAACACGACGACTGATTCTCAAATTTTGGTTGACTATTAAAAATGACTTACTGAAGCATGTAAACATTAAAAACAGAAAAATAATTTTTGACCAAAATTGTGTCCATGCTCCTTTAAAGGTATATGTGGCGTATTTTTAGTGAATAACAATAATAAGATCTGATTATTTGCTTCATTTCTTTACTTAAAGATAGGACTTCCACACAAATTACGCTTTATAAGTCAATAACAAAGATACAAAAAATCAAAAAAATATTTTTTTTATTTTTTACCGGCACGGTAAAAAAAACAAAAGATTTGAATAACCCCGCCTTTAATGGGTCACGTGACATCCATCTTGGTCTATCAAAAAGAATGGCGACGACGAGAATGATAGGTATACCGTTAAGTTTGACAGATTTGGCAATGAAAGAAAAAAGAGACAGACTGACAAGGATAGGAACAAAGGGAAGATTGTCATCGGAGTCAATGTAGATTGATGGAACAGGAATTAAAGCCGAATTAAACTTAAGTTTCCATAATGAAGTTGTAGGGGTTTTGCTAGTCAGGTTCGTGCTCCATGTGTCCCGTGTCTTTACTTTATAAGTTTTAAACCACAAGTGGATTTTCGTTTATAGGAATTTTTGAATAAAGAATAAATGAACACTCTCAGTACGTGTACATGCATCCCTCACGGAGAGGGGTATTTACTCCGTTTATTCGTGTCGATGATGCTAAAATCGTGCTTCGTCTTTATGACACTTAATAAACAATTTATATCGTTCTACATTAATGAATATCAGAATAGTAATGCTTCGAGTATCATCTGATATAAGAATTATTTAATTTAAGACATGAAAAACGTGATTCTAATTTGTAAACAAACTCTTCTTCCATCGTGTTTTCAATGCTAGGTTTTCCCGCACTCATGCGCAGTGGCGTTATAAATGGCGGATTACATTAATATTCATCAGACGTGTAGCAAAGTTTAGAGACAAATAACTAAAGACAGAACATGTTTTATGGGCCTAGAGTTTGTGAAACTACTCCAAATACGCCACATATACCTTTAATATCTTTAAACCTGTTTTATACAGACCCTGAAACGCACTACTACACCAGCTGTACGTTTATCGCACGCTTCTCACATGCTATAAGGTTTGTACGCTACGATAGGTTTCTCGTACGGTACAATAGGTTTCTTGTATGATACGGAACTTTTTCAATGCGTTTTTCATACTGTTTGTACGCTTTCTGTACGATTTGAATTTTTTCAAACAATCAATGATTATTTACGTTTTAAAACCATTTAGATCACGTAAATTTTAAAGTATATTATTAGTGAAGATTATTACAAGTTTGAAGAAATATATCGTCGTTGACAATCTAAAATATGAAATACCCGTCCGGAAACGTACCTGTTTGAGGGGACGGACTAATTACACCAAATGTTATTTACCTGTCAAAGCAGTGAATACAAAAAAGCTACCATTGAGTATAAATAATCAATATACAGAGAAATTGTCCTACTTTAAAATATATTATTTACTATTAAATATCACTACTTTTCTGGACGACTTAAGCGCAAATGGCAATATGTCTTTTTCTGCTATCTTTTTCAAAATAATTAAAACATGCATGCTTACAAAATTCATTCTGCAGGAGGTAATATTATTTATAAAATAATTCATTTTTAAACGAAATATTTTAATGCTGATTTTCTCGAAAAATGTATTCTGATTTTACATACTAATTGGTCTTATATCAATTATTTTTTCTTTCTTTTTTTAAGAGGAAGGAATAGACCATTAGAAATCAAAATAAAAATCTATGAATCACTTTACTCTAGTAGGGTTTCGTCTTACAAACGCCGCTATATTTTTCTAAGATTTAAAACACGCGCAAACGTTACAAATTAGAATTCTGAAAAAGAGAGAAACAAAGAGCAATGTGCTATGTACTGTATATTTCTTGTTAAGTTATCTGAGACGGACAATTATATTAAAAGAATATTAAAAGAACAGCTATGTTTTCTCATTTATTAATTTTCTCCGTTAAAAGTACTTTTTTCGCTTTGTAAATAAATGAGAGAGAGAGAGAGGTTTGTTTAGTCCTGTAGTTTTAATAAAGATAGGTAGTCAGTTTGAGATGCATTTATTTGAAAATCGGTGGATAAAGGGACATTACAATGTATGATGTCAAATTAAATTCATTATAATCACAGTGAATTTATCCGTTGCTTAATGGATAACTGGAAATCAAATGCAAGTTTACGTTTGCTGTGAACAAACATCTTACCAACAAATGTTTACATCAGGCCCAAACTAGAATGAGAGAAGAAAGAAATTGTAACACAATTTAACGCAGTTTATTTTCATTTACAAGGCATTAAATTCTCCAGTGTTGTTTGCATGTATTTTTTCTGCAATGTCGCTACCTTGGTATCCGCGTGAATCATCAAAAAAAACGTTATGTTGTTTAATTCAACTGTCAGCGATTTATAATAATAATTTCAAGTTTATAAAATATCCGGAGAATGTTGTGTTTTTACATTTTGTTATATAATAATATTAATGCAAATTCATGTCTGTATC
The DNA here is from genome assembly GCA_020458035.1 of Magallana ariakensis. Classification (NCBI taxonomy): domain Eukaryota; kingdom Metazoa; phylum Mollusca; class Bivalvia; order Ostreida; family Ostreidae; genus Magallana; species Magallana ariakensis. The sequence goes on from CM035811.1 coordinate 62,759,594, forward strand.
ATAACTGTTAATCTTACGGGATAGTACTTCTCTGCTAATTGGGAATCTGCAGCGCATTTAATACTTCTCAGTGTATATCATCAAAATATTCTGTTCGTAAAATTGGTCCAAAAAGCAGTCTAAATCAACAGAAATAACGCAAAATACACACGGCAGTATATACATGCTGCTACTTGGTAGAATACACACGTCGCCGGGCTCGTAAGGTGAAACAGGTGATCGCGGCAAGGTGTGAAAATCGGGATTTTCTTTTTTTACTTTATTATTAATCTGAACAGTTGGCTTTTTTTAAACAGAATCAAATCACATAAAATGCAAGAGACAGCAAGATTTATTTTCAAGTTTGCATAATATAATTATTTAATGGTTAGAATGGACATTCTAGTTCATTGGTAAGCTATATTATCCATGTCCAGGTTGAAAAAATATTTCCGTTAAGTATGCATATGTATTTTGTGGTCAAATTTATTTATTATTAATGCATTAATTTCTTCAAAGCATTTGTAGAGATAAAATCACTCGGTCATTTTGTTGATATTTTTCCACGGAATACTTTTTTCCGTCACTCACCGGGAAGTAAGATTCACATAAAATCTTCTAAATTTCTCGCACGCTTTTCATACAGTTCTGATACGCTTTGTACGATACGATACGTTTCTTATACGATACGATACGTTTTTCATACGATTCGATACGTTTCTTATACGATACGATACGGTTCTCACGCAAGACGATGCGCTTCTTATACGGTACGAAAGTCGCACGCTCCTCATAGGCTTTTTAGCCGGGGTCTGCTAAAAGCAGAGTCCTGGCTGTAGGCAGGCAAATCGCCAAAGTTACTATAAATAGCACAGCTTCAAAAGTAAACAAAAAACCGAACAGCGTCAAATTAAAAGCTTCAGCTATACCAAATAGTTACACAGAGAGCCATGTTGTGCGAAATGTATTGTTTTTTTAGGGGGGGTGCGAATAAATTTAGCGAAGAGTAATTGTTTTCTTAATTATTACATATTTTAAAAACAAGACTTATAGTATGCATTTTTGACACATACAATGCGCATGACTTTCCATGAACTACTTTACAAAGCATTTATATTCAGCTGCACATCGAAGAAATAGGGAATTAAGTTTATAACGCTTGTTTCAAAGTGCAATGCACCGCTGATTTTTTTCTACTAGACAGACATATTTTTGCTAATAGCCGCTTTTAAAATTTAGTCATTATCTGACGCATTGTCGACATTAAAAGCATATAAGAGAGAGAGAGAGAGAGAGAGAGAGAGAGAGAGAGAGAGAGAGAGAGCTTTTGTCAGTCTTTATTGCACAATGTGCATTAAACACATCAAAAGAGCCTGGCTTTCAGTACGTCAGTACTTTGATTATCTTTAGTAGTGCGTTTTAGGGTCTGTATATATCACAATTTAAATGCTGTATTTGCGTTTTGATTAACATGGAACGATGCATTATCACAAAGTCAAGTAATAGCATTTAACTATTTTTTGTAATATTTTTAGACAAAAACGTATTTGTTACAATAACGTGATTGGATTCTTGAAACATCGATGACTTAATGTGTTTACAAATTCAACCTAACTTAATAATTAACTCTTATCTTTACTTGCACAAAATCGTGATAACAAAACATTTTATATAGGATCTCTCATGATTTGCGATGGTATATGATTTTTATCCAACGAGTTGTGTGTTTTCTATCCCCGAGCATTGGCGAGAGGATAGAAAACACACAACGAGTTTGATAAAATTCATATACCATCGCAAATCATGAGAGATTTTTTTTATCTTATGTTTTACCACGTTTTTTGTCAAACCTCAATCTTTTCTCTAAACATTATAATTGTGAGCCGCACAACACATTCACTACAAGACGTCAACAACTTTACGCATGGAAAAAAGTTCCTTGAAGATTAACAAACAATCATTTTAATTTCTTTACATATTTTTATCAATAATGAAAAAAATAAAACTGCATTAAATGTTTCACATCTATAACTCTACACCTTTCAATTGAATTATTTTGTTAATTTTTCATTCTACGTCATTCATCTGCCTAAAGCTACGTGATGTTTAATTATGACGTCACGTTGCGCAAGAACACACAATGTAATATCAAACATTTATCCCATGAGTGATATCCACTGTATATTGAGATAAACATGTGATAAATATAAAATAAACAAGGACCGTTTTATTAAGATAAGGAGGCAATTTTCAAAAATGATATATAATATATATATATATATATACAAAGGATCTACAGTGGTTATCTTAGACAGACAAGCGTATATAGCTGAAGCCAACAGACAACTGACAGACGAACGTTTCTACAAGAAACTGGACGCTGATCCTACTGAAGAGTTTTCAGCTCTCATCACCGACACCCTGGACGAAATGTACGAAAATGATGAAATTGGTGTCAATGTTTACGAAACGCTTCGCCCAACCAACTGTAGACCGGGTCAATTTTATCTGCTCCCGAAAATCCACAAGGAAGGAATGCCTGGACGCCCTATAGTTAGTGCCATTGGTCATCCCACTGAGAAAATTTCTGAATTTATAGACCTACACCTCCGTCCACATGTAGAAGATTTGCCATCATACCTCAAGGACACGACAGATTACCTCAATAAAACACCTTCCTCTGGCCTTCCAGACCATACTCTTCTCGTTACTATGGACGTCACGTCCTTGTACACCAATATCCCACACGATGAAGGTATCGAGGCCTGCAGGGAGGTCTGGGATAGTAGAACGATTCAGCATTCATCAACCGAATCTCTACTCAAGCTCCTTAAACATGTTCTTAAACTTAACAATTTTATGTTTAATGGCGAACATTACATTCAAATAAGCGGAACAGCTATGGGCACCAAAATGGCTCCCTCTTACGCCAACATCTTTATGGGAAGATTGGAACGCAACCTGCTTCTTGGAGCTCCATTCAAACCTTTCAGCTGGTTGCGGTTCATAGACGATATTGAGATGAAATGGGTTGAAAACCGAGACTCCCTAAATGATTTCATAACGTTTGCCAACTCCTTCCATAATTCAATTAAATTGACAGTTGATATTTCTAGTTCCAAAAACATATTTTTGGATACTACTTCAACTCTGGAAGATGGTAAAATAAAATTCAGTCTCCATACGAAACCCACGGATTCTCACCTCTATCTCAAGCCGTCTAGCTGCCACCCTCCCCATACTTTTAGAGGAATTCCTAAAGGATTAACAACCCGAATCAGACGAATCTGTTCTTCTAATGAAATCTTTGAAGAACAGAGCAAGATACTGAAATCCCATCTGTGTAATCGAGGCTATAAAGCCCACACAGTGCAATCTGCAATTGATGAGATCGTTACAAAAGACAGGAAAACGCTTCTGCAATACAAAGAGAAATCAGACAAAAGCAGGGTTCCACTTGTCACTACCTACCATCCCGCCCTTAAGAACCTTAACAGCATCCTTAGAAATAATCTGCCCATTCTTTACACTAACGAAAGAATGGCTGATCTTTTCAAGGACCCACCAATGGCGGCATTTAAACGCCCAAGGAACTTAAAGGATATGGTAGTGAGAGCAAGATTAGACAACCCGTTGCCCAATGGCGGCTTTAAAACATGTTCAGACGCCAGATGCCTGTTGTGCAAGCACAGCATCAGCACGGACAGTTTCAAAAGCCCCATTACGGGTCGTACCTACAAAATATTGGGCAACACGTCTTGTCGAACAGACAACTGCATCTATCTCATCAGTTGCAAGGTTTGCTCTAAGCAATACATTGGGGAAACAGGTGACCTCCGTAGAAGAATCAACAACCACCGCTCGACCATAAAGACCAAGAAAAGCAAGGAGCCCGTAGGGGAACACTTTAATATAAGTGGTCACAAATGGGAAGACATGACAGTAGTGGTTATTGACCATAATCCTCAGTGGACAGACGCGGAGAGGAAAAGCAAAGAAAAGTTCTGGATGCACAGACTTAAATCATTCAGACCTGATGGCATGAACAAGCAAATTGACTTCATGAAAATGAACGTGTCATAGCCCAACATCACCTGATACCTATATAGTAATCTTACCATATCTGTCAACTCCGACCTATCAGTTATTACTTTTTATACCAGTTTTCATTTATTATTAATTATTAATAATATTTCTTTATTTTTAATTTAATTATCTTCTCCTTTACACATAACTCCGATTCATTACATCATTATTTAAATACTTCGGATCTTAACCAAAGCGCCGTACGACTTAACATCGGGTGTTTGAATTTTCCATTATTAATTCGGACATCAATTTTAATTAGCCTAATTAACTCGATCAGGCGTGAAGTTGACAGTCGATGGATTACTTCAGAGCGATCGGCCACATTGGCAAAACCTTATCAACATTGATCACCAAAACTGTATAAAATGTAGTTATTTTTTATAGGTTCTTTAGTAGTGTTAGTTGTAGTGCTAGATTTTGTTTTCTTTGTTTTTACCTATGTAATTCTTTTTGTGTCTCTTATGTCCTGAAGAAGGGACTGGTTGTCCCGAAAATTTGACAATTTCAATTGTTCGTGTCGTTAGCCATTTTCAGTGCTTTATATATATATATATATATATATATATATATATATATATATATATATATATATATATATATATATATATAATAAGTGCCAATATATTACACCTAAAACAACAACACATGACAAGAAGGGAATCATCAGAGTGTTTACCTTTATTTTGATTTATTTTAATTAGATATGCCTTTTTAAGTTGGTTGCATCTCTAACAAGGGGGTTTGTTGCTTGTAATCCTCTTATTAATCAAAGCACGTAAGATTGCGTTTATTTGATGCTAAACAAAATCTTATATTATTGAATTTGATATTACCCTTTGATTTATTTATCTGACACTTATATTTTGTTTATTCATAGTGAAAACTTTTGTTTTGCATTTTTCGAAAAACACATATCCTATCGTTAATTACCTGTACATTTGAAAAAATGAAAGGAGATTTTTTAAAAAGCGAACAATTCTGTTTCGTTTCTTATATTTTTGGAAAATGAATTTTAAGTTTGTAATTTCTTTTTACTAAGTAATGACTGACTAGTTGTAACATGTGGCTGTTGTCTAAAGTGTGTCATAAACACTGATTTTATTCACGTATCTGTTTAAATTGCATAAATGTAAAGATTGCCCTACCTAAATAAGTATCAATCCTTTAATAGAATAACATGTAAATGGACCTAATGTGTAGTGGTATATATTAAGAGTAGACAAGACAATACTTTCTTTTATATCTATGAACATTCTTTGAACATTACATTGTTCAAGCAATCTCATTCAAGCTTTTCGGAGTTATTTTTAATTAACAACAACTCTTATAATAATTAAGAATTTGCACTCCTACTAGCAAGATAAATATTTCAAAAATGGTAATTTCAAACAAACTTAACTTGTTTATAAGCGCCCTTTTTATGCAGATTGCAAAATGAAACACGTTCTATTATTTCAGCAACTTGTTTTTGTATCATTTTGTTTGGTTTATAAGCGTGTAGCCTTATAAACATTAATGTGTATTTTAAAATAAAATTGGAATATGATGTTCAATGAATACTTCTTTTTAACTTGTTTTAACAACAAATTGATAACTTCATACTTTTTTTAAAAACATGTGTGAAATATAATTTCGTCTGATTGAAATTTATAATGCAAATGTCCATTTTAAATCAAATACTAATGCATAGAACAAACAGGTTTGTCCCTGACATTTAATTATATTTCATTTTCAATGTTTACATTATTCTCAAAGCAGTGTGAGTTTCTTTTAATTTTCTTTAAAGTCATTGAATCAATGTTGTTTTTGCAAAACACCATATTTACTCAACACGTATTGTATATATCATGCTAATAATGCAGAGCAACAACAGGCAAGAAACCCTGATCGAATTTTTCTTAAGACATGTATGTACTGCTAATCTTTCAGAGACATATAAAACAACGAGATTTCTATTACGAGATTCTAAGTAGCTACAACGATATACCAAAGCGTTTCAACGGGATAATAAGTCGTTACTACGAGGTACTAAGTCGTAATAATCTGTCTTGTACGGAAACGTACGGAAACGTTTAACCGCCTCTCGTTGTTGCGTTAGAACGCGATATATTCACATAAATATATTGTCATATATGATTGTTTCAAAGTTTAGCAATTTAATTATGACAACAAACTTTATTTAGTGACACCATTTCGACATGTTTTTGACGTCTTAAGCACTTTAATCTATTAAAGTCGAATTCCACAATGTCGCGTTGAATTATTGCGTATAAACTGTGCCGCCAAAATTAAATGTCGCAGAATTTTTTGCAAAATAATTGTGTTTGTCGATTTCACCTTAGCGACTTATCTAAGTCAGAGGGACATTTTCACTAAAAATTTGAACGACTAGAATAACTAATTTACTTATTTGGTGTGTGTGTGTGTGTGTGTGTGTGTGTGTGTGTGTGGATACCCTTAAATTGAGTAAAATATCAAAACTCTGGTTAAGACCATATATACAGACTTAAATTAACTTGTTTTGATTAAAGAAAAACATTTTTTATAGCAGGTACTATTTTTTTAACATCTCAAAAACTACTTTCTTTGTGATTTCTTATATCCTTTTTCCTTTTTCATATAATCTAACTAATAAGGTTCCCAACCTAAAGGTTTAGCCTTTCTTTTTTTACTTTTAAATTGAAGTTTAAGAAATATTAAAGCATTCGGAAATGTAAATTTCTCTCAGTAATTTTTTATTTACTCTTCAAAAGCACGTCAAATATAGAATTATTATTAATTGGGTTCAGATAAAACTCTTCACGTATACATTTATACATGTATTATTTGGAACTTCTACAAAAAATCTACAAAAAGTTTCATCATTTTGTATTACAAATTTATTTAAAAAACAAAACAAAATATGATACAACCAAGATTTAAACATTTTTTTATCATTTCAGTAAATTCTGAAATATATTTCAGTAAATACTGAACTATATTTTCAATTTTTACATTATTCTCAAACCAATGTGTTAATTTTCCCTATACTCATTGAATCAATATTGTTTTGCAAAATGCCATATTAACTCAACACATACTGTAGACCTGCTGCAAACAATACAGAGTGGCAACAGTAAAGAAACTCTGCTAGAATTTCTCGGCAAGACATAATTTCATGTGTTCGGGTGTATGTTCCTTTTACATGTCTCACAAAGATTAGCAGAATATGCATGTCTTACCGAGAAATTCTTTCAAGGTCTCTTGAGTCATTATATTCTGGATACAAATCCGTAATAACGACATAAATTTAGTCGTACGAACGATATACTAAGTCGTTATAGCGAGAAAATATGTCGTAACAACGAGAAAAAAGTCGTTTTAACGAGATATTAAGTCGTTGTAACGAGATGCTAAGTCGTTATTAAAAGATGATATATCGTACTAACGAGATTTCTATAGCAAGATACTAAGTAGCTTTAACAAGATACTAAGGCGTTATAACGGGATAATAAGTCGTTATAACGAGATACTTAGTCGTAATAACGAGATATTATATCGTAATCATTAGACATAAATTACAAGTTTATATGCCGTACGTACGATATGCTAAGTCGTTATTACGACATAAACTAAGTCGAACGAACGAAAACGTAAGTCGTTATAACGATTATATGTCGACTAACGAGATAATTATTCGTAATTAGGAGTCACTATTTCTCGTACGTACGCCTGCGTTTATGTCGTAATTACAACTTATTATCTCGTACGTACGAAATATTATCCCGTTATAACGACTTTGAGAAAAAGAGATCTTAGGCATTTTTTAAAGCTACAGCAAAAATCGATATTGGGAAGATTGGTAAACTCCGAAATTCTTCAAGTCTTAACCACGGTCTTATCAATTGAGCGTAAATTTAATAAAAACCTGCTATCAAAATATCTTCAACGTTTTGAGAGAATGATGTTTTTAACACAAATACTGCATAAAAAGAGAGCTTTACAAATAATTTAAAGAGATAACACTCTGATAGAAACACGTTTGGCAGACTAATCAGTCATTATGTAGTTTTGATCAAAGTCTAATTATTTAATAGTTGATAAAGATGTTTGTTATTCAAATTAAAGCAAATAATAGCTAAAATTCCTGCACGGCCTCTGTACATGTGTTCAATAAATCAATGCAAAATAACACATATAAAAGTAAACGATCATTTGTAATTTAATCAAATATGCCAATGCGTTCGTACGAAACAGCACTTCTTGTCACTAGCGACTCTGAATAAAGTTTTAATTTTAGGACATAAACAGGTTATGACTCATTCACAACGTTTATAACATGTTTCTTGTTACGATAGAGAGTATCCAAAGAGGAAAGATTCATGGATATTGATTTGAAATAATTGTTGCGTGCATTGAAACAATGTCTGAGGTCTGTGAATGCATGGGATTTAGGTAAGACCTAATGATAATGGTACACATAGTTTAGTTTTGAATGTATAAGTACGTTATACTTTTAGAGAGTAGTTTTAATATGTTATTCAGAATTATATTTTATTAATAATCACTTTTTAGTTTGATTATGAAAGGTAAATTGTAGATCTAAATACTTGAGACGACATCGATGGTCAACAAATTCATTCTCAGATCTGCCTAAAATTTAAAGATATAGTTTGTTGAGCTATACACCATTATTTTGAAAGAAAAATCAATAAATTTTAAAGTTTTAATTTTAGTATTGTTGTATATTTTGTTTAGAGCTCTTCTTATAAAGGACATCAATAGGGTCAAAAAATGGCCACGATCTTCGAGCCCTCTTAAGGGTGTTGTTTACTCAGGGTTTGAGTTCTAGAATTCGGATTGTTATAAAGTTCAATGTCGTGAGTAAAATTTGTTTTAAACGCAAAAAGTATTTATGAAATGAATTATTATTGACATAACATTCGATATTTCTACTATATTATGGAATAAGGCTCAAACAAAAATTGAAAATTCGGACTAAATTTTGCAGATTTTGTTTTTCACTCAAACGTTTTTGGCAGAACTCTAATATTAAAAGTTAAGATTTTATATTTTAGTCTTTATAATTTTGCATATTTTCTGTTGGGTTTACCTCACTTACTCATTAAAATTATCGTATGGCACAAATTGCAAATATATTGAAAAACGCTTAAAACGATAAAAGACACTATATATCAAAATTTTGATCATTGACCTCATATAAATTTAATGCCCACAGAATAAGGTCAATTTAAGTAGTTTAATACTATAAATGTTTTTGTGTTATCATCATTCAATTTTTTGTAAAATTGGATAAAAAATGGGTAGGGATTTAAAAATTGATAGAGAAAATTCGGACTGGAATATTTTAAAAAATTGTTGCTGAAATTTTAATTCTTTATATCTATTTACTGTCACTACAATTCATAAACTATATTTCATTTTTTAAAGTGTTAAATTATTTCTAATATTTTTACAATTAAGAAATTCTCAAACGTAGTGTAAAATTTTATTGGATTTTTCTTGATTTTTCAAAATATATTCAATGGCCATTAACTCAAAAAATAGGTCATTGACCTACCTTTTTGAAAGTGAACAATAACACTACAATCAAAGGTCTATAACATACAATTGATGGATTTTCATTATCATCAGTGGAATTTTTTTTCATTCTGAGTAAACGTCATCCTAAAGGGAATTTTGCATACTGTGCGTCACATCTTGCTTAGAGTAATTAATAACAAAAATATTGTGATTCGGGAATGAATTTATATTTTTTTATTCAATTCATAATGAAATTGGGATCAAAATAGAGAGAGCAACAAAGAAGAAAATAGATATACAAGTAAATAAATTAATAAACTTTGAAATGTACCTCAGAAAAAACTCTTTTCATTGAATTTTATTTAAAAGAAAAAAAACTTTTCTAATCTATTTGAATATTTAAATTGCACAATGAACACGTTAAATGTTTAAATGAAAATTGGATTTATTTTTAGTTTTATGAGGCTTATCCTAGGTGGCTTACCTTATGTGGCTAACTCTTATTATAGGCTATCTTATACACACACTTGAGAAACTAATATCGACAACATGATATTTGTACTATAATTCCTTCTTTATAACAAATTTAATGTGGAATCATTAGTTAGATGTCCACTTGCTAAACATATCCTAATTTTCATATTAGATTTCAAAAATCTCTTTCTAGGCATATATTTTTATGTTTAAGAAATTGATATATTGCTTACCATTTTTTAAATAGATTGCAAATACTAATGATCTTACAGGCGACAAGGTTTCTTTTTATCTGGTGATTTCCTGAACTTCATTGTAATCAATTATATTTTCTAGAATTATTTTGATTTATTTTCTCTAGCTTTATAGCGTAAGCATTTTTGTAGGTAAATTTTCATCAAAATAAAACAAAACATGGCATCAGCACCTTTACCTGATCAGCCCAATATAAATTGCGACAGTTTAAAGAAGCCTTTGCAAAATTTCTCTGTAAGACATGCTCTGCTAATTTTTGTGAGACATGCACACAGATGCACAAAACCAGATGTCATGAAATAGAATGTTTGACATCAAACTGCGAGGACATCTTGGATCATCTATTCTGTCATGAACATACAAAGAAAAAGCTTGAATATTACTGCAAGCTTTGTGAATGGCCTGTTTGTACAGATTGTATCGTTGAATCACATTATGGTCATAGCCATATTCTAGAAAAACTGTCAACACTCAGCTATGTTAAGGGCGTCCATAAAATAATAGCGGTATTTATCACATAAAATATTAGCCTTTGAATTATCTTGATATTATATTCCAAAAAATTGTTACACAAAGTAATTTTTTATCAATATACATATTAGATAATTCGCTATCGCATGAGCAATTTTTGAGTCTCTTGGGAATACCCTGTCACGTGATACTGCTAAAAATAGATGAACCAGGAATAATACGAGAAAATGCATAGTGCAAGGGCTTAACATTAACAAATATAATTATTTCTGTTTCTAACTTGTAAAATGAACATCTAAAATTTCGAAAAGTGCTGGGAGCTTGAAATATTCAAATAAGAACAATTATTAAATTCAATATAAACAGTGGATGAACAGAAATTTGCAGGGAGTTCCCACAATTAATGCTTATTTATGTGAAATGCGTAGCGATTTCATGTAGCTCCCAGCACTTTTTGATATAATTGGGATATAATGGTAACACATGTAAAATTTCAATATATTTGATAAAGTGTATGCCCTTGCACTACTGCATTTTATCTGACCCATCTCACTTTCGGCGTCATTTGCGTGAAATTCAAACGCAACACTGACTAAGATCATGATTTTAATTTTCGTTCATAAAATAATTACACGCTGTGAATTTCATTAAAATAATGTTAGGAGTTTGTCTTGTTCACACCAGTCATCATTACCAAATTGTTGAAATTGGAAAAATTAATGCATCTGTTGCCCTCACCAATAACTATTGATATAAGGGTGGTGGGGGTGGTGGTTTAAGTGTAAGTTTGTAATTTACACATTTATGTTTTATAATGGTTTATGTTACTCTGCTGCTAAATAAATAAGAAATACCTATAATATATGACCAGGGTTACTTGTAATTATAGTTAATATTTTTTGTAATAATTAAAGAAAGCAACAAAAATCAATCTTTATCTAGAATTTATTATAATAATCAACTTGACAAATACAATGTACTATATAGAGATTGTTTTTCGATCTGTAACAAACTGTTCAACAAAACTAGTGTTTTCTGATTTTCAGTATTATTCAGTCATGATGTGGAATCTATGTCAAATGACCATATTCTTTCACACTACATGTACTTCTCCTCTTGTCTTTTTGATGTACATTGTAAGGAGGCAGTGCAGTTAATAAGAAAACCAATGCCTGAAATTATGAATATTTATCAATTTCAAATTTAATTTCAATAGATATCAATGAAAGATATTATGATATGTTACAATATAGTAATATAATTTTAAAAAACCCCAGACCAAATATACATGAAGTTAGTGGGTAAAAGAAATATTTATAGAGTACCTACTTTTTTATCAACACCCCAACAAAGTGTCTCCAGTGGACCATTTACTGCTTTAATAACCCTGAAATTGAATAATGTGTTATAATTAGTAAACTATTGTGCTGAAGATAATATGAAAATGGAAAATTACTTTATCATTGTGCATACTAATGGCAGTTTTAAACTTTTAATTTCATTAATATTCTAACAGGCATAATCAAATGTTTATTTTTTAAAATGTGTGGAAAATCAGTTCAACACTGTTATTTTGTTTGTTCAAACATGTAATCTTCCTGATAAAAAAGGCTAAATGAAATAACACATTTCGATTTACATAAACAACAATACAATCTTGTCTATATTCAATCCAGATTCTCACAGTAATCTTTGTAGTGCTAATATTGTGTTTGTACTTTGAAGTTTCCATTGTTTACATTTTCTTTGAACACGGAGGAAATGCGAGCTAATGTTATTGCGATATAAGAGACCAGTAAAAAGCTACAATGAGCCTCAATACTCTTAATGATCAAAATTAGCGAATCGCGGAACATTTCTTTTGCCTGATTGAGTCACCAAACTGATGTATAAACACAATATTACATGAAAAACAAATGTAAACAAGTAAACAAAATCGAAGCCGAGGAATTTCCCTTCGTTTCTGTTTCATCCTACAGTATTTGACAATATAAAACAATATCTAGGGAAAGTACAGATAAATCCTACCTTGTTCAGTTGAATCCTCTACCGATTTCCGTCTAGGCTGGTTGTAAATGAGTTAAATTCTCAGATATATCACTGAAGTCCACATGTTTATTCTGATCACAGCTGCAAGCGCTGATGTGACGTAGTCAACCGCGACACGTCATCAGACGACTTAGGAATTTCATAATTTCGCAAGATATAAAGAATAGTTGAAATTTTTATTTCAGTACATCTTTCTTGATACAATCAATCCCAATAATTAATCATATTTATTTTGGTAGATGTTTGTTAATTACCGAAATACAATATCTCGTAAAATCTCATGAATAAGGGGCGGGGCATATGCAAATTTTCCTAAATCACACGTGCTAGAATTCTGATACCTTCCTTAACATAGCTGAGCAGTTTATGAAAAACTTGTAAACTATTGGGTAGAATGCACTTTACCGGTACGGCCGCCATTTTGATTGTAGATCCGCGCGTGAGATGGCGCGGCCTAAAAACTTAGCAACGAATCAACAATTATGGGCGCCGCCATTTTGATTGTTGGTGAGGCGAGAATGTGAAAGCCGGCGAACGTTTAAGCCATAATTTTTTGAGAATTTTAGCGGGGGTTTGGGGGCAGCAGCCCATAATAATAGAAATAAAAAATAATTTAGAAAGTCAAGTGGCGTTTGAGCTTTATTAAAGCGGGGGTTTGGGGGCGGCAGCCCCCGATATAATAAAATTGACCGTAACTACATCTATATTATAAAGGTGTTTAACTTACCTTCAATCAAATAAGTCAAGGCTTCCATTTAACGTTTCTTGAGACAGTGGGGTGGGTTGATTTAGTTGTACTTCCCTTAGAGGGGTTCTTTTTTTACAGGAGAAAACACGTTTAACAAGGTCCAAAAAGGTTGTAAATTTATCGTCGGTGTTTTGTAGGTATTTCTTTCTTATACAGTATTCTATTAAGTATGAGTCACAGAGAGATTTCACAGTTCCAATTTTGGGTAGGGATTTCTTTACTGCATTCCAAGTTGATTCTATAGTATTTGTACACGCGCCAGTTTTTTTGTTTTTGAATTCGATGGAATGGTTTACCGTAAGATGTTGGTATCCCTCACTTTCAATAGAAAAATAGGCCTTCCAACAGTCCGAAAGAGTAGTGGTACCAGGTAATATGTATTTCTTTATAATGAGAATTAATGTGTTGGCGCTCCTGTCTTCCACAACTTTAAAGAAACACTTTTTAGTTTCCCTCTCAATTCCTCCAAAAACCCACACACCGTCTACTCTCTTCCCTCGGTGGTATTTACGTTTTCCAAATTTGCTCTAATCAATCTCCACTGTTCGACCGGGTCTCCCGATTTTTTTATTGTCTAATTTCAAAATTGATAAACACACTTCCCTTGAGAAATTCTTCCAGTCAACAACAGTGTGGTCACTTCCTATGCGCAATTCCCTGGAGATAAAGTCGTTGGGAAGATCGTAGACCCAATAGTAAGTGAGTTTTACAATTTGTTCCAAAAGTAGGTGGCTCCCTGAATACCAGGATCCTTCTCTAACGGACACTTTTTTGTTACATTTTCTGTTCGTGCAACGCCACACTACACCGTCTTTACTGTATGATTTATCCTCTACTAAATGTAGCGATCCCTCTGAACAATGGTCACATAAACCTTTAAAATTCCCCAACAAACCTTTTGTTTGTAGCCAACCAATCAGAAAGCGCCTATTTTTACCAATTTCATAGATATCGTCGTAAACGAATGGCATGCTACTGTCAAAATCAGCTATGTTTACAACTTACGCAGTCGTCACTTACCTGTTATCCAATCAGATATAAAGACAGTGTCACTTGACTAGCAACGTCATGTCTTTGGAATGCAGTCTAGAAATTGACAGTATTAGTATTTGTTTACGTTATCCTGCTAATTCTCGTTAATATACTTCGTTAATAAAACGAAGTTTATTAATTTAAAAACCCACGAGGAGTTCAAAAAACAGGTTAGTTTTGCATTTTAAAGCCTTTTTAGCGAAATCGTCACGCTAACGCGTGACTCTACTATATAGGAAGAGCACGTGCTATTTCCATATATTTTGTACGTACCGGTAAAGTGCAGTTGTCCCGATTAGCATGGTAAAAAACATTGGTACGCAGATAAGTGAAAATTTGCGTATGGCAGAAAGAGAAGATCTTCAGAAATTTAATAATTTCAAGAACCAGTTAGATGACATCATTACCAAACTAAAGAAACGATGGGATTCAGTGACTGCCAAAATTGAGGCGAAACCGACCATTTCATTTTTTGAACCGTCAAAGGACATCGACTTGGAGGAATTTTAAAAAATGCCAACAAGACCCAATTATTCGATTTAGGAGTTTCATGCCGGCAAAATAAATAATCTTATCCAGAAGGAACTTTCTGATATTACCAAAACAACAGAACCCGAGAAAGAAGCTTACAAGCAAACAAAGCAGGAAGTATTTCAGTTTTAAAAAATTGCATGAAAGTCAGCTCAACATTTGATTTCAGAATTCAACAAATATAAATTTGAGTCAAAAACAACACATCAAATTGAGAAACTTATGTTCATTCATTATTTTTTTGTGTAATGGTAACCATATCAGACATCTTTTTATATTGTTTTTTTAACTTCGTTAAAATAATATAATAGAATTCTTGTTAAGATTGAAATCGTCAGAGTCGTATGTAAACTATTGCTTACTGTAAGGAAAAGTATTGATCTTGGTTGAAAAATGACCTGGGGTCATTTTTCAACGTTGAAAATTGAGAAAAAATGCCGTGAAATTTTCAACAGCTTAAAAAATTATATTTTATCATTGATTACGTGCAGCCGTTTAAAAATGTTCAGTCTTGTTTTAATGGTGTGTTAAGATGGTATAAGACAGTTTATAACATAGGCTTTATTAATTCCATTAACGAAATTTTACTCTGAAATGTATACAGGGAGTGACTGCACCTAATACCTAACCTTAGGGATCAACTTAAGGCAATCATAGCTTCAATTTTAATATGCAAATTTTTATTGAACGATTGTAATATACCACTTCAGTGACAAAAATTTAATGATAATGTAATGTTAAGTTTGTCCGAAAAAAAATATTTAAAGATTTAAATAGAAGCAAAATTACATAATTGAAATCATGTACAGTTACATATATATGTATTTAGTCCATTATGCAGAATTTTTCATTTGTAGAAAACAATATACGGTTTTGTTTTTAATCCTGTTCATCATACATACTTATCGTAACATTGACAATTATCATTTTCGCCAAAAACTAATAGAAAATATTGGTTTTCAAGATGTATATTGATTGTTATATGTACTAAGACATTATACAGAAATAATTATGTATACAAATGTAGATGAGCTTGCCTCAAACCACTTTTGTTTCAGAAATACAGGTAATAAAATTACAAATTTTGGAAAATGTACTTAAAAAGTGATTGCAGTGAATCTTTTCTCTTTAGCAAATTGAATGTTGTTAGTTACTTTTCATACTGCAAAGTATTAGGTAAGTGTAAATTCATCTATGTCGTATTGAACATTTTGCTGTAAAATCCATTCTATAGATTGAATCTAAGTCTTATTATGTAATAAATTGATAATGATGATTGTTATAGCCATGAGTACCAATTGCGCCCCATTGTTAGCAAACCTACTTTTGTATTTTTATCAAAAACTTGTTATTGAAAAAAATAAATCGCTCGCTGTGGCCTTCAACTCGACATTCAGATATATCGACAACGTATTATCAATTAACAATTGTTACTTCCATACTTACGTTTAATCAATATATCCCAATGAACTTCAAATAAAATATACAACAGAATCTGCGTCATCTTTTTCATATTTTGACATTTTCCTGGCAAGGGACATTGACAGTAACTTATCAACAAAACCTTATGATAAACGTGATGACTTAACTTTTTTTAAAGTCAACTTTACTTACTTATGTAGCAATATACATTCATCACCTGCATATGGAGTTTTTTGTCTCTCAATTAATTCGAAACGCAAGGGCATGCTCTATGTATGAACAGTTTTAAGGCGAGGCAAGCTACTGACAAACAAGTTGATAAAACAAGACTATCAACAGTCTTGAATGGAGTCATTTCGTAAGTTCTATGGTCGATACAACGATCTTGTCAGCAAATACAATCTTCCAATGGGTCGCATGCTTACTGATGTTTTTCCTACTTATTGTGAAAATTAATCACCAAATTGTCTACGGTTTTTTCCGTTTTCCCGATGACGACAAATAGCACACGGCGGGTGTGACCGGTCAGCAGTGGATGCTTATTCCTCAATGGCACCTGATCCTACCTTTATTTTTTATTTTTTAGATATCTGTGTTTGCTCTGCTCCTGTTTTGTATTTTTCCTTGGACTTTTGATTTTGAACACTGTTCGTTATCACCACATATAATTTTTCAAACTAAAGCAATTGATAATTTAAATCTCGGCATGACTTCTGTTGTTTTATAAACCAATACGTTTGAAGCAAAGTGACACACATAAAAGTAAGATCACTTGAAATAAAAACAAATGCGCCATTGCGTTGGTCTTAAACAACACTTCAGGTAACTAGAGACTCTGAATTATGGTTTATCTGCATGACATAGGCAGGTGATAAATAGTTTACAACATCAATGACAAGTTCTTTGATACGAGAGAATACTCAGAGAATAGACATTCGTGGGGACATCAGCTACTTTTGAAACTGCGATCTGAGGTATGTGAATGGAAAGATTTTAGTAAAATGCAATGTCTTTCATGGTTTTCATTAATATTATTTTTGTATGAATACAAAACTGCGATACATCTGGATGATAAGCCAGTTTGTTTTATCTAGTATGTTGATTATTACTGTAATCGACAGATTGAATTTTAAGTCAAAGATCGTACATTATTTTTCTCAAATATATGATCGTGATCAGAAATTTGTCGTATAAAAATCATGAATAAACTATACATACAGTACGTTACATTTCATTTCGGTTAGAAGATTAATTAACAAAGAACAGTTGCAGTGTTAGAATAAATTGATAAATCTTATTTAATTTTAAGTAAAAAAAAGTAAATTGAAATGAAATGAAATGAAAGAAAGCGACAACGTCAGAAAAAAATACAGTGGAAAATAATTCATGCATCATGGTACTTCTCCTACGAATTTCTGTAATTTTTATCAGATTTTTTTGTCTTATTTTTTGCACTAATATCGACAAAATGTTCCCATCACTGCTATTACTTTTAACAAGATTTAACCTAACAAAATGGCGGTTTAAATGTTTTGCAATATAATTTGTATTAATCGCAATTGTAATTAATTTATAATTATTAAACTATAATTGTTTTCACTTCAACTGCTTATCTCCCACTATTTTTTTTCATTTATGTCTTATGCATTATGATATTTTTTATAATTAAATCGTTTTCTGCTGCTAATTATTTGAAGATATAATGAGCATTTTAACTTATTTAATGTTATTCTTTCAATATTGTACGCCCTTTAACTTCATATTACTTTTCGAACCTTTTATGAGTCTCTTTAGATGGTTACATAATTTTAATACTTGATATACATGCGCGCCGCTCTCAAGGAGATATCAAATACTATTAACCTGAAACCCCATGTCGACAGTTTATGACTGTCGTATCGTTGCATTGTGTAAATACTGGGGTTTTTTTTGTAGTTGATTTACCGATACCAAAATCAAAGATGGCAACGCCTCCAGTTGTACCCCATCCAAACAATGCAAAACATGATGACGAGACTGAAGGTCGTGAAAAACCATCCCTGGCACCAAACAACGAGGCCATGTTGGATCATCTGTTCTGTTCCGACCATGCAACGAAAAAGCTTGAATGTTACTGCAAACATTGTGAAAAACCAGTGTGTACAGATTGTATTTTTGAAATACATAATGGGCATGGTCATGTTCTAGGAAAACTATCTACAGTTTATAAAGAACGAATAGATTACTTCCATCATCAAATAGACAAAATTCAAAATTGTCTTATTCCGAAATACGAGGAACTTCGCGCAAAAGAAGATGATATTCTGACCACAATGAAAACAAGAAATGATGAAATCGAATTGAAAATTGATTCACATATTTCTAGAGTGATTGAAATGGTAAAAGTAATCGGCGCGCAGGCCATCCGAGATTTGCGAATTGAAGAAGGAGAGGAAATAAAAAAAATAGATAACTTTAAGGAAATTATAGATAAAAAAGTAAACAAATTGCAAAACATTAATGATATGATTTCTGCAAGTCTTGGGGCTAAACTAAACATTTCATTTTTCAAACCCATACCGAAGAGAAACGAATTGGAGAAATTTCAAAAATTGCCAACTGGAACCCATATTAAACCTAATGAGTTTCACCCCGGAAAAATCAATAAGCTGATACAAAAAGAACTTTTTAGTGATGTCAAACTTATTTAAGAAATAACCCCATTTTAGAATTGAAATGAAATGAAAAAAAGCATTTTTCTGAAGAAATTGAACATATTTTAGAAAAAAAAATATGGGTTAATAATTATTTCAATAATTATTTTTTCTCAATTGTTTTTTATCAACTTTTTAAAAGATACAGTAAGTTGATTAATATTACTGATAACAAAAAGGAATGACTCTACATAAACTTGTTTATTGTTCTAAAACAAAATTAGCATATTTAAAAAGGACACACTATAAAGGTTAATTTGTTTTTGAAAATTATTAATTCATTGTAAGTAAAGATGGTAATTTAGGTAGATTGAAAAAAAAATGAGATATAATTTATTGTCAGTAAAAATAAGCTGTTACAGATAACAATACAGTTATAATGACTAATTATCAATTTTATTCAGGTTGCCAATGACAACCGATACGTAAATGAAACGTATGGGGCTTTTAGTTAGAAGAATTTTGATGAATAGCAGAAAACATCAACAAACTCACAAAAAGAACGTATTGTGTGTATAGAGTTGTAGTTTTCTTTTTATTATTATTAAACTGAATCTTTCGGTAGATATATTGATAGAATCTTTTTCAAATTAGCTACATAAAGTTCCTTGAAAAATGAACATTGTATGAAAAATGTATCCACAAAGTTTTAATATAGTGTGCATTCCTAATTTTTACATTTACCAAAGTGAAAATCTCGCTAGTGCATATATGTCATATGAGTCTATAATACAAACATCTAAATGTAAATTATCTCTTTGGAACTTACTTTTCATTTCTGTGTTATCATTTTAACGGGTCATGCTGTCATTCATAACGAACATCTCAATAATGATGTATATGTATAAAATATCGTTTAATTACATATATAATTGCCTATTTCATTTTGACGTTTTGATTCGTTGTTGTATTTCTTTATAAGTTATAAGTGATACAAGTGTGTGTTTTTTTCTGTTTGAAGAAAAAAGTGACGTTTAAAGTATCCATTAAGGGGAGACAGGACAGGTATCACGTGACTTTCATTGCAATGATACTTTGATGTGCTAACTCTATTATGACGTCATAATTGATTTGATTGTATGATGCTATGATGTTATTTATCCATTATGACGTCATACAGGATTTGATAGATCTTTTTCCCGTACTCAACGGCTTTAAAGTAGTCATTTTCACAACATGAGATGGGGGAAATTTAAAATTTTAATTTTAGAAATGTAAATGTATAAAATCATAAGCGGTTAATATAATCAGGTATATATTCTGATAATGATCTGTTCATGTTAATTGATAAATCTAAATAATGCATTAATTTTTTGATAGTTTAAAACAGAAATTGTCACAAAAGGTCATAATTCCAGAATAAGGGGTATGGGTGATTCCTATTGTAGTATCTCTCTTGAATGGCAAGAAAGTGGCCATGAAAATTTTATAAGTAATAAAGCGCATGCTAAGGTTGATATATGAAATTTTGTTAAAAAATTAATTGACAGTTTTTTTTGTGCCATCGCATTTTGTTCAAATTTAGAATCAAAAAGTTCAAAATTTGAAGCGCTGATTTGAGCAATATTTTGATAAAAATATGATATTGCTATGTAAAAAGACCAATGTTGTAATTGATTTTGAAATTTGTTTCCATTCTTAAAATAAATGAATATAATTTGCAAAAAAATTCCATCAAATAAAATAATTATTGCAGAAAATTGAAATTGTTAAAAAAATTCGTAATGACAGACAAGGGGGGTAATTCCTATCAAAATATCTCCCTTGCAAGGTAAGAAAGTAGTCATGAAAATAAAGCATGTTATAGTGGACATCTAAATCTAAACGTGCTAAGAGAAGCAAAAAATTTTATTGACAAATAATTTTACACTGCAACGTCCTGTTCCCCCTTAAAGTCATCATACACATACAAAGTACCATCCTAATAAAAAAAACAAGACGTCTTTGATCTTTCGCAACCGAAAAAAAAAATCAACAATTATTTGGCTTGACTTTTAATCATATGCATGGAATCTGCTTATAAAGAGTCTTCTTCGATCAGGCTTTTTTATAAGTAAATATTTACATTTTCAACTGTCAACTGTCTTTGTCTGTGATAACATTACGAATCAATTTTGAACCCTAAAACCCAATAACTTTATAAAACATGAGTGACACAAAATGGGCGTGTCTTATAACATAACTGAGAGACGGCGCAGTAATACATAGCATGTGCTACACGAAAAAATAGTGGTTTTAAGTAATGTTGTTTTTAAGTGTACAAATTGGAAATAATGTAAATATAAGTAATAAGGAATCATTCTTTGAATATTATGAGGTGATAATTTCGGTCGGAGCGTGGTCAAATCTATCATCAAGCACTTTGGGCTTGGATTTGACCACGCTCCGACCGAAATTATCACCTCATAATACTAAAAGAATAATTCCTTAAATAAATACATTGAGCATTGTTGACATTCGATACCTTTTTTTTATTTATCTCCATCCTTCTAAAATGAAGATTATACTCATTTGCATCTTCACTTGACACTAAATAAATCACACTCTTCTTATTTCGTATCGATTTAATTAGACATATTGACTTCTATACTGTAAATTACAAAATAGAAAAGTATACTGTTTTGCTTTTAATATCTAATGCGTTTTGGCTGAAAGCGGCATGGTCACAATTTGGGTCAATTTTATTTTTCGGATTTTATTGTTGGTAATGCTGTTTTAATGCATTTCTTATGATTAACAAAAATGTAAGTGTTATTTTAAGAGCTTTAAGCAAGATACAGAGCTAACAATTTTTTTTTTATGTAAACAAGGCCCGTGCCGTGTTTTTGTTTACATTCGGTTATTATACCGGTTTAAGTTCTTTTTTTCAGGCTAATTTTTCTATCTTCTAGTTAGTTTTGAACAAAAACAAACAGTCCCTAGTGTTTGTCACATTTACTCTAGGTCTCAACCTGGACTTTTTAAAAAGTAAACAAAAACTCGGGTCGGGATTTATTTACATAACAAAGATTTGTGAGCTCTGTATCTTGCTTTTAACTCGACGACTGACATTCAAATTTTGGTTGGCAATTAGAAATGCCTTGCTAAAGCATTGTAAAAATTGAAAACGGAAAAATAATCTCTGACCAAAATCGTGACCATGCCCCTTTAAAGTAATTTGAACAAGAGGGAAAATAATTTCCTCAAGGTAACAAGCAATGTTTCGTATATTTCATAAGAAGGATCATACACAAGTGAACCTTATTATTTATCTATGCACATAAAATCGATTATGAAATCAAGCAGCGATGAAATTATTACTTTTTGAACGAATAGAACTGTAAACAATTTTGTTATGAAGTAAATTCATCAAACATATATATTTCTATAATGTAAATGATGTTTCTAACTTATCTAACATCGTTTTGTTGTATTTCAACCGGATATATAGACAACAATGTTGTTGTGTTAAAATTGTGGCAAAAGCTATAAAAATATACTTTTTGTGTGGTTTAACATTAGAAATACATTTAACAGACTATATTTCTTTTTTAATTGTGTTCGAATTCAATGTTGTGTTCGATGTTAGATATACATGTAATAGAATAACAATTGAATACGATTTAACAGGACTAACGCTAGGAACTGTTATCCAGTTTACTGGTTTTTTGTATTACTGTCACTTTTGATCTGCTTAGCGCTTACGCTTCACAGATAAAAGGTAATACAACCTTTATTTAATTGTCATTTCTCTATAACTTTATTTCTCAATTTGTACGACGGAATTAAACTTTTGAAAGAAAAAATCTCAAACTTTTTTTTTATTTTTTATTATTATTAACGCCTTTCTTCCTTTGTACAAAGTTTTTGAATGGAGTATATATTTACTGTTAAGAAGATTTAGTGGTCATTCTTGGTCCAAATCATTATCTTTAACAAGGTTTTTTGTACTGATAACAATGTTGAAAACTACATGGAATTCGTTAGGTGAAATCTGTTTTTCGGGACTGAATGAAAATATGAAAGAATATATTGGGAAAATAAAGAAATCATTTATTTGCTTATTTAAAAGTTAGCTGTACATATCCCAAAGAATATATTAAACAAGTCTACTTTTAAGGTTTTTTAACTTATTCTAATAAGATCTAGTTATCAATCCCTGTAATGTAATTAATAGATATCAGCATAAAACGCGTAATGTTGTGATTCATCATAAATTTTCTGAAATTCATATTCGAATATACATACATAAATGCATACATCACTAGTTTAGCAAATCAAGATAACTCAGATCAAAATGAATTTTTTACTTTCAAGGTAAATAAGAGTTACTTTTCAGATTATATAGTTTCTACATGTGACTATGTATCAACCATTTGTTTATGGAAAAGGGTCTCGCATGTCTAACTTCAAGTCTTTCTAAATGTTAGTGCAAATTATTTATGGTACTGTCTAACTACTAGTAATATGATAAACAGAGCAAAAAATATGACTGAAACTGTGCAATTTTATTTATCAGTTAAAGGTCATTTGACTCGATTTTTATAATATACAATTTTGCTATTTTTGAGGTCAATGCCATGATTTTGCTACTCCAGTCCAGTAAGTCTGCTTCTATTAATTCAAAATCATGATTGAGTCACTTTTCAATCAAAAACCTTCGCATTCTTTTATCTGCCAGTTTTGTCGCCTTTCAGTGTTATTGGCATCTTCACCGGTAAGAAGTTTCTCGAATTATTCGTCAAGTGATGCAAATCGTGCCATTTTGTTTTCGCCTGCAAATGATCTAACCGAATGCAGTGAGAGAGCAAATTTTCATTAGATGATAAGAATAACGATAACCAGTCGTATGAGTTTGATAATTACCGATCTATTTTTAGTCCTATGTAGCAAAGTTCAAATATTATATAAACCTACTAGGTCATGTGCAGGTGAATACTACGTTTTTATTCGCTAATCACAGCGCTAGCAATTAATCAATCATATATAAATATGATTGTTATATTCAGTAGTACTGTAAACGTGGTTATATTGACGAGTTCAAAATTTGACGATTTTTTAGTAAGAGACAATTGGCGAGTTTTAATTTTGACGAAAAAAAATTCTGGTATTAATACGCTATATATATATGATGTGAAGTTTGGCGAGTGGAAATTTTGACGAGAAAATAAAAATCGCCAACATAGTCAAAATTAACACATCGTCAAAATTTCCATGTTTACAGTATATTATCACTATATAACTCTTTATAGGCGAAAAGTCAATAATTGTAATATAAGCTCCTCCGAAAAATATTTACTTGTCAATATTTTTTTCATTATTATACCTCTGTGAATATTTCCATGAAAAATAACAACGAATAAACATGCTATTCTCTTTAATTTGAAATAGTTTCCGTACTATCTGCCCATGCATGGTGAAAATTCATCGAAACTATTCACCGGCGGCATTCGATTTCCCTCGTTGTAAAAGTCGGAGCACCTCTGACCTAATCCGAGTAGCTACATTAAATTCAAAGTCCGATAACTCTAATTTGTTTATCATAAAAAAAAATCTGCATCGCCGACAAATAAAGTTTTCTTCGGTAAAATAAAATACCTATTCATGGACTAATCGGACGATAGCAAGTTTGTTGTCCCCCTCAGCAGCAACTTTCTCCCTCGGCTTTGCCTCGTGAAATAGTTGATGTCTCGGGGGACAATAAATTTGCTATCGTCCTCATACTCAGAAATTAGGAATAAAATATTGACCGGCTAGGAATAGTATCTAGAGAATATTCCCTCTTTTTCAATTAATCGCTTCTGATTCGTTGATTCGTAAACGGTGATGTAAATAAGTCTTTGTGACTCCAAAACAATATGCCGTCATAATAGACAATCAGTCAAGGCAAGCGCAATGCAACGGTTTGCTATCATATCGGATATCAGATTTTCGAATTATTGTGAAGTAAAATCAGGCAGAACATCTGTAGTCTAGTTCTACGGTCGGCGGAATATTACCAGTGTGCTTTTAATGCCGATGACATTTTCAAAATGCGCTCAACCCCAGTCAATATTTGAAAATTCTATTTCTTAAATATTAACTGTGGTAAACTATGTCCATTATATTATAAGTGATAATTTTTTTCGCGTTTGTATTACAGAGAAGTTTAAAGAGAACAATTGGCATCTTTGAAAGAGTTGTTACCCGCTTATCGTTCCTAATTTTAACGTTATATGATGTTATCATATGAAGTTACACAGACTCTCTGCTGTCTACAATTCACATTTCTCATTTCGAAAACAAGCCTAAACAGATGCACAGTTCATGGATGGAAATCAGCTGTTTTTACAGTTTATTTCAAAGGTGCTGATTTGATGTGATTCAGCCAATGAGTTTTCCTTCTTTTTTGCAGCTGTAATAGATCATTATAAAAATAAAACCAATTAAAATCAAGAGCAGAATATGTTTGCATATATCTCTGTTTGTTTGATATGAAAAAGTAAAGAGGCCAAAGAAATAAAGTTCGGTGTATAAAAGATCAATTATACCTTGAACACTGTGCCGGATATTTATGACAGTGCCAAGGTGGCATTTTTGCACCCGTCTAAGCTGCATATATCGAAAAATTCAAATATGCCATATGATAGAACATTGCTAAAAGAGTTAACATTCATCTTTCTTATCATTATATATATCTCACCTGTCAGGTGAGATATTTACTTTTCAAAACAGATTCCTATAGGAAAATAATTTTTCCCATGGGAAAACAATATTCCTATAAGAAATTTGAAATTTCCTATCGGAATACGAGGACTTCCAATAGGAATTTCAATTCCGATAGGATTTATTAAAATCCTATAGGAAATCTTAGTTTCCTATTGGAAAACTACCTGTCTGAATCAAATTCCTACAGAAAATACCATTTTCCTATAGGGAATATAATTCCTATAGGATTTTTAGAAAATCCTATAGGATTGTAAATATTTCCTGTAGGAGAATCATTTCTCCTATGGGAGTTATAATTTTCCTACGGGGCATATATTTTTAAAGGTCAATATATCACCTGTCAGGTAAAACACACTAGAAACAAAAGTGGTTACATACTTGACAATGTATAGTATATACGGATTTTTCCGAAATTGCGTCTAAAGCGGGTGCAAAAATGCCACCTTGCCACCTTGGCACTGGCATCCGGCACAGTGTTCTTGATATTTTCTTTAAAAAGGTGCAAATATATATTTTTAGCTTTTAGATTTTGATAAAAATATTTTGAAATATTAAAAACAAAGGACGACATTCGAACAAGAACAGATAAGATCAGAATTTAAAACAGCCCTTAGAGACCTACATGTATATATATTTAATAATGAAACTTGTGTCATAACATAAAGAGAAAAGAAAGGGAAAATGCCTTTTGCGATTTTTTTGTGTTCGAATTTTGGTTTTTTTCATTGACAATAAACATTAAAGTTTAACAAAATGCATATCTATTTTAGTTTATGGTTTCCAAGTATCAATGCTGCAACCATATGATTGTGCCTTACAACTTTTGAAATATTTCACAATTTCAATTGTTTTTCCTGAATTACATTAAATAAGTTTTTAAGGATTTTTATATGAATTAGAACTTTATATCATATAACTATATATATACTTTTCATAAAAAAAATGGCGAGCATTTTTTCCTTCGTAGTCTTCAAATACTTATAGCCTGTTTGTATTTCGTACTTTGCTAGTAAGATAACGATTACTTAAAATCAATAGAGTCAACATTGTTGAAAAATCAAAAGTGAAAACAGTCCAAACTATTTCCATATAATTGGAGGCAGACACTAATTAAACTTTTCTTTATATATACATGTAATGTTCCTGGTGACAAATGTCCAAATGCTAGAATTTTCTTGTGAACTCATCAATTTAAAAATTATTACTAGTATCAAACGAACTTACCATTAACTACATCCTGGAGATCTGTATACTTAAATGCACATATAAGATTATTGTTGCCTGTTTCGACCCAGAGGAAGTGAGTGTTGACATCATAGCACAAGGTAAATGGTCCAAATGACTCTAGTGCACTTATCAGTAGATATTTGAGGAACTGACCATTCTCGTCAAGCATATGTATTGACCCTGAATTGATATCACTTAATAGGATGTGTGAGAATGCATCAGTACATACTCCAAAAGGGTGAATATTAACTCCGGGATGTCCTCTGTAGGTGAAACGATGATTTCCACCACACCCTATTGCCACAACAGAATTGGAAGTTAACGAATCAGTCACTAAAATATCACCATTGTTGTTTTCAGTTATATAACCAGGTTTGTGTAAGAATTCATGGTCTCCAATGTCTAATATTGTTTTTGTAAGTTGCCCATTGTGGTTGTACCGCAATAATTTTGATAGAAATTTCCTTTTGGTGATATCAAATATCCACATTCCGACCAACACATCTCCCGTTGAACGAGAGCAATACAACGACACTGGGTCTAATGAAGTGTCTGCTCTTGCATGGTACTTTTTTGCAAATCATTGGAAAGTTTCTTGATATTCAAATATGTATCTATATATATTAGCTCATTCTCACTGTTTACTGAGAAAATTCCACTTAAAACACTCCACGTAATGTCAGTCAATTCATGAAGAGAATCCCCTGATTTGTCTATCAAAAGTAAACTGTCATGATCACTGACCCAGACTCGATCTGGTGTTACACATGAAATATGCGATAGCTTCTCAACATCTTTAACTTTGTAAGGGTTAATTATCTCCGGTATCGACAGTGGTTTGAACATACGTCTGTATTCTGAATGCCGTTTTCCTTTCTCTGAAATTTGGATATCACACAGTAACTTAATCAAATGTCCTTTGTTGATTGACCAAGTCAATGAAAACTGGCTGTGCCTTGAAAGTGTAGGACACTCGTATATCCTTTTTCATCAAGCTGAGACATTGTACAGGATTTTTTGCTGACTGTTCGTATATGTGTTCATAATGTTGGAGATAAGCAAGATGTCTCTTCATTATCATCTGCTTCTTTCCTAGTTCGTTAATGAACTTGCACTTGTGCTTCTTGCTTAGATAACCCATTGCATATCCAATACAACAATTTAGCCTCCCTGCCTTTGTTAATATATTTGACTGACAGCGAGATCTTTCTGTTGGACAGTTTTCGAAATCAACCTTGCAATCTTCCAAAAGAATACGCCTTGAATAAAAAATATCACTTTCGATTCTGTCGATAAACTTTTTGTGGTGTTGTCTTTTTGTTTTAAATGTCGTTTTTATGTTTTGAATTTTATGTTTTCTATGTTCTGTACAATTTGAACATAGAGGAAATTCACATAGCTCACAATACCTTTTATAAACCATGTCAGGGTGCCTTGTGCATTTATCCTGTTTTTGAATGAGGCGAAATCGCTCACGGTATAATCACACGATGCGTTTTTGTATTAAGATCAACAACATGTCGCTCTTTACAAATGAAGCATAGCGTTATTTTACAAGTTTCGCAGTTAAACTCTGCGTCACCCTGGCAAAGAGAGCATTAGTGTATTTTGCATTGTGAGGTAAACCTTGGTGGTTCCATAATGTCGAAAATCCGAGAATCAAAACACTGTAGATTAATATATTCTGAAAGAAAAACATATTTCGTTTATTAATCACTATGAAGTGTATTGTCCCTTACTTGTTTAATTCTTAATAAGTTTCGAATGTTGTCAGAGTATTTACTTTAGCATTTCATTTTGTCTTACCCTAATTATTTGCCTCGTTCGCTTGATGCATATTGAATCTTGGCCGACCAACTTTGGACTGAACTCCCCAATCATAGCAGATACAGATAAGCCTTGAAACGTTTTATAGAATGGATTTAAATTCAAAGGTGCAGATTGTCGCCTCTTGTGATGCTTCAATGATCGGTTAACCTTTATAAAACCAGAACGACCTACAATGAATATTTCAAGGCATTGTCTCTTTAAATTAGGGATGTCAACATATGTACTCGACTACTCGCGACTATCGCTCGATCAGTGATCATCGATGTCATTTTTAAGACATGCTACATATATATATATATATATATATATATATATATATATATATATATATATATATATATATATATATATATATATATAACTGTATTGGCCATAACACATAAACGTAGCTTATACTCAGTACTAGGGTTTACTTGCATAATCACCGGTGTGAGATCGATTTGTCCGGTGTGAGACAGCAGTGTGAGATTTTTCTGTCTTACACTGTGTATTATTACGCCGCTGTAAAATGTAAACAAACATCAAATGCTGTAAGGAAATTATAAATGATGGAATTAACCTATAAGTCATTTTTTTGCTTAGTTGGCTACAATTAATCATATTTTCATTGAAAATATTGTCGTATGCTCTCTTCTTCACTTGCACTAATTGTAGCGCGATAATATTCGATATTCTAAACATTTAGTTTCAGTTCAAAATTAACAGCAATATTCTCCAGTACAATACAGATTATAAATATCTTGGTGTAATATTTCATGAAAAGCTGAATTTCCAAAACAACGCCGATACTTTATCAAAAGCTGGTGGACGCGCTCTCGGAGGCATGATTTCCAAAATTCGTCCATATAAAGAAATAGGAATTTCAACTTTTGAAAAATTGTTTTTAAATTGTGTAGCACCAGTTTTGGATTATTGTAGTGAAGTGTGGGGCCTCCAGAATTATCATTGTATTGAAATGGTACAGAATCGAGCCCTACGTTTTTACTTAGGCGTTCACAGATTCACACCTTTACCAGCGCTACACGGGGAATTTGGATGGAAACTCTCTTATCATAGACACTGTATTAACGCCGTGCGATTATGGAATCGATTGCTGACAATGGAGGACGATCGGACAACAAAGCGTGTTTTCTTGTGGGACTTTAATCAAACGGGTATATCTAGATGGACATCACGCATTAAATCACTATTTGAATCTATGAATTTGTTACATATTTATGATAATTTACTAGTCTGTGATGTTAATGAATTTGAAAACAAGCTGTTTCTTACCTATGAAAATGAATGGTTAGGAAAGATAAATCAACTACCAAAATTGCGATTGTATAAAAGCATTAAAACAAATTTTAAAACTGAAAATTACCTTGAAATGAACATTTCAAAATCTCAAAGATCTATTATTGCACAATTCAGATGTGGGATACTCCCAATTAGAATTGAAACGGGGCGATATAAGGGGGAATCTCTCGATGAAAGAATATGTAATTTTTGTGTATTAAATGAAATAGAAGACGAGAGTCATTTTCTTCTGAATTGTACAGTGTATTCTGATTTTAGAAGGGAATTATTTAAAAATACCGGATATAATCCAACATTAATAATGTCTAATTTAGACTGTATTACTCTTCTGCTGTCAAATTTTCCGAGACAAACCTCTAAATATTTACTTGAAGCTTACCTTTACAGACAATCATTATTGTATAAAAAACGCAATGCGTAATACGTGTATATATGTTATAATTGCATTTGCAGTGACATATAGGCCCAATGGGCCGGGTGTTTCATTATTTATTTTTGTATTACATATTTGTAATTTGTTATAACACATGTCACTATAATAAATTATTTACTTACTTACTTACTTACTTACTGTAATGTTGTATCTGCTGATCATGATCAAACAGAACTATATTTTTCAGTTCAATTGTGTAAATGTAATATATCTTGAATAGATAGTAAGCACTGATCAAATATATTTAAAATCTATTTTTAAAGCATTGAACGTTTTTTATATTGTTTGTCCTATAGCACACAAGGCCGTGTGGACAAATTGAATACCGCGCTTTATCTTTTAAAAGCAAAAGGTTTTGAATTTTTAAGGACCCTTTATAAATAAATGTACATTGGTAATGAAAATGGCTTTCAAAATATTACATAATATATAGTAAAAGACAGAGTGCATAGGTATCAATTTCTAGATATGGTGCGTGTCACTATAAGTTGTTATTTTTTTACAATCTTGAAATATAATATATTCAATGTATCTATGGATTTTAAAATCGCGTCTATTTATAAATATACGTACTTAGGAGACAAAATGAGTGAAAATCAAGATTTGTATTACTAAATATTGGTCTAATGTAATGCGTATAATACTTTGCGGGATAAACTTTGGATTCTTTTTAAGGAGTAATGTAACGTCTAATGGTAGCTTACTGTAAATACCCCAATTCTAGCCATAGTACTTTGAAACCAATGTGCCGAATACTGGGTATAGGGTGTCCTTATTTAACTTGCATACAGCAATTAACAATTATTCTTGATGCTGTATATTAATTTGTAGAGTTTGTTTTAACTAAATAAGATAAAGCAAAGTTATATATATATAAAGGTTTAATAGATCTTTTAAAACATTTTGATTTGAATGTATTCAGTTGGAAACAGTAAGAACTAAAAGAGCTATTTTAGATGTTACAAAGACGACCAAAAACAGCCAGAACATGTAAAAATCTATAGCTGACGTCACATCCGTCCACAGAACTACAACTGGTTCTCTCTTTCTTTCTTTCTTCTCTTCTTTTATCCACTTCTGTTTATCCCCTGCCGAAAAATTCATAACCTGTATTTTGGTGACGTAATATTCCTCTTTTCTCTTTGCAATTTGGGGCATTCTACAACCCAACCGCCGTGAAAGCAAAGTTAACGCCCTGACGCATCCGGGTATTTTCATCTCCTTTGGTCTCTGGTGGATTCGTAGTGATATCACCACAATTATAAGAATCAAGGTGCCCAAGCCTGTGTCTATGAGAAGAAATATTTCTAGATAAGACGTGACTGCAGATGAAATTGGAAGCATGCTTGTGACTACTGTCATTAAAATAAATATAGATAGTAACACGGCAACAGAGAAAGACAACTTTTCACCGGATTCGTTGGGGATGATGAACGTGAATATATCCAAGACGACGAGAAATGCCATCGGAATTATTATATTGAATATGTAGATCTTAGGTTTCCTAGTGAAAGTGAGCATGCAAATCATAAAAGACATGTCATCGTCTATCAGGGTTTCAGCCTTTGGGTCCGATATTGTCCAGTGACCACCAGTCAAATCGTCGTCTACTTGGAAAGGAACGGTTCCTTTTGTTAACGTAACAGTCGAAACGTCGCTATTCCACGAAACGATGTTTATAGGGCACACCTGTTTGTCGAATGGGAAGAATTTTATGTTGATCGGACACTTAGTATCAAAAATCACATACGGTTTCCAAGAAATATCACCGTTACTAGATACACGCACGTTCATAAAACTGCCCCCTAGTTCCGTGAAACCACTCAGACTATTTTGCACCTGCAGGTCCGGTTTCCACACGAGCCCCTGGGGGACATCAATGAAGGTCGCCCCGCCATACAAAGCCGGTGTCCAGGAAAGAAAGTCGTCCCTCCATTGTACAGTCAGAATCCCGACCGCGTTCATCTGTTGGGTAGTTTCTTGGAGTCCGTGGAATCCAGTCAGCAATAGCTGTACGGAAACAGAAGTTGGCTCGCTTTGGTTCTGGGCCGGGCGTATATCCTTGTTATACCCGAGGGTCGTGAAGAGATAGGTGTACAGGTTTTTAACGTCGGTCCCTGTCCGTGTAGATTTCTGTACGAATCCCTTTGTTGAAACAATCGATGTAACGCAAATCAACCAAATTGCAGTTTTCCTTGGGGAATCCATTTTTCCTTTTTTAATGCTTGGTCGTAAACGTGGATTTGCTGCTCTTTCGACTGTGTTGTGGAAAATATGGCTTAGGCCGTGGTGTCATGTATTCTTTACTTGTCAATATACAAGTACTGAGTATATCTCAGTGTTCCAAAATACAAGGTAATTACTCCAATTAACCGTAATTAATGTCCATCAATTTATTGGAAGGTTAATTAATTAATGTGCCGATTAATTATATCCTCACCATTGTAAAAGCCGAGGAACCTCGGCCGTCAATTGTTTTGAGCACTGCAAATTAAAATTCATAATATTCGAGCCCCATTTATGATAATCTCTTGACACAATAATGAGTCAATCAAAAGGGATCTTTATCTAAAAATAGAATCATTTTATTTAGCTTTTTACTCGAAACTCGTAAAATCCCGAGTATTACAAAACAGGCAATGGATCAACGGTATCTATTCTCTAAGTTAAAAACAGAATCATTTAAGCATTGACAGCTTATGTTTGGATGTCGTCGGTCCTATGACACACCAATGCGATGCAGACAAATTGATTGCCGCGTTATGTACATCTGATTCTTGTTAAAACTGATGTTTCATATATGTGGCTTTACATTTTAAAAAAAAAGATGAAAAATCCAACAAACATGTCACATAAATGTATATATTGAACGTGAAACTTACACTGATTAACAATGAAACTGACCCCCTGACGACCAGGCGGAAAATTCAGACTTATTAATAACGCTCATGGTAAGGTGGCCAAAATAAAATCCCCACCCACCCACCCCCCCAATCCTGACCACACCTCCCCGCGGCAAAAGATGCAAATTCTCGGCCAATATCGGGCCTTTCCGATAATTGGGGGGGGGGGGGGGCTCTCTTACTGGCCATTCTATCGGAATGGCCAGTAAGGAGTTAGGAGTTAAAAAGGTCCATAAAGAAAAACCTGCTCTTAAATCAGTTTCATCAATTTGAAGTTAATTCCTAAATAAATAATTTTGCAACTTCATTAAGTCAAGATCAAACACAAGAAAATCATAAAATTTTCTCTATTTGTATCTGTAAACCTTGGTTATTTAAGTAACAATAACAAAGCTTGTGTGTCTCAGCATTTTCTTTATCTTCGGTGTTATCGATAAATAAATAAATCAATGAATAAATGGCCCTGTAAAATATATCAATACAAGGAACATTAAATATAATATATAATTATATGATGTATCAACCATAAACATCAAATATTAAATAAACTATATGACACATGTATATACTAATACATTATACAACACTTGTGTATTTCACTATATATTTGCATATGAATTCGATTCAAAGTGATCTCTGCTGAACCTATTAATAATATAATAAAAACGAGTTATTTACATATTTATTTACAAATTAATATCTTGAAATACTGACTTACCAAAATTATGGAATTTAGGCGCTGACTAATAAAGCTAAGTTCTAAGGCCAGGTAGGTGTACTGCTGTTGTAAATGAATTAACCATGCAATTTGTTAAATATTTTAAATAAGCTATAATTCTATCCAAATCTCAATGACTGAACAACTGAAATAGAAAACTATGTACACTAAAACCAAACATACCAGATCTTGAAATCCCTCAAACAAATCAATTGTTACACCTTCTCCTACCTGGGCTCTGAGCAAAATGAAGAACACCCTCAGAGTCAAAACCAGTCTATCCGGTCAGTCATGTCACAAATTGACCAATCGCTCACCAAACTTTTGGCGGGAAAAATATTAATTCAATAAAATTACAAAATACTTGATAAATACCCTTAATAAACTCTCGTAATTAATAATCTAAGTAAAACTTTTATTAACACACACTATTTTCTATATTAGAAGTAAATACATTTAAAAACATAACTTTTAAAGTTTAAAGAAATATTTTGCTATGTTACATATCATCTTTTGTAATCACAAAAAGTGAGAGAATCGTACGTTGTTATAGTATGGTGGCATATATTTCTGCCCCCAACATGCAAGATAAATTATGTCAACATGCAAGATTGAATTATGTCTACATGCAAGAAACTTATGTTTACACGCAAGAGAATCTGATTTTTATATGGGTAAATCAGTTACTTACGCCCGTATCTGATATCATAGAATCTGAAACTTTTAAAAGGGTCATTTTAAATTTTAAAGAATAGCTGCTTGGTGAGACCACTTGGGCTCCCCATCAGCGCATAAAAATCAGGGGGTACGAAAATTCCCCCCAAAATTCCCCCATGGGGATAGTTTTTTCTTAAATCTACATAAAAAAAGTTTATCAAGGAGCCCCCCCCCCCCACTTTTTTAAAGACCATAATTAGCCATAAGCACAACGATCGTGATTCCGTAAAACTCGGTGATATTACGAAGCGAGAGTATAGGACTAAAGTCAAGCTACACAACAATTAAAACAAACTTCATTTATCTTTATTTCCTTAGATAAAAATGGACATTTTTCGAACTCAATTGGCTATTATTAAAATCTATATTGCCAAAACTAGATTTTGTGTCGCTCATGTGAAACTGGATTCTGGAGGGAATTGTGGCACGGTCACCTTCATTATATTTGTTGAAACCTGTGCCGAAATCTCTGTGTCAAACGCTTTCCGAGTCCCCTGATTATTACTCGTCCTCGTCCTTGTTTAGGCGCCTTCAAATTCGATGTCAATTTTATAAGTATGTTGATTATTTTAATCCTGCAAGCGG
Source organism: Magallana ariakensis (assembly GCA_020458035.1). Classification (NCBI taxonomy): domain Eukaryota; kingdom Metazoa; phylum Mollusca; class Bivalvia; order Ostreida; family Ostreidae; genus Magallana; species Magallana ariakensis. The sequence continues at coordinate 62,795,259 of CM035811.1, forward strand.
GCACCTTCAATTGGCGCTTGTTTTACCACTGCTTAGCCAGGTCTATTGGTTTTGGCGCTTCTACGCCATTAAACAGTGACTTACTGTCCAAAATGACTTTTTAAGGGAATCAGAGTACGAGCAATCATCCAGTAGATCCCAGTGCACGCACGTAGCATCTTTTATTGGGAGGGAGAGACCTACTACTCAATCTCGACAAGTAAATTTAATAAATGGGGGGGGGGGGGGGTGGTCAGTGCCCCGTATTTTAAAATATTTTGATCTATTAATCTACATCTGATCGACTTCCATATACACATGTGTTTTCACATTGTTTAAAAAAATGAAATGGTCAGTTCGTTAAACCTTTTTTTATATTGTGTATGTTTCCACAAAAAGCGTGTTGGTTAAAAAGAGAGTAAGTAAAATGAGTTTGGCTTCATGAAGCATTTACAGTGCTTATATTGCGTAATTTCAGTAACTACGCGCATCTGCCAAAATACATGTAAAACCTAACTGCAGTGCACAGTACAGCTCATAAGAGAGGATCTCAATGTCGGAACAAACGATTTTATTTAGGCATATAACAACCACACATGCAGCTTATAAGATCACGGCCCCATGCAAAGGATAAGATAGTGATCATATATGAAGATGGTGCTTTATAATGTGAAGATGGTGCTTTATTATATGATGGTGCTTTTTTATGTGATGGTGCTTTATTATGTGATGGTGGTCACTCGGAACTTCTATTTTAAAGACCGAGTTCATATAATAAAGCACCATCTTCATATAATAAAGCACCATCATCATATAATAAATCACCATCATCATATAATAAATCACCATCATCATATAATAAAGCACCATCTTCATATAATAAAGCACCATCTTCACATGAAATAACCACAGCATAATATAATTAAGCACCATCTTCTCATGAAATGACCACATAAGGCAGCTATGGCGTTCCATACGAACATGCAAGTTAATTATGTTAACATGATAGAATTTCTAACCTATTAACGTATTTATTTGAAATAGATAATAAGAGTAAAACTTCATCATTACAGACCTTATTTACAAAAATCTAAAGCCTTGTTTCTTCACCTACCAACCACAGCTACTAGCCGTTTGCTTCAGATGAATTTCTTCTACATAATCTTATAATTTCCACCCTCTTCCCCCTCACCCTCACCGCCTTAGACACACAAGGGTAAAACAGTATACCCCCTTCTCCTTCGATGCAGGGGTATAAAGAAGTATAATCAGTGAACTAAAAGACATCCCAATGGAAATGTAAGGGGGATAAGTACATGTACGAGAAAGTTGAAGTTTTCCTTCACTTGATGACATACAAAGATATTATAATTTAGCTTAAACCATAAACATTTTTTCCCCTTTTCTCATCAGCTAAGGCCTATTGAATTTTTTCCCATGCCATTAAAGAGGACACATTCGATGCGTTCAACAAATAAAGAAAAAATTCGCAGCATAAGTTTTTTTTTTTACTATTTATTATCTTTTTTCGTTCAACAACATAAAAACTAACCATACAATATGTATTAGATATTAAGAGGTCTTTTGATCGATACACATAACATACAACACACATCTACATGTATACACCAGTCTCTAACTCCCCCACTCCAAGGCTTTCACAAATTCCTCCTCAGAAAACGACAGCATCTTAGCTGCTTCGATGTGCATCTACAAAAATGAAAAAGTAATTCCAGCTGCTAAAAAGAGTTTTAAAGTATTTACATACATTTATCCATAATCTCATATTTCAAGCAAGTTTTTTTTTGTCTTCAAACATGTTTGTTTTCTTTACAGTTCTTTTAATTTAGGTACCAAACAATGCAATCTAATTTTTTAGTACATGTATAAGACTTGTAAAACCGCATCTCTAAGATATGCTAGCTCCCATTAAATTTCAAACAATTTTCTATCAGTTTAGTATCTGAACTCCACCATCTGAATATTTCAATGATCTATTTTTTTAGTTTTTCTACAAAATGAGTATCATAACTTATGAATCTACCAATGAGTTGATTTTAAATAACTTTTGAGTCTGTCATTGAACGAATTGACTACACACATTACAAACTTTTGTCTGAGTTGAGTATGTATGAGAATTTTGAGTTTGTCAAGTTTGTCTAAAGTTTGAGTAAAAAGAACTTTTGAGTCTGCTTGTGAGTTGAGAATATTTAAACTTGGAGCTCACCTATGAAACTGAGTATAAAGAAGCTCATTTTCTGTCTCTCGATCGATCAAGTACATCTACAAGTTTTAGCATAAAAAACCTAACCTTTTGTCTTTTGAATACATCTATGAGTTTGGGCATAAAGAAACTCACCTTCTGTCTCTTGAGTACATCAATGAGTTTGAGTTGCTTCTTGAAGCCAGCCATTAGCTCATTCTTCTGTTTCTCGAGTCGCTTGTTGTCGGCCACTAACTGCTCCAGTCTCTTTCTCTCTTGCTCTGTGGAATCCTAGAAAAGCAAAACAAAGAAAAAAGCATATGACCTACAGGCTTCGAGATTATATTGCTTTGTGAGTATAAACTCAATGCTCAAACTCATATTCAATGCTCTGAAAAAAAGATGATAAAAAATTACTACAGTACTTCATTTTTACATGGTGTTTGGAAATTTTGCAAAGTGCAAAAAGGATATACAGATATATTTGCAGATACTGTACATTCATAATTAAACATGAGAGATTAATAAATGCATAAAATTGTGAGAAGTACCCCTGGCAAATTTTAAAACATCTCTTTTATCTATTTTATAGATAACTAAAAACTTTTACTTTTATCGATCTTTTTCAAACAAAAGTTTGTTGTTCTCGATTTTATATAATTGCAATATGATACAAAACAGCGGAATTGCAGAATCGCATAAAATAAGGAATCTACAGTATATGGTATCCCAAAAGACGCCAACCTTAGATGAAGACTTGTGTTTGGACAGCTGTTCTTTGTATTTCTCGATTTCCTCCAGCGCTCGATTCAGACGAACTTCTGTTGCACTCTGGGATGTTGTTTGTTGTTTCTGCTGTCGCTTTAACTGTTCTAATTCCTATAAAATTAAGGTTATTCTATTTATAGATCTGAAATATAATTATTTCAACTGTTTATCATCAATAAATTAAAATAATCACTTTCTTGATATTTACAAACATAAAACTTAATTAATTACATCAGCCAATATAGTTTGATAGAACTCCAGATGATAATTCACAATGCATATGATCTATTGTATTTACACAATCAACTTAATACAATTGTGAACATTTATCATTATGCTAATCATTATATTAATTCTATGTTTATAACACTGGAAAAACAGAATCATATTCTACTAAAGTCTATTTTACATACTATAGGGAAAGCTATATTCTACTTTCCATTTCCATCTACTATGTCCATTCTATCTATTTCTATGTACTTTGCAGACATCAATATTCTACTTTCTATTTCCATATACTCTGCAGACATGTACCATTCTACTTTATGCTTCATATATGTACCTTGCGGACGGCAGTTAGCTGTCCCTCCGTGCTCTCCGATTTACTCCGTGCTTCCTCCGCGATCTTTTTGTATTTGTCCATCTGAGACTGCTGTGATGCGTTTGTTCGGTGAAGACGTCCCCTCTCCTCCTCCAACTCTTTAATGCGTGAAGATAAACCTGTATTGGTCTCATCCTGTAAAGCAAATATCTTAGATTAGCTTAGTTCAGCAGCTTATACATGTATAACTGTGACATGAAACAGTATCATTCTTTTGTGGAATTTGTAAAATGCACATTTTCTTGGTCACGTAAATTTGTGGACTCATCAAAAACAGAATCAACAAATAATAATGAAATCACTGTATTCCATATTAAACGGCATGTTTTTTTTTTTTAACCAATTTGGAAATTTCTGTAACAGCCTGTCTAAATATTACCTGCTTGTTTCAGATTTATAAGAGTTTTGCTACATCTAATCCCTTACTACATCCTAACTTTTGTTACCTTTTACCGTTTTATAACATATTAAATACCTTTTTGTTACATTTTACCTTTTTGTTACATTCCTGTGACATTCTACACCTTACCTTTTTGTTACATTCCTGTGACAGTCTGTCGACCTCTTCCTGCATGACACGTAACTTGGCCTTCAGAAAACGGATAGTTGCCTCTGTCAACAAAAATATGTAATACAAACACTGAATTTGTTCAGTTCAAAAATTCTCCCAAAAATGTTATTAAATATGAGAGATATAAGGGTTGAACATGAAGGTTTAAAGATTAACATATATTGCCCGCATGCAAAGTTGAAAGATTACAAATTCCAAAATATAGTTTATATGAGAGTGTAAGAAAACAAGAAATGATGCTCTGACTAATGAGTTACAGACCTAGGCAAGTATGCATTGAATTTAGGGCTTTGTATGTGGGGGAGGGAATGAGATGATATATTGCCATTTCATTGATCAGAATAATCATTTTCCTCTTTAAATTTGAAAAAAAAACCCTGCTGGAATTAACTCATAACAGGCTCTTATTTAATGAACAAATTCCCTTCTTTATTAAAAAATAATTGAAAGCCCTGAAGCACAATAAATAGATCAGCCTATTGACAAAAATTCAAAAGGATTAAAAACAGATCTACACGTTATATTATAACTACTGTGGGTTGAACAAATCTAAATTCTAGTAAGTATATACCTGTGTAACAACCGTTAATGATACAACGCCGCTTAATGATATAAATAGCATTAAGCGTTGCAATTGCAACGCTTAATGCAATAAATTCTTGCATTAACAGTTGACATGTTCAACTGTTAATGATAAATCGCCGCTTAATGATAGAATTGTATCATTAAGCGGCACAAATGCACAGCAGCCTTAACGCTTAATGAAACAAGCAAATATCGACATCCTCAACCGCTAATGATACAAACTTTATATCTTTAAGCGTTGCAGTCGCAACCGTTAATGATACAAAATTGTAAAAATGAATGGAATTAAAATCTTTTTCTTTTCTTCAATTTGCTCAATAATCCTAATTTTAAGTTTTTTTAAAGATCAATTCTATGTAGAAATCAAAATTGTATATAGAAGTTCCGGCACACATAGTCACTAATTATCTTTATATTGCATACAATGATACATATGGATGTATTCAGTAGCTAGATAATCGCCGCTTAATGATGAATACATGTAGTAATAAATGACTTAGTTGTGTATCCATACTGTATTCATACTGGTATAAGAAAATTATGTATGTAGACATAGTTTAATCTAATCATTTTACGTAATGGATTTAAACAAGAATGGTTTAATGATTCAACAAACATTTCTCTTAAATTTACACGAAAATACTAATTATGATGTTAGCTGAAATACTAGTACCCTTAATAATTAATCCATATTTTAAACATATTTTTAACAAATTGTTTGATAAAATTTATACCATGTACATTGAACAAAATTTTGAATGAAAAAAAAAGCAGATGATACTGTGACCAAATAACAGAAGCGAATGCATACACACTTCACATTATTGTCTTTATACACAAGTATGTTAGCGCATAAAACCTTGAAGAAACAACTGCATGATTGCCAAGGAGACCGGCTGCTTAAAGGAAGCGGGATGAAAAGTGCTACAGACAGGGTTTTCCTCGTCATATAACTCACGACTGATTAGTATTCTGTTATTTATAAACTAAAGAACTATTTTTATGGATCGTGTTATCAAGGAGTTCTAAATGTTATCTATTAGTCTTTGCTTATTTATTCATTCATTTATTTTATTTTTATTTTTTTTATTTTTTTTTTTTTTTGGGGGGGGGGGGGGCTACATCCACGCAGGCACTTAGGCCAATGTAAGTGTGTACTGTTGTGCGAGATCTACATGTATGTTTTGGGTTTTCAGCCACAGGCGGTTTGATAGAGGGTAGGGGTGGGGTTCTACTCGTTGTGCTATACGGACTTATTATGAATTTCTATACCATTAAAATAACCATAAAGTTTTGTTTCATATTGTAAATTTTTAAATTACTATAGGCGAGTTTAAATTGAAAATTATCATATGATAACTGGACACAAATTTAATTCAAACAAAGAGTAAGGTACGTATTTTTTTTTGGGGGGGGGGGGGTGAGGGGGGGTAATTACGCGGCTTTATTAGTTAGAAAATTACAATTTATTTGTTCGATGTATGAATAAAATTTATGGATGAATATAGGTACATGTATTGTATATGACAATGATGAATTGTATTGTACATATATACATGTGTGCGATGTAGACAATGTTTGGAAATTTCGTAAGAATAGTTTTGTATGAATGCCGCCAACATTTAAAAAAGACTAAATTTAACCCTCTTTAAGATTTTATTCGAATTTCTGTCCAGCATGTTAGACGTTACAAATGTGAACACTATTACAGAAAAATAAAACAGTAATTCAGTTTAGTGCAACAATTATATTATACAAAACAAAAATATTAAGACTTTGCAATCAAATCATTGACCTTTTGTATAACCCCCCCACAAACACACACACACACAAACACGGCACTGATGAATCGGTCTTTGAACGCTGTTCGAAATCGCAAAACAAAAGTGAACTATATTTTTGGGAGTTGATTTTAATCAACTCTCCTATGCAGTTACTCAGGCAAACCGAAAGTGAAACAGTGTTTGGACCTAAGCACAAATCAACACCGTTGACAACATTTAGTTCTTGAAAACAATCAATAAATTCGATGAAATGTATTCTAAAGCATTGTTTTTCAAGAAAACTTATTTATAGATACCTTGTAAATAGTCAGATTTTAAATGGTACGAATAATTTAGATATTTTTGTAGTCGTACATTGCATGTATTCCTACGCCAAAGTTTAATATAGTCTCTCGGCTATCTCCGTAAATATCCGACCAGCAGAGTGTCTCTCTTGCTTGTCGGAGATTAACGAAAACAGTCGAGTCTGGTTGAACAAGACTAGAGTTGAATATTGCTTGGATCCATACAATTTCTCAGAACTATTTCGATTACTGATACGTAGTTTGATGGAATTAATTCTTTGAATATTACACAACATGTTTTATATGGGGTTTTCACGAAATTTCTGTTGGAGAATTTATATTATAACAAATATGCGTAATTCAAATACATATTGGAAACTACTTGCCATGCAAAATAATATCGTTGATTTTAAAATAAGTAATAATCGATAAAATCAACTCCCGTTAGTACTTCAGTACTTTGATTATTATTGTTTGCATGTAATGATGATCATGCACGGTTATACACTGTACATGCAATAGACATATATTATTGGGAATAGGTGTTAGAGAGAAGAAATACTTCAACACAATTTTTTTGAATAATTGTTTAATTGAAACAGATAAATATATTTTTTTTCGGCGTTCACACTGGCTTTAGTATTAAATGATGATTGCAACAAGTATTCCAGAAAATAGTACACTACTGCGGGTCAAAATCATTTGTGTATTTAAGGTTTCTAAAGTAGATATTTTAATTGATTCCTCATTAACCATAAATGATAGTCATCTTGAAGAAAAACACGTGTATAGCGAATTCACTAGACTTAGAAATTATATAAGCGAGATTAAACCGGATGCTATGGGGAAAATTCAGCTTGTGCATGAGCTAGCCTGGTTCTTGCGCGATATAATGGGTAGGTAAGGGAACCAGGCTAGCATATGTTTGCCTGAATCGAGATCGGGATTCCACGCCATATGCATAGTTCAAAGGCGCTGTAATTGTAAAGTACAGAAACAAAAAAATCCTTTTAAAGAAATGATCGGCATGTGATATGAACTGTCTGCATCACGGAATAGGTTAATGATATGCCGAAACTACAACGTGGATAAAATAGCATAAATCGCGATGTTTTAATCGTTGTTTTCCTAAATCGCTTACCTATACTTTGATGTAGTAGACGAGGCTTGCGTTATCCCGATTAACTTTTTTACGCATTTAAGCATGATTAAATTATGTGAATTTTTAAAATACATGCCGTGGTTACATAATAATTTCACTCGTTCAATGAAAAGTTTACATTTCAAGAGAAATGCATCAAAATGTGAAATCAATTTACACGAAGCTGCATAGTTTACAAAAAAGTACGAGGCGTAATGTGTTGCAAATAGTGAATTCGCCGAATGCCTGATTCTATACATGCAATCTTGATTAATATAGTTCATAATTATGTTTAATTCTGAGGTAAAAGGTCAGTGCTATACCTGAAACAATGTACAAATTTAGTGGTTAAAGGTACTAAATCCAGGCTTGGTACTATAAGCTTTTTTGGAGACAAATAGCATTGATGATTTGAATGATTAAAAATGTTCTCAACTTTCATGTAATATCAGTTAAAGCTGCATTTTAGCAAAATAATTGGCCGTTGCAATGACGTTTTGAACAATTAAATATTTCTGCATTATTTTTTTACTTTATACATATTTCCTTAGCAAGGTCAATTAAACGATGCTCAATGATGCTTGAATATATTTGATAAATAAATAAACATGTTTCCCACAAATGGCAACAAAGAATGGTAAGTAACATGTTTTGATTTTTATATGACGTACATATTTTAATTACAGCTATTCATCTATGAGTTTGGTTCAAAAATCACTTCTTTGGTATTTAAAACATAGGAAAATATATTTTCAAAATAATGGAAACATTCTTTAGAAGTTGATTTGCCCACCAATATTTTTCTATAATTTGAAATTATATCAATAGTTAATTCAAAATTTTATATTTCATAACTTTGATAATCTGAAATTACTTTTAATATTTTGTTTTAATTTGCCATTTCTGTATCTTTGGTTTCCGGTACCATGGCAACGGTAGTCCTTAGCAAAACAAATTTATGTTATCTAGCTACTGATTACATCAATATGTATCATTGTATGCAATATAAAGATAATTAGTGACTATGCGTGCTGGAACTTCTATATACAATTTTGATTTTTACATAGAATTAATCATTAAAACTAAAATTAGGATTATTGAAAAATTGAAAATTGAAAATTGCAAATTGAAAAAAAATGAAAAGATTTAATTTCATTCATTGTTACAATTTTGTATCATTAACGGTTGCAACTGCAACGCTTAATGATATAAAGTTTGTATCATTAGCGGTTGAGGATGTCGATATTTGCTTGTTTCATTAAGCGTTAAGGTTGCTGTGCATTTGTGCCGCTTAATGATACAATTCTATCATTAAGCAGCGATTTATCATTAACAGTTGAACATGTCAACTGTTAATGCAAGAATTTATTGCATTAAGCGTTGCAATTGCAACGCTTAATGCTATTTATATCATTAAGCGGCGTTGTATCATTAACAGTTGTTACATACCTGTTCCCATGTCTGCAGCAGCCTGTGGTATAATGTCGTCATCCTCATCCAAGGGAAGATCACCGCTGTCCATCTGTCCTTCTATGTTGGCCACTGTGTTCTGTAAGGAGAAATTCTTGAAGTCTGTCATGAAGGTTTCATCTGGGACCGCTACATCATCAGCTATGTTCGATTTTGTACTGCGAGGTCGTGACCTTCAAAAGCAAAAAGTGCAAAATTATAACAATAATTTTTTTCTTCTTCAGAGAATCTAACAAGAGTTTTGCAATTACGATATAAACAAGATTTATACACGGTAAGGCTTGTGGTGGAAGTTTTTAATTATTTTTTTTTAGAAAAGAAATTTCACATAGATCACTTACTTTGCAGAAATTGGACGTTTGGTTCTGGACTGTGCTCGACTTTGATTGGTGGACAGAGGTCGAATTTGATTGGTCATTTTAGGACTAGGTCTTGAGGAAGGCTAAAAAAGAATTCATGTTTAGATGAAGTTTAAAAGAAAACTTTTTTTTATTATTTCTATAATTGAAAGATGATCAAACTTGGACCAGGATACTTCTAATGTTATTTATACAGCTAGCAACACATAATGAAGAGTATATTTACCTTTGGTGATGTTTCTGTGTTCTCATTTGGTCCTGTGATATCATCATCAAATTCTCTGAAAAAAAATAAATGGATAGAGCCTATTACTAACAGTAAAGCATAATAACATCAAAGATGCACTACAAACAAATACACCCTTAGGCAAAGTCAATTTTATTACCTAATTTTAAGAAGGTGTTATTAAATAACTGATCAGATGTAACAGTTAATATAAGGAATCAAAATCCCTTGTCCCTGGTGCTTGGCTTATGATAAATCTGTTTTATTGTACTGGCGTAGGATGAATAAAATCGAGTTTGTCCCTTATTAAAATATTAACTGGTAGGTGAAAAATCAACCTAATTAGCCCCTGACAATAGTTTACATAACTCACTTGAGGAACTCTTCAGAATTGATGTTGTCAAGGAGACGAGACTTTGATAGCACTGATTCCTGTTCTCTCTGAAGGGAAAATCAACTAAATAAAACTTTAGACAATAACTGATTAGCCATCCTTCATAGATAATAATGTATGATCAAATTGACTTCAATTCCAACCAATTTAAACATTGACAAAAGCACTGAGAATTTGTGAACTTTTGAAATCAACTCTAAAATTCGTTACCAGCACTTCTTCTGCTTCGGCCACTAGATTGGCTGTCTTTGCCTCCAATTCAGCGTTCAATTTCCTGAAGTGATGTAATTGGAATTTGTTATTTAAAAAAGAAAAAAATCATCATTGACTCAGGTAACTGTGGTCTTCTTTGAAAAGCTTTTAAATTATAGCCAATAATGGTCCACTGCTCTACATTACAGTACTTTCGGTCTCAGTATATGCAATTTACTTTGCTGTACGGGCCGAGCAACTATGAGTCCTTCTAACTTGTATGCTGCAAGTCTTTTAATTCACCATGTTCAAATTTAACGATTTCTCAAAAACTTTAAATTACGGATGGTTTTAATTTCACGCAGCAAGAAAATTAAATGATCAAAGTAGAGTCAATGTAATGTTTTTGAAAAAACTAATGTTAGTATTTATTACCATTGTGATTATTTACCAATCTACAGTATTAGACCACACATTTTGGAAGGCTCAATACAAGTATGTTGCTAATGGTTATGAGATGCCCCTCTCCTTACTTGTATTCCTCTTCTTTGCTTGCCAGATCCCTGATGCCAGATCCACCCCTGGAGGAGGATAAATTCCCAGATCCACCCCTGGCGGGGACATTGGTGTTCTTCACAGAGTGAGAGGACTGTCTCCCCGACACTGGTCTACTGGACTGTTTGGCCTGCATATATATATATTTATTATACCTCTGTGAATATTTTCTATGCAAAATTACAATGAATAAATATGCTATTCTATCTAACTGTGAAATAGTTTACGTGCTATCTGCCCATGGTGAATAGTCATCAAAACTATTCACCGGCGGCATTCAATTTCCCTCCTTTTTAAACTCGGAACACCTCTAACGTAATCCGATCGCTTCATTAAAATCAAAGTCTGATAACTCTAATTTGTTTATCATCAAGAAATTCTGCATCGCCGACAAATAAAGTTTTCTTCGGTATAATAAAATACCTATTTACTGACAATTCGGACGATAGCAAGTTTATTGTCCCCCTCGACAGCAACTATTTCCCTCGGCTTCGCCTCGTGAAATAGTTGCTGTCGAGGGGGACAATAAACTTGCTATCGTCCTCATAGCCAGTAAATAGGTATATAATATATATATATATATATATATATATATATATATATATATATATATATATAAACAAAGAATGTTTCAAACTATTCAATATTAATTTGTCTAAAGTTGAACTCTGCTTTCAACTATAATTAAATTACTGATATTTCTTGGTGATGGTATAATTTCACTGCCAGGCACCTGATAGTGTGAGATATTATAAACAAGGAATGTTTCAGCAATTTGTATAATATATATACCGGAAGTCTGTCGCAAGATCCTGTTCCAGTCAACTTTGTTTATTTTCTTAAGATAATAATTTTACATATCTATCAATGAAGAACTATAAATTAAGTATAACTATCCTTTCTGAAATTTCCTCTCTTTTAACATAAAAAAAAAATATACAAGAAAAAACCAAATTTACTTAAGATTTGTATATAATAGTGAATATGTTTGAACTCTTTTATCCTTTTGAAAATTCTTGAACACCTTGAACAATTTTTCAACATTAATTTTCCATTCAGGCCACTTCCATGTCATTTGCAATGCAGAATGCCCTTGGAGTCTTTAGTTTTACTAGAAAGAATAATTAATTTAATCATACCGTGACCAGGCTACATACGCTCAGATCACAGCAAGAATCCGTCCTTTATACTTGCAATGTAGCAACCACTAAGCAGATCTGCTTCGCGTTGATTTTAAGTTGAGTGTTAAAAATAATCTGAAGGGGAAAGACACATAAATATGCATCCCAAACCTTTTTGGATATGTATATGCCGTTAAGTCCACCAAATATTCATTTAATGAGTCATACCGAAGCATTTTCAAAAATACAGTATTTCTACGTTTGAATTTGCCTGCCATTTTGCCGGAAATCGTCCTCTGAATGTCTCGCTCACGAACATGGCATATGTAAACAGCAAACGTTAAAAACACATTAATAAATGTGGTAAAATGGGACTATGAAAGAGCAACAAAGTTGGTATTTTAGACCAGTTTTCTGAAAATTTAGGCGAGATACTAATATGTGAAATATTTTTTTTCCATTTGCTACGAAGTAAGTAAAGGGAACAAATTCTATCATTAAAACGATTTGAGCGAGTAACTTTTTTAGGGAATGATTTTCGTTGTTAAAACGAGTACGAAAAACATCTGTCATTTTAACAATAGAACATTTTATCTTTAGTTTTACCTCCACCTTCCAACCACAAAAGAAAGAGGGAGCATTTCACAACATATTTCAGCAACTATTTTTCATTTTAGTGAAGTAAGGTATATAGGCCGTGAAGTAAGCTGATGTGCATTTGATTTGGACGTGTATTTATGAGTATCAAAATATTCAGCAAAAAGAATGAAAATAGGGACAATCTTATTAATGAATATATCATTTTAACCTGCATATTTCTTAATCGAAGCTCTCTTACATTTCAAATTAAAATCATGGCCTATATAGCGTTCATAGCAACTGATGCACATGATGGCTGTTCTCATTGATTTTTCATTCATAAGTTTGTCAATTTCAAACTTTTCCGTTATCATCAAAGCCATAAATCGAGCAAAAATAAAACAAAATTAGATAAATGTCAAACCTGCATTCCATATAACTATTAAACACTCAAACTTACAGAATTGTTGCGAGATTGTGGTTCTGACATGTTTGTTTTGGTTTATGGCAAATATATAAGTCGTAAAATATTATAATTAAAAAAGATGAAATGGGTTATCTTCGGATAATATTGGAATACAAACCATATACAAAATACGCAGTCTTCTTTATGTTAAAATTCATTAATCATAGTTCATTAATCATAAATAAATATGCAGTTTCTTATTATTTTAGTATTGCATTAAGTTTTGGGAAAAAAAGATATGTTTCAGATTGATTACTTTAAAACTTATTCAAACTTTTCAATTTTTTCCGGTTTTACGACCTCAATTTGGGCTTCGACACTTAGCGCTTGCGCAAATTGATATAAATGGTCTTCAATACAAATATTTACAATAATATCCGACGCCATGTGTCGAAAAAAGCATGATTTCCCTCCTCATCATTTAACTGAATGCCATGTCCAGTAATTTGCTTATCTGTAGTGATGTAGGATTTGAAAACGAAAGTAGAATTAAATTGGGCGTCTCTAGCGTCCAGGGACATGCTGCTAATTCAGTGCTGTATTCTGGGTTAATGGGAGGGGATTCATGCCATTTGAAGCAAAACAGAAAGCAGCGGCCCGATGGGAGATACAACAGTATAGGAGATGGACTGGAGACATCCATAAGGTGGGTGTATGATGTAGTTTTTATCTTTTCTTTAATTTCGAATTTGAATAAATTGTAATTTTTTTTTAAAAATTGTTTACTTCTGCATTGTTAACTGGTTAATGTACGGATCCAGAGGCATACTGTTACAACCCCCGATACTGAATAGTGTGCAACATTCATATGGGAAGTTTCATGTAAGCTGTATTGGCGTGCGACTAGGTCTAGCAGAGTATACCATTTCTCGCCAGTGCATTGTTGTGTCATTTTTCGTATATATGTTAATAAAATGACATAACAACCCACTGGCGAGAAATGGTACTCTGCAAAGCTAGCCGCACGCCAGTGTAGCTTAATTTTTAGGTGAATCATTTACCGAGCATATGTTTTGTTGTTGCACGCTTCAGGGTCGTGTAATATAGATATTCATGTACATTAAATCAATTATGATTTGACATTGAGTTAATTGCATTCAAAACTTAGGTGAACTTGTAGATGGATGCAAATTGTGTCATATGTCAGGTTTGTAACTGTTAGATAAGAGAGCTAGGATTGAAAATATTGAGCCATGCATGATTTGTAACAATAACTAAATTTATTAAAAGGGTGGCCAAAAATTCAATTTTTACATTATACTGTAAATAGAGTTATTTTTGCTTTTGTTATTTTCGCTCTTCTACACTTGCTAACAGTTTGGCCTTGTCTTGAATTCTCACAAATGCATTGTGTTTATAAAGAGAAATAATTTGAAACATTAGAATTTTTAACTTTGCCAGTTTTAACTTTGCCTGCTGACAATGAGGGCCAAAATAAAATGGGGCAATTATTTCCCTGTATACAGTAGTCATAGAGAGGCTAAGAAACGTATATGTATAGCAGAAAGTGTAATTTGTACTCTGTCGATCACTTTGAATCAGTTGTGTGTAGTCTTTTATTTATTTCTTCACTTTCTTACATAATGTACTGAGACCATGGAGACAGATTGTCTGAGATTCATTTGACTCAAATTTGCATTTGAAATTTATTATTATGACATCTCTAGGACATACCTTATTTGTGGGGGGTGGGGGGGGGGGGGGGACAATGGCACAGGGATTTTAAAGGAAAAAAAAGAAAGTGTCGTAATGAGTGTTTTAAAGCAAGTCCTTTAATCAATTTTTTTTAAAAATTTTTTTCAGCAATGAAGCTAAGGGAAAAATTGAGAGAGTTTTGGTAAGCATGCTTATTTGTATATGTGTGAGGAAAAAACTCTGTATTTAAAGCACAATACAAAGTCAAAAAACCTTCATTTTTAATTTAAAAACATCAATTGGGTCTTCAAGAACCAGTGATAAAAGATTTCATTTTCATTTTGCAGGGTGAAGTCAGGAACTTTTCTGATGTGGAGAAGTTTGTCTTGTATCTAAAGCTTCCAACGGGGGACACCTCCTCTGAAGATCTCCGCAGGTAAAGCAAATCAGCTATTTAGTGGATTGTTGAGATAAATTGCTATAATTACTCATTTAATTTTTATTTATATTCTCCCAGTGCAGTGCCCCAGCCTGCATAAGCTACTTTCATATGACCTCATTTCATAAGTTTGCAAAGAAAAAAATTACATGTGATTGAATGAATGATAATTCTATGATGTATTTTGTCAATTATTTTTTTCTGATTTACTTTATAAGTAATACAATTTTTAACTTATCTTGCTAGTAAATATGTTATTTTATTTACCTCAGAAGAGAATATGGACTAAGCTTATTAATTTTCTAATCGTTTGAGGTGCTAGATTAGATCAATAGGTACATTCAAACATGTAGGTGATGTAGCAGTGCTATTGTAAGTTTCACTACTAACTTGGCTATTTATTTCTGGTATAGGACCCCCACACCCTACTGTAAGCAGGCCAATCGGGTGGAGCAGAGTCTGGCGTACACCTGGATAAAGTCACACCTGGAGGAAGACATTGAGATCTGTCTGCCCAAACAGGAGGTCTACGATGAATACAGGTAATGCAGGTGGGATGGTAGTTTGTGAAGTAATGCAGGTGGGAAGGTTTATTAGCAGCAAGTTACATTTTGTAGTATTAAAAGCTATCTAACCATTTCATGAGTTAAACAATGCAGTAGCTGCCAGATTTTATATTTTAAGTACTAAGCAATTTAGTAACCATTTTTTTTTTTTTTTTTTTCATCTTGAATATGATGAGTTATCTGAAGAATAATGGATGACCTTGAGTTGTTTGTCCTACCACTCTAAAACTTGACAAACTCTGAAGGGAGATATCAGGGTTGTAAACACCTCCTATTCTATATTTTCCACAAAAAAGCCCTCACAAACTCTAATTATGCAATGTTGATATTTTATATCTTTTGGCTGTAATAGGTTGAAAAAGCTCTCTTTCCTCTGTGTTTTACAGACAGTACTGTGAGAACCACAGCTTGGTGCCGCTGTGTAACGCTGACTTCGGGAAGCTGATGAAGACAGTGTTCCCCAATGTCAAACCGAGGCGACTGGGTCAACGGGGACAGTCCAGATATCCTTGACCTACATATAGCTTGTTGTTAAACATGTCTGGTTTAAAATCTAAAAAGATATTGCAGGCAGAATTATTAAATTTATTTTTATTGCAAAAGTTATTTTATATCTTACATGCATTGTGAATATATTTTTTGAATTTAATAAACAACTTATTTTGATTTTGTGAACATTGAATAGAACATTTAGCTTATTTTTAAATTCAGTTAGACAAAAAATGATCCATGGACCATGGAAAAGTCTTTGTAATAATACAGAAAGTCCCTGAGAAACTATTAAATAAAAATATATCTCTCATATGATTGATATCTTGGTTATGACCTTGACCCCATTCCTACGTACTGCTATGGAGGGTTGAGGAAAAAGCTGGATGTAGAGGCTCCGTCACTGCCGGAAATAGATGTCAGTGTGTCCCAGCATAAGGTAAGTATTGTATGGCAACAGGGACGATAGGTATAAAATAGCTATAGTTGTCATTGGTTGATTGGTGTAATGGAAAACTCATTAACAGCCCACCCTTTTCACCCTTGCAAAACTGATAAGCTACATGTAAGGAATTTTTTTTTTCAAAGTATTTCAACATCTTTAACTATTCAGATGTTTATTGTTGAATGTTCTTAAGTTTTATGAATTGTTGAAATTGTGTAAAAAAAAAATCATTGGTCGATTGTTGTGGTGATTTTGAAATGGAGCTCTCTGATTGGTTCAGCAGGATGAGAAGACGGAAGAGGACCACCTGTATCGGGCCTCCTGTGACCTAGTTTTGGAGTGGGCGGTGAAGCTACTGGAACAGAGTTTTAACAACATGAGGGAGCTGGCTGAGTTCCTTGTCTCCAATCTGTATGTCAACAGCAAGTCTGTGTCAGCTTTCACTGTCATAGCAGCCATGGAGGAAGCGGGCGCCCAAAAAGGTGTGTAAGGTGTAAGAAGCCCAGGCCAAAAATGAAAATTATTTTTAAGGGCATTTGATGCTCATATAACGTGCCTTTGGCTTATAAACACTTCATACATTAATAAACTTTTTGTCCCCCGCCGCAACGCGGAGCGGGGACATAGAAATGCCGGGCGTCCGTCCGTGTGTCCGTGGGTCCGTGTGTCTGTGGGTCCGTGTGTCCGTGGGTCCGTGGGTCTGTGGGTCCGTGTGTCTGTGGGTCCGTGTGTCCGTGGGTCCGTGTGTCCGTGCGTCCGTCCGTCACACTTTTTTGTAAGCGCTCTCATGCCTACAAATTTTGACAGATTTTCATTACATTTATACCAAATGTTTATACACCTATTACCTTGGTCAAGATCGAAAATCAGCATTGGTCGATACTTTTTGTTGGAGTTATGGGACTCTGACCACAATAATGATCCCGTTTTATCCAAAAATTGACCTTGTAAGCGCTCTCATGCCTACAAATTTTGACGGATTTTCATTAAATTTATACCAAATGTTTATACACCTATTACCTTGGTCAAGTTCGAAAATCAGCATTGGTCGATACTTTTTGCTGGAGTTATGGGACTCTGACCACAATAATGACTCCGTTTTATCCAAAAATTGACATTGTAAGTGCTCTCATGCCTACAAATTTTGACGGATTTTTATTAAATTTATACCAAATGTTTATACACCTATTACCTTGGTCAAGTTCGAAAATCAGCATTGGTCGATACTTTTTGCTGGAGTTATGGGACTCTGACCACAATAATGACTCCGTTTTATCCAAAAATTGACCTTGTAAGCGCTCTCATGCCTACAAATTTTGGAAAAAATGGGTGGTCGGGGTAAAAAAATGTTCCTCCCAACCTCCCCACACATTTAATTCTGGAACAGCCCTGAATGTTTGAAAATATTGCAATTTCATATACTGTGAAATCATTAGATTTCGTGGTGGTTCAATTTTTGTGGAATTCGTGGGTACCTCTCATCCACGATTTATCATCCTACACGAATTAATAAATAAGGGTAATAAAATCATATTTCCTTTGTAGGTTTTAGAGAATACACGAAATTACGTCCCCACGAACCTGTAAAATTTAAGCAATCCATGAAAATTGGCCCCCATGAAATTTAATGATTCCACAGTACAGTATACTAGTATACTGCTTGAACGGCGGGGGACCCAGGAATTCTATTCTTGTTGCATTAAGAATACATTAATTACTCTGATATTCTAACAGACATGTAGCAGCAAATTCTCTTGTAGTAGTGGCAGATATAAGGCATTCCTACTGGTCATTCTCCGTGATAATTAGTTTTTGAGTACAAATCCTAAAGGAGTCTATATCTGTCTTTGTCCAACAAATATGTACATTACAGTGTGATGAATACAAAGATTTCTATTCAACAAAGACTCCTTCTTTTTCAGTGTCGTCCATGTTTTCCAACACGACCGGTGGAGATAGACACAGGGAGACACAGCTACAGCTCCAACGGAAACTCCATGAGCGCGAGCATGTCAGCCGACAGAAAAAGAAACTCCAGCAGATGAAGGAGGACAACGCCAGCAAGCAGAGACAGGAGAGGCAGACTCCACTCATAACATCGCCCACTGGCCCTCAGGTGTGTATTATATCTCCCTCCATACCAAACCCTATACCTAAACAGAGACATAAGAAACACATACCGGTACCCTACTGGCCTACAGGGGTATCTCTTCTAAACATCCCCCCGCTCCCACCCCACCCCCTTCACAACCTCTAACCTTAGCAGAGCACCCTGCAGAAACACAGATTTTAAGGTAACCCACTCCCTTCCACAACCTCTAACCTTAGCAGAGCACCCTGCAGAAACACAGATTTTAAGGTAACCCACCCCCTCCATAACCTCTAGCCTTAGCAGAGCACCCTACAGAAACACAGATTTTAAGGTAATAAAGACAAGACAGGAAAATCCCATTTAAACAAATCGTTTACAGTTGAATGGGAAAATCTAATAGCTTTAACCCCCCTCATTATATTTGCGTCCCCCCCTTCATTCCAAACACACACCCAACACCAAATAAGAATAAATTAGCATCTCTTTATGTACAGTGGTTAACCCTATATTATATATTAAAATTGTATTGATAATCAGTTTGTTCAAGTTCTTGTATAACAGATGGTAATTATAAAATATACTGACACAAGACCATAAACTAATAATAGGCTAATTAGGCATTCAAATTCACTGTAAAAAATTCATGTAATTTTAAAGCATTTAAAGTTATAATATAAATTCAATATTTAGACTAATATCTTTGTCAGTTTATGGTCTTTTGGCCTCTAGACATACTTTAGGACTAATATCATCATTACAACAATATTTCAGGAGCTGATGTCCCCCCGGAAGATCTTTGAGGAGTCGGATGACGCCGAGGTCCGGACACACTCTGGACGGTCCCTAAGCCAGGAATATGGAGTCAGACCCCAGCGTCAAAGATCCACGTCATCCGCCAGACGGAAAAAGACAAAATCCATCACCCCGCAGGAGGCACTAGAAAAAGGAGGGGGAACCAGTTCAGGTGAGGAAGTGTCAGTTCATCAGCCATCAAAAGAGTCTGCCACAAAAGAGGACCAGCAAATCTATGAACAAAGCATTGTGGGAAGGATGTCTGTGGATATGGAGGTACAGAGGAATTCCGAGTCAGATTATACGATGGAGATGATGTCAGTGGAAGATCTGGTGTTACAAAGTAAAGAATATAATGAAGAAAGCTGGAAGGTGGAAGATGCTAATAGAGAAAGAATGGATGTTATGGAGGAACCATCTGTGAGTGTTAAGACTGAAAGTCAATTGTCCAAATCTTTGACTGTGTCCGTTACAGAAGAGCCGGCTGTGTTCCAGTTGGATTCTATCTGTCCAAAAACAGATTCCTCTATATTAGAGTATAAGGCGCCGTTGAGCTCAGTTTCACAAATTCCATGTCATCTTTCAGAAACATTATCAAACCAAACCAGTGTTTACAAAGCCAAGCTAGAGTCTGCTGCAAATCCAGTTCTTATCAATTCCAGTCAAGACACACCATTGAATGTAATGTTAAACACGTCATCCAACCGGATTCTGATTGAAAACCTGGAGAATATAGAGTCCGAATGTCCATCAACACCTTCATTAAACAGTGTCATGTCTGTACCTATCAACACAATGGCTCAGATTTCTTCCACAGAAAGTACATCCACTCAGCTCAACTTCCCTCCAAAGGAACAAGCCATCCCCACAACTTCTGTCTCAAACCGCAGTGCATTCGTCCCGTTTTCTCAATTCCACAGAAAAGATCTGGTGGGTGGGGATGAGCCAGATTTTTTGTCTGACACAGACGGGAGCTTGTGTCTGCCTGATAAGGCTCAACCCATTCTCTTCACCAAGGACGGAAAAGAGTTCTTCCTCATGACTCAACGACCGTCTAAGCTTAATAATCAAGCAAGTGCCAGTTTGAAGGATTCCCCAATCCAGCTAGTCCCAGCCACAACAACCAGCTCAAATCTTCCATCCACTCCTGTAAAGTCTTCTCCATCTGTTGTTAGTATTCCATCCGAGCCCCAGTCCCCTACAACCCCCAAGAAAAACCGGTCCAGATTTACACCAATTCGTCCGAAAGGCTCGCCAGCAAAAACGGTCTCATCAATCCTGAAGGAACAGAAGTATCCAGAAAAGCAAGACTCCGAAAAAATTGACAGGTCCAAGTCAGTGTCGACTCTTCTGAAAGAGAAGAGAGAAAGAGAGGCCAAGCTGCAAGTGGGTGTTTCCACACCGGTGATATCTCAGGCTGCTGTCAGTATGTCTGGAGTGGGAGCTCTTGCTGCTTTCCCAGCCAGCAAGCTACAGAGTGGAGAAACTCCTCAAGTGAACATCATTATTCTGAATCCTGTGAATCCTGGTCTAGGCACCACACCTGTGGTGTCCATATCGAGCGATGCTGTGACATCTGTCACCACGACGCTTACCACTGTGTCCAGTCATGGCTCATTGGAGTGCTGTAGCTCCACAGTGGATGTAAGTCAAAGGAGAGAGAGAAACCGCACTGAGTCCTTCTCTGAGTATGATATCACCAGTCCCAGCTTTGGGGATAACCTGAACATATCTGATCTCTCTGATTCATCCGTAGGGGATGAGAAGCCGTCAAAACTGGTCAAGATTGTAGACAGCGAACAAAATGTGTCATCAAGGCCTGGTAGCCGGTGTTCCATGGACCGTGAAACTCCTTCCTTTTATGGTCGAAAGAGAAAGCTGTTGAGTTCTCAATCGATTGAGGGAAGCAGTAATATAGAAAGGTATCCGCCTAGAGTTCCCAGTAATGAAGAGGATTCAGATTATACAATGGAAGAGGACAAAAGAGCAGCTTCATGCAGCTTAGAGTACAAAGATAAATGTTCCCAGAGAGATGTTTCCAAGGCATTTGATGATAAACTGAAGCTAGCAGAGAGACGAAATTATCCGGATATATCTGATTTAGAATCAGATGCACTGCAAGATGCTTGCATCCCAGATCCGTCCAATATTATCAAAAAAGGGAAAGAACTCTGTAAACAAAAGCAGGATACAGCAGTTGGAGTAAACTCCCTTTTAAGGAAATCTCAACAAAGACTTCTGGAAGAGAAGCCAAAACTGGATGAGAGAATGAAAACCTATTTCCAGCAGATGGAAACACAAGAAAGTCAGCAGAAGACAGAAGACTCGCAAGGAAGCGAACTTCCACCAGACGTGGCAGAGTTCATCACGGACAGTATGACCCAGTCATGCCTAAGTGAACAAATGGATGCAACAGTAACCATAGAAAAGTCGAGGACAAGGAGTTTGTCGAGGCAGGAGTCTGTGCAGGAGATATGTAAAAGTCTGCAAAACATTCCATGTAACCCTTCACCACTGCCTCTGGCCCAATCTCCCACCATTCTGCCGGTATCCACGCAAAGATCTCATTCTGCCCGTCAACTTCCGCTCGCCCTTGGGACTGGAAATGAGAGAATGTTGCTGGAAGATGACTATTTCCGAAAGCCTTTCCGATCCCAGTCTGTCACTGATGCCTCCAAGGCTCTGTCTGACACTCAGATTCCAAGAATCGAAAAGGCTCCCACATTACAGCAAACTGCCAGTGGGAAGGAAAGTCAATTGACTGCAAAGAAGACGGCTGGTGGAGTGGAGTTTGCAAGCCCCCAGAGACCTTTGAGACGTCAGCGCACTCCGTCGACAGAAAATCCTAAAAAGAGAGAGTCATCGGTAGAACGTCATATGATTCAGAGGGAGTTGTCATTAGAGCGAAACACCGCACACACTCCCCACTCTGATCCAGGGTACGGCAGTGTTGGCCACAGTCCTATACTTCAGTCTGTGCTTGTGTCCTCTGTGTGCGATTCTACCTACAGCTCCATGTCGAGTACATCATTCTCTGGATGTCGACCTGACTCGGCACACAGTGTCACCAGTGATGGAATTGCCCCGAGTCCAATGGCATCACCACGGTTCCAGACCTCCACTCCATACCATCTCAAGTCGCCATCAATGATGCCACTTCAGGCCTCTGTTCCCGGTGAATCAGTCCTTCCAGTGCAGTCCTTTATGCCCATTCCCATCCAGGGTTCATCTCTCAAGATTGACAACAGCTCAGTGACATTGATTCGGCCAGTTGTGACCATTGCAAGTCAGGTATCACAGTGTATGACTGTTGAGCAAGTTGTTACAGGGGACCTTATGGGGGAAGACACCACGATTGGACAATCTGTCAAACAGGCCCCGCCCTCCTACACTGCAGCAATGCAAGACATGCAGAGAAGGTCCAAGAAAGGGAAAAAGCAGGGAGCTTTCCAAACTCCCCTGCCTAGTTTATCAGGACCTTCATCGATGGAGACTATTGGTTCTAGCAAGTCGTTTTACTTCTCTGACAAGTTGGCCGAGCTGTCAAGAAAGACATTTGCTTCTGAAAAAGGGTCAGCGACGAAAGAGAAGACCAATAAGGACCAAAATATCAAGTCAATCCTGGGCCACCTGAAATCTCCCATAGACCCGAAGTATAGAGGTCAGGCCAAGGGTCAATCACTTGGGGAGCTTCCAGATGCTAACTACCAAGGAAACCAGCCCAATGTCAACATGTTTGACATTGAGAGCATCGTGACCTTCAAAACCATGGATACAGATCGTGACATCATGACCTTCAAAACCATGGAGACAGATGTAGACATGGGGACCGAGGGAGAGTCTTCAGAAGTCCGGGGAATCAAAGACCAATCGCTCGACGACCAAGTTACATTTTCCGCTAGAAGGAATCTGAGCGAGATGTTGGGTCAAGACTTCAGTGGAAATGACCTTCAGGCGACTTTGGAAGATCTAAAGGCCGTGGATAGCCAGTATTTTGTGGATAACTTTGACATTGGATCCGAGAAACGACAAGAGATGTAAAGGCCAGGAAAATCATGGAAGATTAGGGGAGGGGGTGTCTAATTTCATTGATTGTCAACCATTGATGTGTTCTGAATGTATTTTCATTGCACAAATAAGCACTTGGAACTTTTCAGAAGGTTCATTGGGACATTCTTTTGTGAATTTATATGTAAAAGTAGGGGATAAAGACCGAGTTTCATAATTTGTAAGGATCCGACGTAAATTTATTGGAGAGTGGAATCCACAAAAGTTAAGTCCTTGCAATGTCCAATGATTCCTGAGAAACTGACTTTATCCATCTGCCTTTACTAAGGTTAACTCTAGAGTTGTCAAGGCATCTGTCTTCATTTCAACATTGTTGTGGGATCTATGTGAGGTATATTTTTTTTGGAATTTTTTTCTTTCTGAAGGAGCTGTTGCTTACTTGTGCCAAAGGAATTACATGTTTGTCTGTTTTTTATGATATCTCCTTCAAACACTTTACATTTGAAAGGTTTTTTAATGGAGAAAACAATTGGCTAATTTTCTGAAAGGTTTTTTTTTAATGCAGAAAGTCTTTTTTTAAAAACCATAGCTGGCCTTAGGATTTTTATAATTATGAAATCAGTACTAAAGAGTGAAATTAAAGTACTTTTAATAACTATGTTGTAATGAAAAAAAAAATTAAACCAGCAATATTAGTGCTGCACATCCATGGTGCTAGAAATTTTTTTATGAGCTTACTGAGTTATGTCCCTTTCTAATATGTTTATTCTCCTTAATGACAATTTAATTGTTATATTTATAAACAACCTTTTAAATATGCTTGTCAAACACTTTTTTTTTTTAATGAAAAAATAGAAACTAACAGCATTATTTAAAATTTGACAGATAAATTGTGTTGTATATAAGTACCATAAATAAAATTAAAACTTTCCATTTTGACAAAATCGGAAGAATTTTTTCTTGATGGAATACATTACACATGTATTATTTTGACATACTGAACAGATTTTACATCATTTCAAATGTTGAATTTTTTTGTTAACTCTTTATAGTCTGCCAATACTGGTAGGCCTTTTAAAAATGAATTTTAAATGATCCTTGCATCGGTTCTGTTCTCTGTAAAAGAATGGATTCTCCTTAAACAGTGTTTGTTTAGACTTTGTGAGTGAATTTTTAATTATTTTGTTACTTTAAGTTAATGTTAGTAGCTAAAATCATTTTGGCCCCAAAGCATGCATTGTATTTGATGATTTTTATTTTAACATCAGTAACTATTTTAGGGAATTTGATGTGTTTTAATGATAGCTGTTCGGAGTGAGTTAATAAGGTGACAAAAATTTTATGCTTTTTATTGATGTGAATATTTGAATACCTTTTGCACTGAATTGTAGATCAATTAAGGTGGAATAACACACCTGGAAAAAGTCACTCAAATTAACTGAATTATTTGATTATGAAAGATATAATAATAAATAAACTGTACATATGTCAAATTAGCGAAAATTTTGCAGTTTTGGGATAAAAAATGAATATCTATAAAATTCAATTCAGTGAGTAACAGCAATAGCCCCTGCAGGATTTGAACTCGGGATGTACGGACCACAAGCCCGACACTTTATCCACTCGGCTATGAAGAAATTTTCATTTTGCTGTCGATAAAATGAAATGTTGTTTCGATTAGAGGTCAGCCATTTTGTGACAATGTGTTATTCCACCTTAATTATTATTTTACTAAACAATGAATTTCAATTAAGTATTTCACCAATAACCAATTACTAATTTTCAAAGTGACAGAATTCCACTGTTTCATCTGTGGCTTGTTTTGTATGCTAAGTTATAACTTAATTAAGAGCTGTTTTAAAAAACCAGCGTTGATTGGCTGTCTGAGTGTTATCATTTACATCATGTTGTCAACTTGAATACTGTACAGTAGACAGCGAAATATTCGCCCCCCTTTTTATTTTCGCCCCTTTTGCCCTCGTTGTCAGTGGGCAATATTTAAGACTGAAATTCAACAAAAAATCATTTTGTGAGTTAATTAAAGAGAGTATCTAACATATACATATATACTAATTGTATCTGGGCAAATTCAAGACAGGGTAAAACTGTTTGAATTTGTAGAAGGGCCAAAAAAAACAACCCACGGGGCAAAAATAACCTTGATTACAGTAACATTTTTCACCTTAAATAACAATGTAGCATAGAAACCCCCTAATGCCAGTTGTTGTAGTTGTTGTAGCTCGAGTCACATATTGACGTAAATTTGTGTTCATTTTATTTATTCAGTTACAGTTTTAGCGGAGTCTATTAACATTATAGCATGTTCCAAACATGTCATTATTGTTGTAAAGTATTCTATTTTTCCTTTAATATATTTACACACATAATTATATATAACGCATGTCCAATATAATATTATAGTTAATATATTAGTTGTTAATTAGAATCGTTAGAGACTTTGAAATATTAGTGCTGTTTTTAGATTGACCTATATTGTGTTTGGATGTGACCTTGACCTACGGTATTAATAATGTATGTAGGTCATGGCTATATGACCAGTAAACAGGGCAGGAATTATTGTTTTATATTCATTTTTTGATGTACTCTCTCATGAATTTTCTGCATGATTTTTGTGCAGAATCTTGAAATCCAAATCAGCAATCAATTCCATGTGTAATATCTAACAAGAAGTTCCTAAGCTTTTTCCTTCAACAGTGATTCCATTTCTTTAAGGGGCGTAGGTTCCAAAACAAACAGCTCCAAATTTATCTCATTTCTCACCCTGTTGTAAAAGACTTCATGCTACATCACAAACTACATATATATATATATATATATATATATATATATATATATATATATATATATATATATATACCCAACCTGTTTACCAATATTCCTGCTGTTTTTCCTGTTTCCCTTGGAGAGGGTTTTAATGTTTTTATTTCATTGGAATGGCCTCTCCAAGTTTTTTAAACATGGTATTCTAGATGTACAAATTATTAACCGATTATATTCCCTACATTATTGTACGAGTCTGGAAACATCCTCTCACGTATAGCTGTTCCTTTTATTTATCTGACTGTTCCTTTGATTGATCTCACCCCCTTGTGATTGAAATGCATTTAGTGTAGTTCTCAGGTGTTGTTTATACTGACCATGTTTGATTACAGCGTCTTACAGTATAAAGTATTATAAATTATGACAGCTAGTAGTTGCAGCTAATGTTCTTTGTAAATGTTTTTTTGAAATTCATCTGCGTTTATCCAACAGTATTTAGCTGTTGTCTCTCTATCTTAGGTTTTAAGAGGACTGGATGGTTGTGGTCATATTTACACTATATGAATCTCCTTGAGAAAAAGAGCTATTATGTTAATTTAAAGATACAGAAATTTTTTTCTCTCTTAAACAGCTAATAGCTTAGAATAAATCATTTTGGAAAATTTAAGGTGGATCTGATAGTTAACTTGTTGACCACCCAGCCTGCTTAAAAATCTTTCTTTTAATCATTTGATAAAAACGAAAAAAAAAAATATTCGAAAATCCCCCCCCCAAAAGAATGTCATCAAACATGGTCGTATATTGGCCAATATCCTGCAATGTTCTAAGAATGAGAATTCTAACTTATTAGATATTTATTGGTAAAAGACTTATGTGTTAATACCTGAAATAATCATTTGTGTTGAAACACTTTGAACACACATTGTCTTTGTCTTGCAGTCTTGCTGCTTTGAGTGTTAAATAATGGTCAGTGTTGCTTGTGACTTGTTTGTTTCGATTTTTCCTTTGCAACACAAAAAGAATGTGTTCATGTTTGTAGTGGGAGATTACGAATATTTTTTACTTTTTTTTTTTTTCGAACAAAACTTTATTATTGATTACCTGAGGTAATGCATATCATTTTTTTTTTTTTTTTTTTTTTTTTTTATATATTTTTGCATGTAAGAAAAAAATTCCAATTATATATTATTATTATTATTTTGAATCCCATCAATATCCTTGGCATTAAATATTCGCATGGAATTCTTCACACCACTCAGATGAAAGACCAAGACGAAATAAAGATTAAGGGAAATAACTATGTTAACCATTTTTTACCTCAGTCTGACTTGACCAGTGTATACCAACCAATAGTCATAAAGTTTTGATATGTTACACAAGTTCAAGATTACATTACACTTACTCAGTAAATAAATCTGTAAAATAATTTTTCAACATTTTTTGGTGTGGTGTTTAAACAACACATATCTTTTTTTTAATGCTGTGTCTTTGTGGTGTATTTTCTTCTGTTCTTTTTTTTTTTTTTTTAGAATTCCGTCCATTTGAATTCAATGATTATATTAGATTGATTTTAGTGTTTGTAATGTTTTTGACAGGGGAATTGATTAATTTCAAGATTTTAGACTTCAGTCTCTAAGAAAGAATTCTTAATTTATGATGATATTTTTTTTCACTTTTTTTAATAGAAGAAAATCAAGGAAACCAGTTCTAGTGCTCCTGGGATTTAACCCTGCTTTATGGAGGCGTGAAATGTTTGTTTCTTTCGCTGCAAGTTCACAGACAAAGTCTTGTGAAGTATTTTTTGTGTAACTCGATCTTCTAAGTGTACTTCCTCTTTTGTACCCCTTTATTCTAATGTACTTGCATTCTGTTTTTCGCTTATCTCTTGACAAATAAAAAAAATGATTACATCATTAACACAATTCTTAGTCGTTTATTTCCTGGGCCATTACATATAGATTTCCTTGAAAAGGTTGTTACACAGTAAATGAAGTTCTTAAATGTGTTCAACATATTGAACAGTTTGTTTTGTTCAAACTGTACCAGAAAATGAATAAACCCAAGCTTGATTTCTGTATCCAGCATCCTATTCAGTGTACATTTAGAGCTGAACACCACTCGTAACATGCGCAAATCTAGAGGGAGGGTCAGGGGGTCCAGACCCCCCCCCCTCCCCACCTGCAAAATTCAAATTTCTTTAAAAATTACATTACAAAAATATGCCTCGAACATAGCCCCCCTGGCAAACTCAAATAACTGTCGGAACCCCCCCCCCCCCCCTGGAAAAATTTCTGTATCTGTGCATGCATAAATAGACAATGTCTTGCAGGTATACTTTTGAAGAACCCTCCAATTTTGTTACACTTGTTTGCACAACTGAAACTCCTGGCCAATGTGTAATATTCCCTATGTTGTCTTAGATTTGGTGCATTCATTTCTTGTGTTGTTTGCATTTTCTGTGTGTAAATAATGCATTGACCTGTATATTGGATGTTCCTTTTCTCGTAGTTTGGAAAAAGTGTGGAAAATTTGATAACTTAAATTTTTTAATAACACGGTGATGTAAGATGTACGTCCACACAGGTGAGACCTCTACATTGAAACACTTTGAACCGTTAAGAGGTCCGTGGCTTATATAAGGGTTGTAGGGATAGCTGCGGTGAAAGAGAAATATGGCGGACAATGCCTTTTATGAGTCGTGTTCAGCTTTAATGAATAGTGGCACTGTTAGAGACAGGCGTGGACCTCTTTCCAACACTTCTTCCTCATTCCCTTTCTTTCTCTCTCTCTTTATCTCTCTCTCTCTCTCTCTCTTAAATGAAGACCAGTAAGTTGATGGTATTGAGGCTTTTTACTATCATGATAACTGTGGTGACATTATCAACTACCATACAAATACTTCATGCATCAACATATACCACTAACATTGTAACAGTACATCTACACTTCATTTGTAAAATCAGTATGAGAGTGATCTACATGTAGGTAACATTTTTCCAATACAAATGACTAACAGTTAAAAAATAAACCTGTTTTTAAATGTTCATGACTAGGAGGAGTATAACAATTTGATTTTTCAAGTGACTAAAGTTGTGTAGTTTTTTCTACCAGGTAATAAATATTCTATAAAGAACATATAATTGTATTTCTTACAATAATAATGCTTTATGTTCATAAATATTTGTAATTTTTTTTTTCCGTGGAGCAAATCAAGGTAAAGGTAAATAAACTAGTTTTTCTACCGTCAGTACATAAGGTACTTTGATTATCTTGATGCCGCTGAATGTCCAGAAGTTTCTGAGGACGGACTTCCCGGAATCGTCATTTCATCTGGACTGTCATGAGTCCCTCGCTCAGTATACCCATCAACGTTCCCACAATTCTGTTCACTTTGATGCAAATCCCCACTATCGCTGCTAGCCAAAGGAGATTGTTCACGTAAAAGCTGAGTAAATTTTTCATGTGGGGGGCTCTCGGGAGATTTGCCATGTTCCGGAAATTCTTCACGGAATAAATTGGCCAAGTGGCGGGGTGGAGAGTTATTTCCCTTGGCAGACGTAGAATTATTATCACAGTTACTTCCCTTGTCACTAGAGAGTGTGGAGTTTAGGTGAGAGGATTGTTCACTTTCGTGATATCGCTGCAGAATCTCGCGGATTTGGACGGAAGAACGGTCAACATTGTCCATGCACATGCGCAGTTTGTCCTTGTGATGTGAGGTCATGAGGTCATAGGAAAGTTCACGAACCGTGCGACACAGCTGAATACAGGCAGAGACGATGCTCATACAGGCCGCTGTTGAAATAAAAAAAGAAAATCTGAGTGTCAAAGACCTGAATTTGTAACAAATTAAAATTGACAAACAAAATGGAATACTGGTAGCTGGAAAACCACAGTCCTTTTTTGTTTCCTGTAAAAAATTGACTTAATGACAGTTTTTAAACAGAGTTTTTCAAAGGAAAAATCCTGTTGAAATGGTGAAAATGGGTGGGCAGCTGCCAAAAGGGTACCCCTATTGTACGGATAAATCCTCCTACAGTTTTCAATATAAGAAGTTATTGTTTTGCAGATCAATTGTAAATATATCAGACTGAGATGTGCATATTACTTGGATTTTGATTTTTGATAAATTATGAAAAAAATACCAGCTGTTGAACTTAATTATTTTTTGGCAAAATATTGCATAGAGGGTACCCCATTTCTCTGTATGGGTTGTGTTTATCAATTCAGGGTTGACAAAGAGATTACGGATACTGTTCACACAAAACAAAACCTGGTTTGCTGTAACATCGGGATTGACAGTTTTTTTCTTGTCTCGCAAATAAACATGGACTGTATTTTTGCAAGGACCTGACTAAGCTACTTAAGATAGATGCAAATTATTAGCTTAAAAATGGGCGACAATTACTTGAAGTATCATTTGGGAAATAAACACAGCATAATTATATATATATATATAATATATGCACTATTGACACTTGTTACTTGTATAAATGATGGAGATATGACTAAATTAAAGTACATTGTTTTATGTATGGTGTAAAAGTATATATATATAAAGATGGCTGAACATAATAGAGGATTTTTATTAAGCTTCATTTGTTGTTTTTTTCATTATTGAATTATATTTAAAAAATATTTTTCTGTTAAGAAACTTAGATTTTTTTTTATTAATGGCAATCACTTGTAATCTGATAATATTGACTACAGCATATGTCTTTTCATTAGGACGCAATTTTTTTTCTGTCAATCAAGATAAGGAGAGAGCAGATTTTTTCCCTGTTAATCAAGATAAAGAGAGAGAAATATGAGGGTGGGTGGGGTAGACAAGCGTGTGTTAAGAGAGGGAGGTGTTCGTTCCATTAGGCATGTTCCATTACAGGAAATTGCATAATTTGTAATTTTGTTTTTCAATTACTGTCCTAGCTATTTGACACTAACAATTTGACTATTAAATATTCCAAAATACAAATGCTCTTAATTGCAATATATTCCCTTTCAGTCCAACCTTTTATTAATATATAAATATATATATTAACTATAATCAAGGATAAAAATTTCCATACTGATATAAGCCAAAATCAAATCCACTGAACTCTTATACTTTAAATTAAAAATTTAAAAACCCTGACAATTTTCTCAAAAACAAGAGACCTCCTTGAACAAGAGTTATAAAAATCTACAAATCATCAAGCGACCAAGTTTTTCCTGATTCAGAAGATTTTTACTGAAGTGCTGTTATGCCTCGAATGACTATTATCTACTTCACTGCGACCACTTTACAATGGGTGTGTCCCGCTTCCTGTCTGTGTATCATGATTGTGTATAAATGTGTACAATGCTAAAGTGATTGTTCAATAACTTTAACTGGGTGGAGCTTTCATTTTACAATCAGCTCTCGGCTAGCTAGCTAGCTTAGCCCCCTGTGGGGTGAAAATTCTGGGCATGAAAAATTTATTATGCGCATGTTGAATTATTGCAATGGGATTATGTCATGTCGGTGTATTTATAATTATACCCTTTTTGCACATACTGCTGTTGTTTAAAAGTTTAAACCACTTGAATCGACTTAAACTTTGTGCGATTCTTAAGTTTTTAATCTATTTCTCTCCATGAGGTATATTTTTGTCTCCTCTTTTTTCTTTTCCATTTTGCAATACTGATCTATAAATTTATACTTGTTCAACAAATGTTTTATAATTTTTAATTATTAAAAATTTTAAAACTTTATCATGTTTATCATGTTTATTAAATTAATTTATATCCAAGCATGTATTAGTGATAAGTCTAAGATTACTCAAACAAATTGAACATGTTGAAATAATTTAATTACTGATTTAGAAAAGGAAGTTTTATCCATCCAACCACTGTCCATCTCTTAATAATAAATATGTTTCATGACATAATAACATATGTTCAAATCAAATCAAGTGCTATTTATACCTATATTAATCATAACAAATTCAAATCAATTTAATAAATATAAAGTATTAATAAAGAAATGAAAAAATAAATATTTTTTAAATTTCCAACATAAAAGAGCATCATTCTGCATTTAAAAACACTAGAATGGAACTTGAAGGGGTTCTGCACTACAAATCTACAATAATGTCAATTGAAAGTAAATTATAAAATAGCTTTCATTTTTTGTTCACTTATTAATGACTGTATTAAGACAGCTTAAGGATGCTTAGACGAAAGGTTACATATGATAGACTTTGTTAATTACTAGTCAACTTTCTTAACCTAAATGATGGAATTGTAGATTTGGCACCATGAAATTATAATCCACAATTATAAATATATAACTACAGGTATAATTACAATTTTATATCAACACATTTTTCAAATTTTTTTTTTTTTTTTAATTTCAAGTTTATTCTTAACGTAGTGTCATAAATTCAAAACCCCTTTATAGCTGTTCAGAGGCCCGTTGAAAGGTAACAACAATACCTGGCCTTTGTGATGTACCTGTGCGTTTTACATATTTCTCAGGTAAATTAACACAGAGTGGGACCACACCCTCCGATTTACATCACAGCTTGGCAAGCTGACATCAGGTCCCTTCCCAGAACTGTATAGACAGAGAAAATCATTGACCTGAATTTGAGCTGGGGGCTAGATGGTGGTGTCGCTATTCATTTTGAAAATATTGACTTTCTAATTGACAGTTGATTTATTATTAGCATCTGTAGGAAGCCTCAAATTTTAAAGAGGGCCCTTGGGAAATCTAACGCTCAACAGTGGAGCAGTTCACAGCTAATATTGATTACATTGTTTTAATATAGTGCTTAAAAAAATGTGGGAGGGGAAGGTCAAGAGCAGAATAAGGGAATTTATGACAAAATTGATTAATAATTTTGTTTTACTAATAAATCCGATTTAGTCATAATAAATCAGTTGCAAATTTTTTTTTCTTTTTAAATAAAAATAAATTACACAATTTAGCCAGCTAATAAATATAGGATATAATGTTATAATAAAATGTACCATATATGCCATTTTTACAAATAATTAATAATTCAACGTAATGTAAGTCATTAGGATTAATAAAAATATGTTCATTAATACTTAGTCTATTATATAACTTGGAGCCTTAAAGATGGCCTTGAACTTAAAATTGCCAATCTTTCAGAGAGAGAGAGAGAGAGAAATAAGAAGAGGAATGCGTTGAAAGAAACCCTTGAATATACTTCATGTTATCAAGTTTCAGGAACAAAGCTTATGTTTGCACTTTGCAGTAAAAGGTCAAAAGACAGTTCAGGCCAAAAATTACCAATAATACCCCATCACCAAACAAAACCAAAATAACCCATTAACTTTTGATATTGCAAATATGGATATTTCAAGACTGAAGTACATGTACATGATGTATCCTTATTGTATAATGGATATTTTTTAATGCTAGGTTTAACCCCAGTAGATGTATCTTGAATCCTTGAGCATGTTAAGTATTTATATCTCAAAGTTTCGATCTTGATGAGAGCAAGTTCAAGATATAGGCCCAATCTTTGCAATTATTTATAGGTATAACATATATTAAAAATCATAGTTTGACAACATTTTCTCAAAAATTGGTTTTTGACCATGTTAAATGACCTTGACTCTCAATGTGGCTTTGGGTAATATAATCCCCATTTGTTGGCAAAATTGATCTGATTCCATTATATTTGTCTTTGTGGGCGATTACATGTATAACGTACTTGTATGTATAAATTTTTTTTTTCTAACCAAAGCTTATCACTGCAAGCATTTTGTCATTATAAGTTAGAACATAATCAGAGTTAAGGCGGTATATGGGACATCTGTCGATAATAATGTGCAATTAATTTAAAGTACATGATTATAATCAATCTTCTTTCACCGTTTTAGAATTTTCAAATATTACAATATTTCATGACTAAAAAAGAAGTTTCTAAAAATTTTTGAAAGAGCAAAAAATTATAAACACCCCAACCACCCCAACGTTTTTCAAACTCATGACTTATAGATTTGAGTGAATGCCTTTTTAATAACCCATGGTTAACATTATGTTACGATAATTTTATTAGGATTAAATTATGTAACAACTGAAGATTCTTTCAAGATTCATAAAATCTTAACATTATTTTCCATATTCTACCGGTACATGAACAAGATATTTCTATTGAACCTTTATAGTTATTAAATGAGAGGCTTATCAAAAAGGGCTTGTTTGCTTTCAAGCTCTTGACACAAACTTTATTCTCTTTTAACATGTTTAAGTAGCGTATGATAATATTCTGATTGCAAAATTCACACCTTGAGACCCAGGGTTCTTTCGCCTCATAATGGTTATGGGGATGATGCCATTGAAGTTGGAAAAATTAGCAACGTTTTGGAGAATATTGGCAGGGAAAAAAATTACTGTATAATGAAACTTATGGTACCATAGTTTAGGTTTCTGATGTTTAGAACTGTAAAAATTTATTAAACTTTTATTATTAAAGGTTCGCAATATAAAACAATCTTAAGTTTAAATTTTCCCAATTATTCTTACCCCTTAAAATTAAGAACACTTGTGTGGATATTTTTATTTATTATTTGAATATCCACAGTTGCACTCTATTAAACTTTGAGAACTAAGGATGACTGGGTAAATTCATTTCAGGGAAAATGTCAAAGTACCTTTTTCAGAATGGGACAAGTCCCAGGGACCTTTTAAAAACCACAGATTATAGACATTCCAGAGCCCCAAGACCCAATGGCTTGATACTTACCAAGAATCGACTTCTGTACATCCCTTGCTTCGGGTGACAGCACAGCCTCTTTACCGACGAAGTCTTCCTCCGTGGCGAAAGTCACGAGAGCTTGGGCAGTGGTGGAAACTGGGTCACAGAAGTTGATGAAACGAGCATGATACCTAGTGCTGGGGTGAGATTTGTATGTTTTAATACTGGCGATAAGACATCCTGCTGCACAAGTCACGCTTTTGACGCACAGTTTAAATTGGTCTCTGGTTCCTTCGTCACGTACCTTTTCGTCAGCAGACTTGCATATATTTGTTAGTACCGATATGTGTTTAGAAATGTTTGAACACAGGTCGATGATTAGCTGCGGAGATAGGTCGTCCACTCTGGTCTTTTTTAGCCGATTGCAACTTAATTTTATTTCTAGGCCGGCTAATGATATAGAATATCGATCGACAAGTCCTGGGATCGCTTGACAACAGTCTTTAAAAGATATTGCACAAATGTAAGAAACATGACTACACAGTTCCATGAAGGTTACCACAGTCGAAGTGAGTTCAGTCAAGCCTTCGCAAATTTCCACCGATTTCGTGGTGATCATGTGAACATAATTAATAACGCTCTTCATCAATGTCTTGATCGTTTTAGTGCTTGCGATAATTCTTTCGCTGACCTGCACAAAAGTTGACTTGCTGGATATGGTGTCAGTTCTAATGGGCCGAGCATCACAGGAAAGGATCAGAAGCTCTGCTACTGACTGCAAAGTGCTGTGACATCGCTCACACGTCCCTGTCAATGTCCTTATGTTGTTGTAGCTCATCCTTAAACATAAATCTCATGACTTTTCTACTAAGCCAAAAATTACACAACTACGAACTCAGCGAGTTTAAAAACAGCTGATGCCATTTCTCCCTCCGTGTGCCCCAAAGAACCTGAAAAATCAATGTCTCGGACGAAGCATTCTTCAGATAACATAATGTGCATCGTTTTCATTTGCTGCACCGACTATCATAAGGCTTTCATAAATATTACAGCAATAACACCATAAACATTTTGCAAACATGAGTTTCTTCGTTCGTCGGTATCGGCTTCCTCCTTTTGTGATGTATGAGTAGGCGTGGTCACTTTCAACAGCAGGAAGTAGTTTTTAGCAAATCACGTCAATGGTCACGTACAACGCGCGATTTCCCGTTTGCCCTTTTACGGTCTAAATGCACAAACAAAATAGTTCTAAATGATTAATATGTTCCCTAACATGAACGTTTGTTGTGTTAAAAATACTCGGAAATGCGTAATGGTTTTGAAATAGTGTTTATTTTCTTGTATTAATTCGCTTTATTCGAAATAAACTGTAATAATATGCGTATGAATATCTTGCTTTGCAAAGAACTCCATTACAGGGACTACTTCCGGTTTTTTTAGCCTGAATCTCGAAAATTTGAACTTATTTAAATCAACAAGAAGGTAACTGTTTTACGTTTGGAATGCTAAAATCAAGAAAATGTCATTATGGTTTCAATACTAAATCCTACTTAAAACGGAAGTCAACAGAAAATGTTGTCTTCCGTTTCATGCACATGTTACTTCCGTTCCCGCTAATTTGTGTTTGGGTCAATATGCTTTTGAGAAAGTAGAGAATCAATAATTAATACAGGAAAGCTTTAAAAAAAGCCAAAATGTAGTTTTCATTTTGTGAATTCCATACTATGTATGACAGTAACAGCGATTAAGTCTCATTCAATCTTGCATTCAGATTCAGAACAATAAAATTTAATTTTTCTTCACGGGAGCATAGCTGCATAGAACAGTAGTTAATTATCTATAACACCTCATATCATGAGTACTAGGGACAATGCCTTTAAGTTTGAAAAGTATGAATACACTGGGATGTTATTGTAATCCTTTCAAGAGCTACACCTGGCTCTGGTTCGACTGTGCACAGTTATCCTTGATCCTGCTATAATACCCTGTTTACAGAATACTGCAGCTCACAAACTTGATTCCTCTTGCACATTAAAAGAAATTACGTATATATGTTTAGGTAGTCCGAAATATCTGACGTTTTCCTGGCTTTTTTAACGAATTTGATATTTTACATGCCAGGGAAAGTCCGAAACACGAGTACTAATACAAAAACTGGAAATCGCCGCCTCCAACTGGAGGCAGGCATTCTAGGCCGGTGCATTCAATGGCGCACCAGACAGGGATTCAAACCTAGGTCACCTGGCCCCGCCGCCACCAACTTTCCTCAAGTCAATATTTGGCCTCAAGTCAAACTACATTTCCTTTAAGGATTAGAGTTGAGGACTGAGTTGAGTGATTTGAAAATATTGGTGATGGCGGGGCCTGAATCTCTAGTCAGGTGCTCTACTGGCGCTGGTATATCCAAACCGGTCGGACCATAATAAAGGTAGAATGCATTTATATATAGTAGGATACAGAGAGGAAAAGGGTGTTGGTGAAATTAAAAATAGGCTGGTCCCTCTATCTGGTTTTCGTATATTATATATAACTTTACCATAGGTAGTATATAACTATACAGGCATGCAACCAGTTCTTTCCGAGTACCATTTCTTGCCAGCGCATTGCTATGTCTTTATCAACACATTATCATGTACGAAAAATGATGAAACAATGCACTGGCGAGAAATGGTACCAACGAGAGATGGTAGCATGCCAGTAGGTTTACATCATATTGAGATATTGTAATGAGATTTTTTTTAACTAGACAGGTTCCAATCTGTGCCTCTGATCGACGTCCATCTGGATCTGATCATTTCTTGATGTTGACACGGAGACTTGCATGCCGATGTCGGCGTCACTAACAGAGGAGGGTCTGGACCCCGGGTTAGTGATATCTACCGTAGAGGAACAGATCATTGAGGATCAACAGGCCGCTAAGGAAATCATACTCTGTCCAGAAATACAGTTTGTCCAACAGAAGTCTCAGGTATGGGATTGAACATAGGAGTCCATATAAATATTTGTAACAAGAAAAAACATCAAAAGCTTAATGTAAAAGCAAAGAAGTAATTAACTTGGCTTACGGTACTGTACTAATACATGTGTATCTGTGTCCTCATTTTCCTGTCGGGTATAGGAATGTATTTCTTGTCAGGAGCTTTATCCCTGAGTTATTCGGGCCCATGTCCATGTTCCATAAAGCCCAACCTGTTACAGTAATACATTAATTAACATAAACTATGATTAAGTTTGTCAGCATATTCAAGTCCAGTGTTTGAAAATTTAGCTTTTAAAAGCCAATTATTACCTCTAGACTCTAGTGAAACCCTTGAGGTACCAAAACATTTTTGCATATATATTCAGAAAAAAAGAGTGGTCCCCCTTTGATTGTGATGATTGAATCCTATATGTTTCATAGCTGTCTTTGTCATCTTTGCTAGCCAAGTGTTTTCGGTCCACTCCACTTCCCACTTGTGGGGAGAGGTGCGGATCAGAAACCCTTGACTTGGGAAGATGGTCTTTGTTTGATGACGTTAAGATTTTAGAACATTGTTTATCCTATCATCAATAAAGAGAATAGAGTATTTTACCTTTGATTGTGATAATTGAATAACTGTTTCATTTTTATATCTTTGAATTCATCCTCTTTGAATTGAGAAGGTCAATCCAATTCTAAATATTTCTTTATGCTATCATTACAGCCTGCCAAAGAGAAGGACATTGTCATCTTCCCAAAGTCCCGGCAGTACTACGCTAAGATGTCATTGGTTGATCTGGGAAAGAGGCTCCTAGAGGCCGCCAAGAGGGGAGAGACAGATGACGTCCGCACCCTTATGTCTAATGGTGCCCCATTCACAACAGATTGGGTACTGACGTAATATGATCATAAAAACTCTTAACAATAAACATTTCAATCGATAAATTACACTTCTCTGAATGTTACAGTATCTTTAAAATTAAGATAGCCATGAACACTTAAAACTAATAAGGAGAGAACTCTAGTTTGATTTCCTGAAATGAATTACTTGTAAATTGTTCACTTTATGTTTTGACTCAGTAATTGAAAAAACCTCTGTGTTTTACAGTTGGGCACCTCCCCACTACATTTTGCAGCTCAGTTTGGTCACCTAGAGACCGCTGAGGTTCTCCTGAGGGCGGGGATCAGTAGGGACGCCCGAACAAAAGTGGACAGAACCCCCCTCCATGTGGCCTCCCAGGAAGGTCACTCTGACATTGTGGATCTACTGGTCCAACACGCTGCGGATGTGGATGCCAAAGACATGGTTGGTGGATGGATAATCCCTTGTTAATCCACAATAGGGGATGATCCTTTGTTAATCTACAATAGTGGATAATCCAATGTAATCCACAATAGTGGATAATCCTTTGTTAATCTACAGTAGTGGATAATCCTATGTATTCCACAATAGTGGATAATTCTTTGTTAATCTACAATAGTGGAAAATCTTTTGTAAATCCACAATAGTGGATAATCCTTTTTTAATCTACAATAGTGGATAATCCTATGTAAATCCACAATAGTGTTTAATTCTTTGTTAATTCACAATAGAGTTGAATCTGAAAAAATCACTCTACCCTTTACTCTTTAGAAACAAGATAAAACCGAGTTAAGATAAAAAAAAATCAATATCATCTTCAGGCACTACATATCAAGTCAAACCTACTGTACAGAAAATTTCATTACCAAATACCGTATTTTTCGGAATTTAGGTCGATACTTTTTTTCTCTGGGACGTGGACCTCGCCCTATTCATCGCTTCGCACTATTTATGTTTTTTTTTTTTAATTTGATGTGAAAATTTGCAAAAATTCATTCAAACCTCCAATTAAATCATGAGAGTTCACTTTAATACCGCTTGGATTCTGTTTAAAAATCGTATGAATTTTTGTCAATATTTTGTAGTAACTTATCAAAACAAATTAAATGTGAATAAATTTATTTCTTCTTACATTTCTTACTTCTATCGTTCAGACTGAATCATATTTCGATCTTTATTACATGCTGTCATGCATTTTGTTCGTGTGGTTACGATAAACAGGAAATGGATTTTGCGCGGTAAAAGTAAAATGAGAACTGTACAAAGGGTAATTACGGGAGAAAAATATCATAAGGGTTGAAATAAAAAAAAAACGATTTGTTTTTATAAAATGAAATCTAAACCAGGTGTCTCTGAAATCAGTCTGGGTAGGGCCTACTATGTTTATACACAGTTGAACTCTCGGCATGTGCTACTCATGTCCACAGGCTTCGATAAGATCAGAGTTTGACCCATGTGTTGTATACACAGTAAAAAGTCACACAGAGGTGTGAACAATTATCATGATTATGTACCGGTACACATTGTTTAAGCCATGCGGTAGGATATATAAAAAAATCTTGAGGAATAATTACAATGACGATAGATGAACAGTAACATTTATAGCGGTAACATAAGCGGGTGAAATGAATCTTCGGTGAACTAATTAATGTTTTAAACTCAACCAACAACAAAAACACAAGGTTGCATGTGCTACCGTATTCATGCCCCCAGGCTAGGTTACTATCCACCGGTTAACACCATGCAGTTTGTACACATTTAAACAAACAATCTTAACCATTAATCCGGCCTTACTGAATAAATTGATTTTAAAAAATGTTGTTGCAATTTCAGACATTTTCTTACGATGTGTAAATTTATGGAATGCATTTTATTTCCCTTTTGTTTAAACTGTAAAATAAGATGAAAGGCTGCTATGATAACGATATTGGTTTAAACCATTTATTCATTTAATTTAGTGGTAATTTTTCGACCAATTCATTGAAGTCGACCTATTTATACTTTTTAAAAAAAAATTGTTAAAAACGGGTTCCTTCGCCCTATAAACAGGATCGACCTAAATTCCCTAAAATACGGTATATTAAAAGGAAGAATAAAAGTCAATTTTTTAAAGTTATGGTCTAAATTATTAATAAATTATTTTTTGCAAACAAAAATAAAATCAAATTTAGGGCTTGTTTTAGGTAATTTTTAGACGACTGGTCATAGATTTGTCATACTGTGTATTTTTTAATGCAGCTGAAGATGACCCCCTTACATTGGGCCACAGAAAAAGGACACGCCCATGTTATGGAGGCCCTGATCAAGCATGGAGCAGACACAACCTGTGAAAACAAGGTACGGGTAGTGAAGAGATATTAAAAATGCTTCAGAAAATTGTCCCATACACAGCATCAGGTGAAGTGCTGTTTCTGTGATTGATGTAATTGCCATATTGAAAAGGGGGTTAACTCAAAACTTAAAAAAAATAATCTGAATCATGTAAGTACATGTACATGTACATGACTAAGACCAAATTTTTGAAGTTTGAGGTAGAAAAACTTAGCAAAAAGGAAACTGATACCTTTAATTACATGTAGATTCAAATGCATATTAATTATAAATGCGAACTGCGAATAACGAATGCTTTATTCTCTTAAGTTTGACAGAACACCTTTGGATATTGCCATTGGAAACGGCCGAGCAGACCTTGTACAAATATTACAGCTAGCTCAGGTACTGTGCTTGTCATCAAAACACACCATGGTTAGGTCACCTTTAAATTATTGTTTGCAACTTAAGATACATGTATATTTGTTTACAATCTGAGCATCATTTTTTTCTCTGAGTGATATTCAGTTACGGAGTATTTGCAAATCTTATTGTTTGTTGAATTTTATGCAACTTTAAAAAAATAAAATCATATCATGGTAAACTGTTCATGTTGACAGCACACACATATAGGCAGTATGGGAGATGATGAGACAGTCACGATAGAAACCACAGAGGTGGATCCAGAAAATATCGAGGAAACGGTGACCGTGTCTTCAGACCTGGACGGCAAACAGGGTGAGATGGGGGTGGTGTAGGAGGCCCTGGGGGAAGGTGAGGGGGTCCATGATATGAATGAATAGGGGGTCGGATGTAAGGGACCTCTAGAAGAAAGACAGAGAATATGATGCGGCAATTACTGGGTATATAATATGTGGAAATTTTTTTACAGATAAACCGGTAGGCTTGTATTGGGGCAAAATAAAAGACTAAGGGAGGGCAGGGTGAAATGTTGGTGAAAATTGGGTATCGTCCAATAAAGAATATTAAAGAGGGAGATTTACATGTATCTAAAAATAAGGTAAAAACTTTGAA
Organism: Magallana ariakensis; assembly: GCA_020458035.1. Taxonomy (NCBI): domain Eukaryota; kingdom Metazoa; phylum Mollusca; class Bivalvia; order Ostreida; family Ostreidae; genus Magallana; species Magallana ariakensis. The sequence continues at coordinate 62,837,640 of CM035811.1, forward strand.
AAGAGGGGAATATATTCTGAATGGATACTGTGGGGGGAAGGGCTTTTTTCCTATAAAACAAAATTCAACCAATGAAGAAACATGAAATGTGTTTGTATTTGACTGTTATCTGTTTGTTACAGACAGCCAGGATCAGACGAACTCCTCCGTGCTGGCTACCCTAGCCGCTCTTGCTGAGGCCACAGCCCCAAACACCAGCACACAGGGTAGGCTCAGTCAGGCCAAGAAATTATTGATAAGTTTCTCAGGCACTGCTGCATTTATAAATTTTATTGCCATTTTGTTAAAGGGGCATAACTCAATTATACATTAACAAGTAAAAAAAAAAAATGCTTAGTTTTTTCCCCCGCTTTTAATTTTTCATTATAGGTGAAATTAGGTATCAGCAGTATATAATTTAAGTATTATGGCCTGAGAATGTATAGAGTTATATATTTTAGACCTTACATATCATTAATGATTGTATGCCTTTCCACTAAATCAGTTATTCATCAGCTGCATCCTTCTCTCAGTTCTTTTTTCAATTTTTTTCATGCATTGACTTGGAAGATAAATTGGGAAATAAATAAATGCAGAGAACAGATCACTTTCAAAGGATAATTTAGCAATGATTTTTAGGAGTATTATACTGGCCTTCATGTATATTTTCCGTTTTAATTCCAGTGACGACGGCGAACACGGATGCAATGTCGTGGTTGGAGAGTCAGGGAATCACCATGATAACCACCACAGAGGGCGGGATCATCTCCTCGGCGATGGAGAGCGGCCAATCAATAGCCCTCACTGGTGTGTAGCATTAACCTTGCGTATTTGTATAAACTGTAAACATGTTGCATTTTGCTGTGTATTCTATTTAGAGTGTTTTAGGTGTAAAGTGGCTTCCCCTAAATTATGTACTTGTACATTGCTAAATGCCTTGAATCAATGTACAAGAATAGGTACTTTTAAAATTATGCTAATTGAAATCTTTGATTACTTGTTGAAAAATTAATTTCTGCCAAATATTGTACATGCCAATTATGATACTTTTACAGTAACCCAAATTTCTTCTTCTTCCAGAGGCTGGTAAGATCGCGCTGACCAACATCATCAAACAGCAGGGTCTTTCGGCGGGGACGCTGATCACCCAGGACGGGGTGCTGACGGAGGACGGGATAGTGACAGAGGACGACACCGTGGTCACCCAGGAGACGTCGATCCTCGGGGCGGGGGAAGTGATGGAGGAGGATGTAGAACAGGGACTTGTGGAGGAAAATGAAGGCCAGGTAATTAAAGGGGGGGGGGGTCATACAGAGTTGTGTCCCTTTGTGTGGAAGGAAAGGTAAGTGGGGGGATGGCATTGATTTAGGAACAGGTAAAGGATCTTGGTACAGGTAAGGGGGGTGGTGGATGATGGAGGGAAAGGTAAGGGGGAAGGAGGAGGTGATTTAGGGGAAGATGGAATAGGGAATTCTGGAGGAGAATGAGGGATAGGTAATTGGAAGAGAGGGTGTCATAAAGAGTTGTTTTCCTTTGTGTGGAATGTAAAAGGGGGGAGTCATACAGACTTGTGTCCTCTTGTGTTTGTGGAATGAAAGGGACATGTTATAGAACATTTTACATACATACATGTGCATGAAGTCAAATTTTGGTGGGGGGGGGATACAGGGAAAGATAAAAGAAGTGTGCAACGTAAAGAGTGAAGATGTGGTGTTGTGGTCCTTTGTGTGGAAGTTAGTAGGTGTCATACAAAAGTTGTGTTGAAGTAAAGAAGGTGGGAGGTTGTCAATTAGAGTTATGCTCTTTTTTGCGGGAGGTAAAAGGAGTTGGTTGCTTAGAAACAAAGAAATTTGAATAAAGCAGTTTGTGTACATGTACATAAGTACAAATTTTTATGTTTAAAAATGAGAGGATTATAGCACTATTATTTATTGTGAGCCTAATAATAAAGTTATGAACAAAATGTAAAAATATGCTTTAATGAATAATAATTGAATAATAACTGTATATTGCATGTATTACTGATATCGTGATGCAGATGTGTTTAAGGAAAACACAAATACATGACTGTACACAATTATTAAAGAAAACAGAAATAAATGTACACAATTATTTATTCTACAGAAGGTCATTACAATTGTGGCAGCTACAGGACTTGACCAGGACGAGGAGGGACTGGGAGAGGTCATGACCTCTGAGGGCATCGTGATGGGGGCAGGGGACGACAACGATGAACAGCTGGGTAAGGGTTGTTTTGTGTGGTCACAGAATTCTTGCATAAATATCAGATATAATTGTGTCAGTGATAATCCTCCAGGGACGTAGAAGTTAAATGGCCTCACTTTTACCTAAGAAAATAGGTGGGAGAGTTTTTTGCAAGGGGATGGTGGGAGAGGAGGGCATCTTAAATTTTTATGGCATGAACTAGTATTCAAATGATTGAACGGACAGACATTTTTTTCATTAATAGGTCTTAGTCTCCCCTTTTTGCATTAATAGTCAAATTTAATAAATTGTTTAAAACCTAGAGTTTTTAACTCAGTATCTAGGTATTGTATCTCTTTTACTTTTACCTAAGAATTGTCTGTGTATCATTTTCACAAATTTGTTCAGAATCATCTGATATGAATTCCTTAGATTCGACCGATGAGCCTCCAATGAAAAAGATGAAGGCTGAAGCTATTGAGGAAGATACCAGTATTTATACTAATCCTATAGAGAAAGACAATGAAGAGGTATGTACAAATGTATATAAGTATGTACAATATCTACCATCATTCTCATATTTAGAGAACTGGTTAAAGTGGCTCGCTACACCTAGAAATAGTTTCTCAAATCAGCTAACAATTACTTAATTATGATAGATAGCATGATGGATTAGAAGTACATGTATATTAAAGTTAAATAGGCGAGTAAATGTGCAATTTAATTCAGTAAATGTGAACAAAAGCCCCAGTCGGATTCGAACTCATGATCTGCGGTTCACAAGCCCGATACTTTAACCACTGAGCTATGACAGTATTCACCAAATTGTTTGATACCAACAATTTAACAAAACATTTGAATCGCCATTATGTGTCATAGTCTCTTAAAATGTCTAGTTGTATAGAGATACCTCAAATGTTTGTTCTTGGCTTGATTCACACTGAACAGAATTGTTGGGATTTAATTTCGTCGTATTGTATTCACTAAAATGTATCATGTATCAGCTTTATATTTACAAATACTGAGGTTAAAAATATGTCTGGGATTTAATTCCGTTGATTAACACTGCCAACGAAAATAATGAAATTAAATCATTAAAAACAAATATTTCTGCTTCTACAGTATTTAAAAAAGTTTCTTTTTATTGATGAAATGATTAAACATTTATATTTTATTTTATCTTTTACAGGAAGTGGACCTGGACAAGGAGAGCCTGCGTCGACAGTTGGAGGAGATGCAGCGACAGGCCGAGGAGTACAAGCTCCAGCTACAGCAGAAAGAGGAGGAGGCGGCCGCCTACAAAAAGAAGCTCGACGAGAGCATCATCACCACCGAGGAGACGTAGGGGTCAGAGGTCAAGGACGTGAAGGGTCGTGACCCCACAGGAAGGCACCAACTCTGTGTTTTGTGTGTGTTAAAATGTCAAACAGTTGAATAGATGCAAGAAAATTGAGTGCGGAAAATATGACACTGAATTGGTCAAGACTAGAAGGGAAAGGGTTAACGAATGAATGTGTGTCAATACGATGGTGTATTTTGGTTTGAAACAAAGTGACCCGAATGACAATGTATTTACAGTTGAAATAGAAAGTGACCCACTGTTAACAATATGTTATTAGGGATTGAAAACACTTTCTGAACATTGAGTTTAATTATGATTGTGTTGGAAACTGTATTTAATTACTGTTAACTTAATATGAATAAGTGGTTTCAGGTTGAAATGATCTCATATCCTTCATTGGTCAGAATGTATATAGAATTGAGATAGATATCTAGGGTTGAGATGTACAATTTTAAGATGTTTGTAATGAATAATGTCTTGAGAAGTGTTAAGATCTGAATAAATATTGGACATATTTCCATGTTGTAAACACATCATCTTGACATTGAACCAACCAATCATGGAGTTTTATCTACTGTACCTGTATTATTTGTGTCTTCAATCATTGCAACCACATTTTTTTTTTCTTACTCAATCTTCATAAGTAATCTAGCATCATGTTGAATTCATCAGAAATTTCATATGACATGTCTTTAATTTGTACATGTACATGTACCAATATTCCAAATTGTTCTTGAACAATGCAAGACTTTGTTTTTTAAAGTCAATAAAACTGATAATAATGAATGTAACAGTAGTATTTCTAGTTTTTTGTTTGAATGGCAAGTACTATAAGTAACTGAGAAAAGTGACAATCTGCGTGTACATGTATGTATGCATTGGAGACAAGGCGAAAACAAATGTTTTGGTTTTTAGACACCTCCACATAAGGTCCACATATATTGAGTTATTCCCCTGCGGAAATCTTGTAATAAAAGTACAATAAAAATGCCTGCGCGTCACATTATATTCTGAAAATTTTTGGCCCCGAGAACCATTTAAAAAAAAATTTAATTGTGCTATCCCTTTCATGTAGCACTGGTTCTATGAGACTCAATGGAATATTTTGCAGCTCATAAAATTGACCAATGCTAATTGGTGACATAGGTGCTCCCCAGCTAATTCTGTAAATGAGAAACGATATCTATATTTATGTCTACCCTCTATACTATAAAATCATTTCTGTAAAAGACAAACGACATCTATTTATATATGTCTACTCTCTATATTATAAAATCAATTATTTTATAGTATAGAGAGTAGACATATATAGATACCATTTGTCATTTACAAAATTAGTTGGGGAGCGCCTATGGTTGGGGATTGACCTTTGATTATCCAATGATGGTTTACATAATTATAACATGTTGATATGGTCAGCAGTGCAGGACATGTAGTAAATTCCAACCAGGCGAGCCTAACTTGACATCTACATTTCTGTGTCCTGTCAAAATGATTTGTGAGATTTAAGAGGGCTGGATGATCATGGCCATTCTAAGGCTATATTTATCTCCTTTGGATGAAGAGCTCTGTAAAAAGACATATAAAATATTTATTAGAGTTTTTTTCTTTACTAATAAAAAGTTTAGGGCCAGAATTATAATAATATACCGGTATGTAAAATTTTAAGGCAGATCTGCAGGCCAATTTTGTTTACCATCCAACCTCCTTAAAAGAAAACAAAACAGGAATTGTCCGAGCATTCTTTTAGGAATTTTATTCAAGTTCACTGACAAGTTGACAACACAGACATACAAGATAAGAAAAAAAAAACCTGATTAAAAATCTACAAACAAAAACAAATGCACACTTCATTTGTAACAGTGTGTTCTATATTGTCACCTGCTTAATGAATATACATACAGTACATCTCAAAAGTCAAATAGAGAATTTCATACATAAATATTTCATAGAAACAGACGTAATTTTGGTCAAGACATTATATCTTACTTGAATAATGCTTTTTGGTCACAAAAATGTTAATAAATTAATGACAAAGTATTCTCATATAAATTAAGAGTTTTTGATTTGAGGTACAAATACAAAGCGGTTTCATATAGTATCTTGTAATGCTGTTCAAATTGAACAGAGTATATTGAAATTAAAGGAGGGTGATTTTGATGGATATCTTATTTTTACAACTGTCAACAAAAAAAACCCAAGGGCATTGGCAAATGATAAATTCAAGGAAATTGTTTACCAATTCCAATACAAGCCACCATAGCCGAGTATTATATTTAGTCCACTTATACAGTGTAGTGTGAGCCAAATTAAATCCCGGCAAGAAAATTTCCACATAATTAATATATACAGTATTCATCTACAGTATATCAAATTGTATTACGAGAAAAAAATTGAAATTTGCATGGTTTAAGAAGAAATTATTCTGTGAAGCAGTAACCAGATATGTGTAATGACCTAATTAATAACTGTGATGACATCATATCCTGATTACATCATATATACTGAGATTTCCCTCCTTAATATACTTTACAAACTCAACAATGATAACAAATTAAATCATCTATGATAATCTACTCTAAAAGTTGTGCACCAAGTTTTAATATATTAGGCAAGGTATTAAAATGTTTATTATATGTTGATTGTTTTTCACATTCCATGATATAATTGAACTTGAAAATAATAAAAATCATGTTAAAATGGATTAAAAGTTCAATACTTTTGACTGACTTATTAAAATATTAATTGCATCTTCTTTACTTCACAGACCCAGTTAATTTTCTCACACTTATGATATATAAATAAGTTTAATTGCATTAAAGAATAAATCATTACAGTATTAAGTATTACTTTGAAAGAGTCACACAGGTTAAAAAAGTGAATATATCATATACTGTTATCTTTGTACAAATATCAATGGATTTTGTTTCTCTGAAAAATACAAGGCTAGCATAAAATCTGCTAATATAAAAATCCATTTAAAGACTTCTTTGGAAAATTGAGACATCGATATCATTTGCATTCCATGTTGCTAAATAAAAATACATGTAGCAGGAAAACCAGGTACCAGGAATTTGAAAAATAAGGGTAAATCATTAGCATGGTGTAAAATTAATTGAAGAAATTGGTAGTTCTGCAGAAAATGTGTCAACTGAAGACAAAAACAGAATTAAGTGGTAGCTGTTATTATAGCATTCAACCCGGCTTCTTTTGTATTACATGTAATGTAAAAATATATTGAGGTTCCTTTTATAGCATATATTGTGCAAAAGTTCCTGATAATCAAGCTATATTATCACATACATTTATCGGTAGTTGTAGTTAATACTAAAAATTGGACAATGTTAAATGATTAGCATTATTAACCTTTAAGTTTGATAGACCAGTACAAGTGCTATTAACCTTTAAGTTTGATAGACCAGTACAAGTGCTATTAACCTTTAAGTTTGATAGACCAGTACAAGTGCTATTAACCTTTAAGTTTGATAGACCAGTACAAGTTCTTGGATGGATTATCTTCTCAATACCAAATTGGTAAGCGTAATCCCCGTTTATCAATTTCTAACTGTGTGACATTGATTTTAAGTCTATAATCAATTTTTTAAACTACGGTATGTTAAAAGGCATGCTTCCAATAGTAAATTGCATTGAAAAATATATGTCAACAGAAAGTTGTTGACAGATTTAAATAACAAATATTCCACTATTACATTGTGACACTGGTTTAAGCCTTGGCAAACTGTAATCAAGATATACATGGTAGATTGCATTAAAAAAAATATGTCAAAAGAAAGACAGATTTTAAAAGTAAAATCAAGATTTATAAACAACACAAGATCAACAGAGCTCATATTCTCAAGCGAACATATCATTCAACTGAAGGGAAATCATTTTTCTTGATATCGACAATTAAGCTCATTGCAAGATGTGACTACAATAAAAAATAATAATATGATATTACAATCAAGATAAAACATAAAATTACATGTATCTCAATAAAAACTCACAATTATGTAAAAAAGGGGAAAAAATGGAATACTTTGGACATCACTGGGAAGAAATATCACATATTAGGGTGAACCAGACAAATAAACTGGTTCACACACAATAAAAATGTGTTATAAGACTCTAGTTAAAATCAGTTTAATAAGAGGACATTTTTATTTTATACCAATATAGTTTGGTTCTTTTACTAACATGCTAGCTAGTTACACAATAGTCTTACAGTCATGTACACTTAATATTTGTAGTATTCTCTGGATAAAATTTTGTAGAATAAAAATGAATTATAAAATTTAAAAATACTGAAATGTATAAAATGTGGCTATTGCATGTATCATATTTCCAAAAAAAAAAGAGAAGAGAATACATGTATATATACATGAAGCCTACACATGCTCAATTCAATCATGCAGTTTGTTAAAATAACAATGAAAGTTATATCATGTCCGAAATATTTTAAAGCAATATGAGCTGTATTTTTTTAGAATTTTATTTTGCTGCAAAAACCTGCTAGTATGATAAGTCTGCATGTAACTTAAACTTTTATGATAAATAAGATTTGAAAAAATCATTAATTTTGTCAGAGGAAAGATTTCTCTTCTCAGGAATATACATGTATAGCAGATCTATTTTTGTACAGGATGACAATTATTCAATTTTGCTCCAATTAAGGCTTCTTAACAGCCTTTTCCACGAAAATATGCCTAACAGAAATTTTAAAACCATGATATTTTTTGTCATTTTAGTAAAAAATAACATTTTTCGTAAAAAAAAAAATTCAACATGAAAATTGCAGCTCATATTGCTTTAAGATAAAAAAGCAATAAAATGATAATGTTTTCTGACTAACAAGTAACATACAGCTAAAAAATTGAAATACTAGTAATTGAAACCTGACTTAAAAAATGAAGTTCTGCCCTATTTTTTCACTCCAACAAATTGGTTCTCAGAAAAATACAGCAAACAAAAATCATTAAAAGTACACTGTCTTACAAAAAAGCACATTCATTTCATGAGCATTGTAAGTGTAAACACATATTATATGTCCCTAAGAGATGGTGGTCAAATTCTTCAGAAAAAAAATAAAGCATATATAATAATTTGATTCTCGATATCAACCAAAAAACAAGTTTGATTTATGTATCTAAGAGATGGTAGTGAAAAATATTTATTAAAACATGCATAAACATGAAAGTCCGAAATCAATATTTCAAGATATCAAGATATTTATATCAACATTATCTGATCTGCAGGCAAATATCCTATATTAAGATTTTTTTCATGAGCATAATAAGTACATGTATTCACATACATGTATGTATCTTTAAAAAAAAAATGGTGGTCGAATACTTCAGTAAAACAAACACATTCATACAAGTCTTGATATCACCAACCACTGACAAAAATTATCCGATCAGTAGACTGCCTAACTACATGTATATCAATTATATCCTAAGACTGTCTTGGCATCAATCTTGACTGAACAACTCCTTCAGTTCAACAAATGTCTCGAACAGCTGGTCCATGAATTTGACCGAGTCAGTTCCCGGGGTGGATCTCTTGGAGGATACGTGGAAGAACACCTTGTGATCCCCGGGAATCATGTAGGACACTCCGTAACCGTCGTCCGAGACAGGGCCAAAACCACCCCCAGGGCAGAGCTAAAACAGAAACACGTCATGTAGAAAACAGAGACAAATTTATGTACAGGTTTATGTGAATACTGTGTCCATAAACAGACCTAACAAAGGACACCCCCCCCCCAAAATAAATAAATGAATACACCTCTTTGCATAGTGTACATGGTTACAGGTATGACATTTGTTGCTGAAATTATTTTACATGTGTTTGACGCTATAAATTGCCTCATTATAGACAACGCATAGGTATAGTATTACCCATGTACAATACATTAGGAGAAATTGCACACATATTTATTGCTGAAAACAAACATGTATTTGTTGCTGTCATAATGCAACATTGGTATTTGTTGTCACAAAAATTAACACTAAGCATAAAATGGGTTGCTGTATGCAACCAATACTTACAGCATGCCTGTACTGGGGCAGGTTGCAGTCTGGGGAGGTTGCTATCTGTTGCTGGGGTTGCTGGCTGGTGGAGAGAGTCCAGGGAATCGTCAGGGCTTCTTTCAGGAACTCACAATCCTGTCAACAGCCAAAACTAACAGTCAGTTCAGTTTGAAATATTTACATTTACATTTGCAAACATGTTTATATGAACCTATAGAATAGCAAAACCATTCATTTCTGTGTGAACTTTTTAATGATGTCACAATGATTACCACATGAACTTATCGTCTGACGGTTGCATTATTGTAAACATAAAAATACGGTTTATTATTAGTAAATACAATGTACTAGTACATTGTAATATTAAATGGTTTGCCTTTCTCAAACATAAAATTTATATATGTAATAAACAACAATGTTAAAAAATTTACGGGGATATGAACTTGGTTGGTACGTGATCAAATGTTCTGAGAAGTCCTTCAGGCTTCACAGGATTTAATCATGTGATCAATCAGGTTTATATACCAGTGAACTTATTAACACATCATTTATTTCTTAATTGAAATGTCATTGAATTCTTAATTTCAATTTATGAGTCTTATTTATCACTATTTGTGTGAACAGAGCTTTAACAATTATCTATGCCTGGATAAAATGTAGTATATGAGATGTTATTTCAATCCCTCGAAACCAGTAAAACACATTACATTACTATTTTTCAAACAGGTTCCATAAACCTCTGGGTAGTGTACAATGCATGACTAGATATATTAAGATCACACAAAAGTTTTGGGCAGTAACAAGCAACGAAATTATAATTCATAAATTATGACAAATGTCAGATACATAATTTCTTAAAAATATATTCATTTGTATTGATAGGATCATTGGCCATTGGTTTAGGAACCCATGAAACTGTGATGGTTGCTAAATCCTTTTTTTAAAAAATTGATGCCCGCAAAAATTCATAAAGCTACGGAACAATAAATGACAAATACAGATACGTACATATCCCATCCCTTTACTGACGACGTACAGAGCAAACAGGTGTCTGTCAATGCCACGCCCACTCATGGCGTCACGGTACGCGTCCTGATGTCGGTTACAGGCGCGACGTAAAAGGCTGATCGTAGTCGCCTTGGGTACAGACTTGTCCAAAAATGCCCTGTAAAAATTATATCATTAAAATGTCAGTAAAAAAGACGAAGTATTGAAAACTTACAGAGTTGTAAAAATCTTTTTCAGTTGTATTTCAATTCATTGAATGTGAGAGTCAGGATTTGCAAAGAAATGTTGGATGTGCTGCATAAAATATCATTGGAGCATATGCTTTGCATAAGGGGTTGCAAAAGGTGATTAATCTTTGTACAATGCCATGTATTAATGATCAGATTTTACTGATGGAAATGATTCTGAAACAGCCTCTTCAAAAGGATTATTTCACTTCTTTACTTCAAAATTACTGAAAGCCCTGAAATGCATGTTTCACTGCACGATGTACTCGGTACTGACATCATTATAATAAAAAACAACAGATTGATATCTCACTTGACAAATGCCACCGAGTCACTACTGAGAGATCTCACTGTCTCGGTCCTGCCCTGGAGATAGAGACGAGTCATCGACGACTCGTACGTCAGCGCAAACTTCCCAGCGTTCTTAAAGTAAGTCACCTGGAGAGCCATCTGTATGAAGGCATCGGGACTGACCTGGAAAAATGATTGACAGGTCACAATGTGATAACTTCAAATAACTAACAAGAGAGTGAGAAATAGCTAACAAAACATATGGAATGGTACACAAATATTGATTTAGGATATAATATTTATATTTTTTTTGTGTAAACGGATCAGACTTACTTTACAGGATTTCATAAATCCTTTTCCATAAACAGTTAACTCCCTTAGGCAAAGGTCAAGGTCATCAGCATTCTAAAAATAACAAAAAGAGGGCCCTTGCATAGAGTATTCTCAAAAATTCTCATGGTGATTTGCCTTCTTTTGTTTTTTGATCTTCAATATTTGAAATGGACATATTTACATTTTCCAGTGTCTTTGTCTGTGATAACACTACGAATCGATTTTGTAATGTATGGTCCAATACATTTCATCAATGACTATTTTAATATAAAATCATACAATTGCTGAAAATTATATAAATATAATATTATTATATAAATCACCCCCGACCGTATTTGATCACCTAATAATACTCAAAGAATGACTCCTTATTCCTTAAATAAATCCTAGTTTATATTAAATCTCTCTCAGATAACAGTTATAATACTGGATACTCACCATTTGGCAGAACTTTTCAGCTTCCACAATGGCAGTTCTCAGGTCTGGAGTTATCTCCCATATATGTCTAGTGGGCATGGATAGGATGTACTGAGAATCCTCGGGGTTAGGGGTCAAAGATCCATCCTTCAGGAACCCACACTGGTCAAGGGCTCTGCAAAGCAAAATACTATTGTTTATACTTGATTACGTACATGTACATGTACATGCAGTTTGATAATATAGTCCATAGGCACCCGATAGCATAATTTTTCGAAATATTCTAGGCTCTAGATAATCTTCTAGAAATTCATCTCTCCCCCTAAATTCATTACTATTACAGGAGAGAGAGAGAGAGAGATAGAGAGAGAGAGAGAGAGAGAGAGAGAGTCTCAAAGAAATGACATACTCTGCAGTATAGTTGTACTCCAACAAGTGAGCTATAATGGGGGCGTCAGCGTAGCTGTGTTCACTGTTACAGCCCATCCGTCCGTCGGGGAACGAGACTAGATTGAAACACTTGTCATACCACAGCTTTCCGTCATTCTTACACAGCAGGTACTGCCCTCTTTGTGACATTTTCTCGTATCGCTCTGTCTCCAGGGTCAACTAAAAGAGAAAGCATCATTCAATATCAATAATCAAGTTACAAAAACTACTATTTTACATTAATGAAAATTTCCTGTTTCAGATTTGCACATTTCTTTTGTCTTTGATAACACACACTCTCTCTCTCTCTCTCTCTCTCTCTCTCTGATCAATAACTTTTTCTGCTGTTTTTTTTTTCATCACCTTACTGACTTTTCAGAACACATTTCATTGACCACTCTTTCTCATCAAGTTAATTCTCTGTACCTATTCATTGTCTGTCTGTCGGTCCATCTTTCCCTCCCTCCGTTCCATCTCTCTCTCTCCTCTCTCTCTCTCTCTCTCTCTCTCTCTACAGGTAATACAACATCATCCCTCTATATCTTTATGACTTACACAGAACATGGCTTTCTCTATCATGTCCATGGTCTCTCTGTTCACCCCGTCACTGAAGTGTTTCCCCCTGATCTGACACCACTTGGCTCTCTCCTGTCCTGTCAGGCTGGCCACTGTCTTCTCTTCTCTGGAGTAGGAGTCTGAAAAAACAAAAATCAGGGAATTAAACAATATACATACTGTAGACATATTATATTTACTATGATATTTTGTACGATATTTGGCGGAAAAAGATTTTGTAACAACCCTAAACAAGAGGCCCAGGGGCCACATCGCTCACCTGAGCAACAATAGCCTTATATCTGATCAAATTAGCATTACAGTATCAAAATCAAAATATCTTGACAACTAAGTACAGTAGATCTTGCTCAAAAAATTTAAAACATCTGCCGATTTTTATCCACATATTTTTATGGTAAATACATAGCCCCTTTTGTTGTTGTACCTGTAAGAAGATTTTTCTCTATTCCTATATAACCCCCCCCCCCCCACTTTTTTCTAGAGAATCATGGTTTGATCAAACTTTAATCTGCACAACCCGTGCTTTCACACCAGTTACTACTTTTTGGACTGAAAACTTTCCCAGAATATTTTTAAAGATTTTCTCTATATATTCCTATGTTAAAAATTCATCCCCCATTGTGGCCCCGCCCTACCCCCGGGGACCATGATGTAAACAAACTTGAATCTACACTATCTGAGGATGCCTCCACAAAAGTTTGAGCTTTTCTGGCATAATAGTTTTTAAGGAAAAGATTTTTAAAGATTTTCTCTATATATTCCTATGTAAAAAATCATCCCCCCATGGTGGCCCCATCCTAACCCCCGGGGACCATTATTTAAACAAACTTGAATCTACACTATCTGAGGATGCTTCCGCTCAAATTGGAGCTTTTCCGGCCTAATAGTTTTTGAGAAGAAGATTTTTAAAGATTTTCTCTATATATTCCTATGTAAAAATTCATCCTCTATTGTGGCCCCACCCTACCCCCAGGAACCATGAATTAATCAAACTTTAATCTACACTATCTGAGGATGCTTCCACTCAAATTTGAGCTTTTCTGGTCTAATAGTTTTTGAGAAGAAGATTTTCAAAGATTTTCTCTATATATTCCTATGTAAAAATTCATCCTCCATTGTGGCCCCACCCTACCCCCGGGGACCATGAATTAATCAAACTTGAATCTACACCATCTGAGGATGCTTCCACTCTAATTTGAGCTTTTCTGGTCTAATAGTTTTTGAGAAGAAGATTTTTAAAGATTTTTTCTATATATAATTATGAAAAAATTCATCCCCCAATTGTGGCCCCACCCTACCCCCGGGGACCATGATTTAAACAAACTTGAATCTACACTATCTGAGGATGCCTTTGCTCAAATTGGAGCATTTCTGGCCCAATAGTTTTTGAGAAGAACATTTTTAAAGATTTTCTCTATATTACTATGTAAAAATTCATCCCCCAATTGTGGCCCCACCCTACCCCTGGGGACCATGGTTTGAACAAACTTGAATCTACACTATCTGAGGATGCTTCCACTCAAATTTGAGCTTTTCTGGCCCAATAGTTTATGAGAAGAAGATTTTTAAAGATTTTCTCTATATATTCCTATGTAAAAATTCATCCTCCATTGTGGCCCCACCCTACCCCCGGGGACCATGATTTGAACAAACTTGAATCTACACTACCTGAGGATGCTTCCATACAAGTTACAAAATATCTGGCCTAATAGTTTTTGAGAAGAAGATTTTTGAAAAATACCTACAAATTTTAAATAATTCTAAATTATCTCCCCTTTAAAGAGGGTGTGGCCCTTCATTTGAACAAACTGGAATCCCCTTTACCCAGTGATGCTTTGTGCCAAGTTTGGTTGAAATCTGCCCAGTGGTTCTGGAGAAGAAGATGAAAATGTGAAAAGTTTACAACGCCAACGCCAACGCCGACAACGACAGACAACGGACAAATTTTGATCAGAAAAGCTCACTTCAGCTTTCAGCTCAGGTGAGCTAAAAACGCTAAAAAGAATACACAGCCAAATGTAATTAGTTTACAGTATCCCATCGAGGTTCAAAGTATATCTGTAGGTTAATTTTAAGGAATATAAGATTTCTTGAAATTAAAACTCTCAGTAGTTACTTTTATTCATGATTTACTGCAATGTTTGTTTTTCCTATACATGTACTACTTAAAATTTTCAGATTATTAGAGATTACAACTTATCATTTTTTTTCCTAAGCAATATCAGTAGTTTAACCATCACCTTATTACAATTAACTCAATGAATGACCTTGAAACTTCTTTACTGACCATGACCTTTTGAGTTCACTATATTTGACCTTTGTTAAATATTATTCAAAAGTTTAAAATCTGATAAAGCTTCAAGAGAGGGAGAGAGGGATATATGAGATGATGAGATATATGAAATCAGATGAGAAATGTATCCCCAGATTTTATAAGTCACAGGACTTTATAAATTAAAGTGGCTGGTGAAAAGATCCACCGCTGTACCGGTGTGTTTGTCTGCATCTTTGATGATCCAGTCCAACTGTTTCTGGATCAGGGTTGGAGTCAGAAGGCGGCCATTCTTGTCATACATCTCCAACCTGTACAAAACTCCTTTCCTGAATACAGCAATGTGCTAAAAAAAAAGTATGCCTTCATTTATATGTATTACACATCGTGCACAACATAAAATTTGCCAATGGTTGAAAAGGGAGTAAATATTTTGACTTGTAGCATTTTGGTGCAGTTTCTAACAAAGCATGTAACAAAATATTGTACAATGTATAAAATGTGGTGGAAAAAAGAATGAACTTTTGAATCAATATTGACCAGTTAGCAGAATCACTAAATCACTATTGACCCCCAAATATGGTCATTGTTTACAGTTACCTTGGATACAGTGGAATTGTAGGTCAACAGGGTATCACACTCTTCACCTGGAATTCTGTGGAAAAAAAAGAGGGAAATACTCGTCTGTAAGTCATTTTAATTCCAGGGTGTTAAAATTTCACAATTTCTCAAAAAGTACCAATCGCGATGGTTTTAATTTCACACTCAAAGAGAACAAGTTGATCAAAGTATAAGCATTTAAAACACGTTTTAAAAACTTATGTTAATATTTACAATGGGTTTAATTTAGCGGAAAAACGATAAATCGGGAACATAGTTTAAAAAAAAAAACCATCGTGATTATTTCCCAGTCTACAGTATGAAAACCAGTGTACAGTACAATGGAGTTAAACTAGTGGACTGTAGGTAAGATATACGATACCCCCTGTCTTTGTGTAGTGGGAGAGTTCTCGTACTGAGCCATACACACACAGGGATGTAGGTTATACATATAGACGAGACAAGAACCCCCACCTCCCAATCATGTGCAGATATAATATACCGTATATCCGTTAATTTTTGCGATGATCTAATTTTTGCTTTTTTCACGATCTCTTACAAATCGCAAAATATTGAATACGCAGAAATTATATCCTATATTACTGACGCAAATTAAAAATGCTACATATTTTCCCAATTTTCGCAAATTTTGTGACACGCGGAAAAAAACCAGATTAACGGTATTTTGTACAGGTATAATTTTGTGCGTACACACCTGGTGGTAGAGAACATCTTCTCGTACTGAGCCATACACACAGGAATGGTGTTTCTGATCAGTAGAGGCTCCAGAGTCTCTCGGTCCCTCAGCTGTTTGAACTTCAGCAGATTGTACACAGCGCTGGAGATTCTACAAACACAGATTCTTACACATTTATATGCATTGTATAGACTTTGTTTTGCTTTTGTTGAGAGATGTGAGACACAAAGGTTTCTGAATATGATGCATTAATTGCATGAGGATAACTTAGTTATTCTGATGATTATTGGTTATTACATGAGGATAACAAACAGGGAAATATTTGCTCCCGTTTAATTATCGCCTCTTTCGCCCTCGTTATTAGCGGGGGGAATTTAAGACTGGGCGAACTCCAATGTCTCAAATTATCTCTCTTTAAACACAACTGTGTCTGGGTGAATTCAAGACGGGGTGAAACTGTTTGCAAGTGTAGAAGGGCGAAAATAACATGGAGCGAAAATAACCCTGTATACAGTAGTTTCTCAGATAATTATTGTTAATTGCATGAGGATAACATGATGATAATTTACATGAAGGTTTCATGGTAATTCACATCTGCATTCAGAGCTTTTCAAAGCCGTCTTCTTTTGTCAATATATTCTATTTATTTTTAATAACAATTCGTGTTTAGACATCAGACAAACATTTGAGACCCCCATACCGAGCTGTCTGTACAGGTGATTTAAACATCAGACAAACATTTGAGACCCCCTTACCGAGCTGTCTGTATGGGTGATTTAGACATCAGACAAACATTTGAGACCCCCTTACCGAGCTGTCTGTACAGGTGATGGCGTCCAGTGTTCCTGGTCCAGTACGTAGTAGTTACTGTTGATGGGAAGAGGACCACGACTGGATAAATACACATACTTCTCCCTACAGACACAAAACAGACATGTCTAATACACTGGATAAATACACAAACTTCTCCCTACAGACACAAAACAGACATGTCTAATACACTGGATAAATACATATACTTCTCCCCAATCGCATCTTCTCGGGCCTTTCCGGCAAGCTCTGAAAAATGCCTCGAATGTAGTAACATCACCGGATTTTGAATTTTATACAAAATGGAGTCGCTTTCAACTACAATAAGTATCGGCTAGACAGCCTTGTATGTCGCTTCTGTAGTATATTTTAGGGTATATCATTGACTTTAATGAAGTCAAACACACATTCAGACACAAAACAGATGTGTCTAATACAAGAGGGACACTACTAGGTAAAAACACATACTTTTCCCTATAGTCACAAAACAGACATGTCGTATAGACTTAATAAATAAATATACTAACTTCTCCCTAAAGACACAAAACAGACATATTCAATATACTGGATAAATACACATATTTCTCCCTATAGACACATAACAAATATGCCCAATAAAAAGAGACATAACTGGATAAATACACCTTTACGAGCACAAAGCAGACATGTCCAAAAAAGATAAATTCAAATGCAAATCGTTCAACATTAGGGATTTACGGAATGATACCAGTCTAAAATACATAAGTATTACACCACCACAACTTTAATACATAAATATTTACATTTTCCAGTGTCTTTGCCTGCGTTAACACTACGTATCGATTTTGTACTATATAACTCATAACTTCAAATGACGCCAAATTGAGGCGCCAGCGGGGTTTGCTTATTCATATTTAAATATTTAATCGTACGATGGCTTAAAATTATATAAATATAAGTAATAAGGAATCATTCTTTGATATTATGAGGTGATAATTTCGGTCGGGGCGTGATCAAATCTATCATAAAGCCCTTCGGGCTTTATTGGATTTGATCACGCCCCGACCAAAATCATCACCTCATAATACTCAAAGAATGATTCCTTATTCCTTAATTATTACACTACTGCGACTCCCATCAAATTACTCACCACCAATCAGTTACGTAGTTGTTACACCACCACGACTTCAGCACCAGTATCCGCTGTAACTTGGGGCCGTAACCTTTCTCAAAGTCCGCCGCGTCTTGCTTCAGCTTGTTCCACTTTCCGATGTCCTCGCCATAGAGAGGCTCCAGCGATTGAAGGAGCTTAGCCAGTGTATCGCGAAGGGCGGGGACTGGCATGCGAGCTAGAGATGATTGACAGCTGTAGAGTTTTGGGCTGTACCCGCTAATTAGCTTGACTAGGATTCCCCATATTAGGGTGCTGAAAGACTGGGTTTTGGGCTGTTCATCTAGAATATGAAATAAAACATATTAACTGGTAATTGTAATACAGTAACTAGACAAATCATCACATCTTATGTTATGAAGATGGTCTTCCGTTCGTTTTTACTTACGAATACATTTATGGGACTGACATGTATTCATGAAGTTTCCTTTCTTAATCACTTACAGTTCATGAGATTTTGTGAGATTTGCAAGGACAAAATTTGAAAAAAGAAAAACTGATTGAGAAATTTGAGATGTCTCACAGGAAGTTATAAGACTTTTTTTGTTTATTTCACTTTGCATACTGTGGAATCATGTTTATTCATGGGGGTCAATGTTTGTGGGTAGCCAAAATTTTCCTGGTTCGTGGGGACGTAATTTCGTTGGTAGCAAGTCCTATTTCATAAATAAATATTGAACATAAGCTTGTTTATATGTTCATGGGGATGTAAATTCGTGGGCAAGGGTTACCCACGAAAGCCATGAACATTGGTCCCTTACGAACAATGATGATTCCACAGTTTATATAACATATGTAATCTCCTACACTGCTTCACTTACACATCCACCCTTTGTAAGACAGGAGGCCCCGCAACAGATACCGGCGGACGTAGATCTTGATGAGGAAGAACCAGAATCCCACTACACAGGAAGTAATGACCGCATTCACCACTAGGGGAAGCCCTATGTAAAAGAGACGAATTTGTGATAAATCAATGAAAACAAAACTTGAAATTTATCCAAACACATCTTTTTTTAATGCACAGTTTCTGTTGACCTTTTTCTTTGGTAGGCAATATCTGACTTCATGGAATACAAAGATATAATTTTAGTAAAACTGTAATTAATGGCACATAAAGGTATATAGGTATATAAAATGCTTCACAAAATTAAGATGATCTACGTTGAGAAATGTTTTCAGTATGATATGAGATATCAAGAGAACTTTTGGGCATATTTCTACCACTATGTATCAATGATATTTAAAGTGAGATATGACTGAAATACATCCATTTTAACAGTGAAATATTTATAAATAAGCATTGAATCATTATATTTTATAGATATACAGTAGATCCTAATTAAACGCAAGGAATTAATATCTGTGTAAAATCGTGAGAAGCAACCCTCGCGGATTTTAAAATCTCTCGTTTAGTTTTCAGACAGTTTTGAACTAGTCTATAGAAAATTATAACAAAAAAATGGGCTCTCGCAATTCGATAAAAAAAAGAGGTAACGCGGAATTAGGTACTCTCGTAAAATAAGGAATTTACAGTAGTCTAATAACTGTAATGGTGTGTGCACACAAATGAAGTAACACACACTCCATGTTTGGGACATCAAAATAAACTTGTAAATATAAATTTAATCTTTAAGTACCCTGTCTGTGTTATGGTGTTTTTAATGCTGTAGCTTTCCATACAATTTACAAGCAAAATATATATGGATGGAATGTAAACATAGAGATATGAACTTCAAGTGTACCTTTCGGGATGTACAACATGTGCTGGACCTTCCAGAGCCTCTCGTTCACTGGCTTCATCACCTGGGTGTCTGTTACCATGGTTATGGACAGGATGAGCACCATGGCTGCCAAGTTCCAGATGGAGGTCGGCCACATTCCATTGTACAGCAGGTTTCTGAAAAAAATAAAACAACTGAGAAACACTTGACATTAGATAGGGTAGATAGGGTAGATTAAACATTGATATATCTCAAAACACTGAATATCTTAAATATTGATATCTCAGTGACAAACATTGATATCCCAGTGACAAACATTGATATATATCAGTAACAAACATTGATATCTCGGTTATATCTCAGTGACAAACATTGATATCTCAAATACTGATGTCTCAAACATTGATATATCTTAGCAACAAGCATTGATATCTCAATGACAAACATTGATATCTCAGTGACACATGTCTCAAACACTGATATCTCAGTGACAAGCATTGACATCTCAGTGACAAACATTGATATCTCAGTGACAAACATTGATATCTCAAATACTGATGTCACAAACATTGATATATCAAACATTTAAGAACTCGAACAACATAGGTATGTCAAAGTTGATATAGATCTTCAGAACATTCAATTTGGTATCAATAACACCATGGAGATCCTGTTGGAGTTAACAAGTCTCAATTACTGTTTAACAATTAACAATCAAATTACTGTACAGTCTAACTCTGATATCTTAAATTATACATGTTGTAGTCTAATATCATATCAGACTAGTAATGTGTTTATTAACAATCAATTGCAAAATAAAGTAACTTACGGTAGTAGTACAACTTGTAGATTACTTTATAGATATCTTGAACAACAATATATCAGACAACATTGTAAAAACTTAAGATTAATCCCAGTCCTTGCATAACAACTACAGTTAGAGCTTATTTGGTACAAATATTACCAAATGACAACAACATTTTGAAATATCGGTTGAAAACTCACCATCAAGTAACCTTTGTATAATATAAGAAATCCCCCCTCCCCTCAAAATTGTACTTTTTTTCTTAAAAAAAATTATTCATTAAGAGCAGTTGACTCCTCCATTTCAAAAAGGAGTGTGTGTGTTAGGGGGGGGATTAAATAATAAATGCAGTATTGTTTTTTATCTTGCTTACATGATGACAAATATATATCTATATATATCAATCATGTCAATTGAAAAAAAATTGTCAGCTGAATAGACTGACTTCATGTCGTTGCAAATTGTCCAAGTGCTAATTATTATATCATTAATATATCAAACATTCAGTTATGATGAATGAACTCTATAAGGATGTTTTGATAGTCAATAAAACAGTGAATCACACTGTATAACTAACGGACCCTGTGAACGTTGGACCCAAAACTACTTCTGTATGTACTTATAATATTAAGTAAGCCACACTCGATAATTATTTATACTTAGAGTTATGACGGTAATATGGTCACAGAAACGATGAACAAGTGGACTTTGACCCTTTGTACAAACGCATTACAGAAAAACTCAACACAGCTCTACTGGTCAATGACATTATTGGGGATGGGGGAAGGGGGGTCAGGTTCTAAATGTATGTCTGAGTGAGGAGGGGGTGATGATTGTGCTAAATAATCTTCAAAATATTTTTTTTTTTAGATTCTGTTCACTGTAGAGCATAGAAACAACTAAATAGCTGCATCACCATTACATTTTCTCTCTCTCTGACCCCCCAACCCCCCCCCCCAACACACATACATTCTCCAATGAAAATTAAAGTTACCGTAAATTAACAATTAACATTGCAAATTCTAGTACCTTTTACTTTTATTAATGTATTCTACAAGTTAACACATTCACATTCATGGTTTAGACATTCATTACACTCTCATTCTGAATAATTATTAAAGCACAAAGTCCAATCTTAATATAGTAGTTTTTCTTTTAATTAAATCAACAAAGTTCAACAACCTACAGTTCACATAAATTATTTTTATATCTTAATTAAAAAATCATATTCAAATTGATTATAACTATGTTATACATAACATGTTTTGTATACTGGTTTATTTCACTGATCCCATATAGTGAACTGATATAGTATGTACTATAATAGTACATCAACTAATACTATCAGTAAGTACTACATTCTAACAATAACTTATAGGTGACTGACTTCAATTTTGATAATACAGTTGAACTTTGATATCTCGAACACTGATATCTCCAATACAATTGGATATGTCGAAGTGATTTGTAAGTCTCAACCACTTATTTTTTAAGTATTTTACCCTCGATATCTCAAATACTCAGATACATGTATCTTAAATTTTTTAAACAGTCCCATCTACAGATTAATTTCACAAATCAACTAATTAAAATATCATATTTATCACATTGAATTGTCTGATAAGGTGATCGAAATAATGAAGTTTGACTGTAGTACAGTGCAAATGGTAACAATGCACCACAATAAGTAGATCATTCTGGCTTAACATGCAGTACACAGCGACTTTGATATTATCACCACGTTTATCTACCTGCAGTCATGAAGGACAACAGTATTCTGTATACAACATGTACATGTATACAGAGATAATATTGAGATATGTTGTGTGTCATTTTAATCTGAAGTATAGTACATCAGATAACACTGAATTTCATTCACCATGTTCACTAACTTATATCAATAAAAGACATGTACTACAGAACATTCTTTCATAATTCCTTACTTTATATAATTAAATATATATATTTTTTTTATATTTTATATAATTATATATATTTTTTATAAATAAATCATTAAATGATTCATTAAAATTTCTTTCTTGAGCTATGAAAAAAAAAATCTTAAATATTTGCTTTTATTGCATGCTTATTTAAAATAATGATATCTATTGTCTTTACTACATGTTATTCTGATTACATTCAACACTTAAAAAATGACCATATAACAATTTAAATCCAAATAAAGCAAAGTTAACCTTGTTTTAAACTTGAGTGAGAGTTTAAAAGTTTGATTTGTTTAAAATTAACTGTTACAGTACCTGATTATATATATATGTGTTTATTTCAAGATCACTACAAAAAGTATTAAACTTCCTCATGTACATCATGTGTATGAAACAAAATTACAATCATTAATAAACATTTTTTTTTTTTTTAATCATGAGAAATGTTTTTCCTTCCTTGTTTAGTCCTCATTAGGAGAAATCAAATTCTGTGAAATATAATTTAAAAAAAAATATCTGTTGGTTTATAAGTTTTCATCAACTTCCAGGAGAATCCAACAAATTCATTGCACAGTACTAAGTACTAAGTACTAGTACACAGTACTAAGCTGTATATGATTTGCAAATAATGCAGTGTTTGATACTTTAGATATAACACTAGCAATGACTAGTATAACAATTAACATGAAAGTGTGGTGCATATCATTTAATCATATCTTTGTTTCCAATTACATATTTTAACAGCATGCAATGTAACAGGATAGTAGAAATAATGATGGACCAGGCCGGGATACAACCCCCCACCCCCTTTAATTATCTCTGCTCTCAAAGATCAACATCCCAGGTTCTTTCCCCTTGCAGGGATGTGAGTTCTAGGGGTTGGTCACAGTGTGGCCAATGGAATGGGAGATGGAATGGGAGAGATATATAATGTTGGAGAAGACAAGGGTTCGAACCTGGGCCCATGAGATGCTCAACCAAATGATAATAAAACATCTGAGGCGAGTTCAACAGAGCGAGCGCTCGTGATCATTCATGATTGCTCGCCAAAATTTGTGTTGCGGGTATAGGGAATTTTGGCGAGCACTCACTCCGTTGAACACACCTCTGGTCCCAGAAATCGATCTGATGTGACTTTACAGTTTAACACTGTGCTTACAATAAAAATGATGTACAGACTCTGTAGTTGTATTACAGTGCTGCAATTTTACATGATTGATCAACTATATAATTTAATGCAATTTAATGAATAATCATTCGTGCAATAGTAAATGTGTACCAGTATTTAATCATATATTCTGTGTATTTATAAAACAAGTGTAACCAGTTATATTATTTGTATATTAAATTACAGCGCTAGGGTACGTGTTTGATTGGTATATGTGTGTAGAGTGAGTGTTTATGAATGAAAGTTTAAAATCTGTAACGTGGACAAATGACAAGACTGGACAATAGGGTCACATGACTAACTATGCATGCACTCTTCCCCGCCAAAATCTTATACCGGACTGGCACTCTCCGCCTAGCCCTTGAACTGGTCAGACCATTCTTGTATTAATAGCAATATACTGAAAGCATTAGGATTGTTTGTCCCGGTAAGAATTAATGTAATAAATTAAAGTTCATTCTAAATTGTAATATTACCGTTTCATTTCGTTGTCTAATGTATATGTTTGTCTGTGTCTAATTGTCTTGTCATATGTGTCTATTCTGTGTTACTCGTATAATTACAAAATTTCAGGTTTTTCTGTATAATAAATATTTATGAACAACGACCCAAGCTTGGCTTTATTATATCACTGGCTACACAAGTGAAATCCAAATTAAAATTAACTAAACTTCAGAATGATGTGTCTTAATCATCCCCTCCTCCACTAATTCACCCCCCCTCTAATAAAAAAAAACCCAAAACAAAAACAAAAAACAAAACACCAAAACACTGGCTACCAGTAAATTGAAAATAATGAAACATTTTTTTTAAGTGCGTTTTTTAAAATTTACTGTAGATAGTTTTACCATAAAAGTTCTTTAAAAAAAAAGACAGAAAACAACCTTTTAAACAGTTGAAGTGCATATACTGCACTTTAAATAATCTGAAATAATTAAAAAATGCAAAATCCAAGAGAATTGTTTTTTAATGCAGACGTTTGCTTTTTTTATGCAGGCACGGAGCATCTTGGGAATATCGATCGCAGACCAAAAGCAATAATTATATATCAACCCATCAACTTGTTACCTTGTTCTGTAGAACCTTCGGACGAGCGACCTTCGCCATTCGTTGTAAATATTCCTCTGATATTCCTCTTCCGACGCGTGAGGCACCGAGGGCTCATGAACGGCACACCTCGCCTCTGCCATCGATACTTCTTGAAAAGCAGACGATTGAGAAATAAGGAGCTCTAGTGTCTAGACTACAGTTCTTGTGAACTGCCTGAACTGCAGTATCGTCCGTCTGTTTACGCTTTGTTTGTGGTGTATAGAGATTCGTTTTACTAATTATTTCCAAAATGAAATAAAGGTAGATTAGCATTTTAATATAAAAATTTACCATATATCAATATTACAATTAAAAAAAATAGTTTTATCCTTTGTAAGAGTAAAACTACAATATTGAGCACAAACAGTTAATTTTATATCTTTTAGATTATATTTTCGTTTTTTAAAGTTTTTGATTTTAAAAGTGGCTGTGTTAGGTGCCGAGGTCTTCCGATTGGGTTGATGTTCCATCGGAAGGTTTTGGGAACCAAGCTAGATCTACAATACACTTTGTTGAGAGACAGATCATGCAGGGACTGTAAGCTTTTTTTAGACACGGACGAAAGACGCTCTTATCGCCCCTTTATTTTAGTTTTTACAGAAAAGAAACGATCATCAGCATTTTACAAATCAAACGCAGACTGATAGATTATTGATGGTAGACTTTGCAAAATAACAAGGTATGCATTTATCAGGCTCCTGGGCCATATAGTACTTTTTATTTAATTACATTATCGAAAAATATTGAGACAGGAAGAGGCAAAAAGTGTGTTCGTCTAAATTGTTGCCCCTTGAATAGGTGTATATATATATATATACGGGCATCATAAAATAATGAGTTTTGCATGTGCTTGCAATTATGCATAAAGCCATCATAAAAAAACCATGGTTGGCCTCGCTTCTTTTCAAGGTAATTACGGTAAGAGAAGCGAGTTGACCACGGTCCAGGTTTCCAACGAAAGCATTAAGCATGCATGATATGTGTTGTGGTGTGAACATGCTGAGGGCATTTAGTTAACAGTTACTGCATTTTCAATGTCGATTTGCATCTATAGATCCATTGGAAGCATGCACAGTTGGATCCGTCTATATGATCATGATGATAGAGTGTGTTCATCACACTAAATGTCACATGCTCAATCTGCACTATTATGACATCAAATTTATCATGTTAATAGAGGCAGATATCATTTGACAATATCCATTAAAATTGTCTGTAGCTCCCTGTCTGTAAAAATTTGGATGGACGATCTGGGAGCTACAGTTCCTTATGTGTTAAAAAGTTGCAATTTATGATGCACAAATCTTGCACAAGTTTTGGACTGTTTTGCAGCTATATTTTCAATATCAGTATGATGATTTTTTAATCTGGTCAGAATAATCTCTTAAGACAAGATTTCGGCATGAGATTCTATATCTTATATAGCTAAGGGTGTGGACTGCCATCTTGAAAAATTAGGTATACATGTTTTGATATTTCTGAAATAGTCATTATTCTAATATATATACATGTTATCTTTAGGCCCTTTGTGTTAAATAGCCATTAGGTCAGGGGAGCCTATGTGTATATTCCAAAGTTAATCCCTCATTCAGTAATATGAGGTATATTAAATAGCAACTTTTCATATTGTACAGTAATAATTTCTTCCCAAAGTTTCAGTAGAACCTTGACAAGTTTTTAAAACCTTATCTTATTTCAGCTAGTAAAATATTTTATTGTCTGAACAATTATTCCTCTTTCTTATAGAGATTGTTTTGGGATGAATTCAATATGGCATCCATGTCATGAAATAATTTGATGGAGGATTTGTGTCATATATGATGTATATGTTCAATTACTATTTATGTGTTGAAAGTTAATTCTATGTTTAACGTCACCATCAAAGTACAAATCTTAGCTGTGCGAGAGGGAGTTAAAATTGAATCAAACAAAATTTCCAAACTTACAATTATAATTATATTTATATACTGTGTACAGGGTTATTTTCGCCCCGTGTAATTTTCGCCCTTTTACACTTGAAAACGGTTTGCCCCGTCTTGAATTTGCCCAGATGCAGTTGTGTTAACAGAGATATTATTTGCAACATAGAATTCACCCTCAGGGCTGTCTTAAATTTGCCCTCTGACAACGAGGGCGAAAGGGGCGAAAATAAAACGGGGGCGAATATTTCCCTGTATACAGAATTCATATGAATACAAACACTCAACCCACAGCCAGTCATGCATACGCTTCCTGATAATGGATCAACTCATTGAACTTTTTTTCATTTTCATGAATATATTTAACCAACTCACCAATGAGAAACCAAAAACTTTAGAATTTTGAGGTATGAAAATGATGATCATGTTGTGCTGCATGCTGTTCAGTGTTGTTGACAGTCTAATTGAGGATAAACTTGTAAAGTTTGCTACTCTACTATACACTAGCATATAGCATATCGTAGAGGAGCAGATATACACGTATAATTCTAATTAGATTGCAATGATTTTCTGAAATGTAATTCATAAAGGATTTACAAACATTTCATATCCCCCAAAAATTTAGTTTCATAGCGGCTGCTGTTAAAAGTCAATCCAAACCAAAATGGATATGTATGTAATGTTACAATATTTATAAAAATTAAGGACTTGCTTGGTTGTTGTTTTTTCCCCCTTAATTTCACACAGCAGTTCCTCCCTAACCTATGTAGGTAGGTGTGACGATAAACAGAGAATTAACATTGGATAGCAATAGATGAAATTAAGATATGATAAAAAATTTCAGATAATCTGGAGTGGAAATTAAGATAATGCCACGTAGGAAGAGAAAAAGTGATCGAATGCAACGTCTTGTAGAGAGAGAAAGAAAGCAGCTAAAAAGGTTATTACTAATTTAGAAGGGGTATGGGATATTCATACCCACCCCACCCCCATCCCCCCCCCCATCCCCCCACCCTGCAAGCAGCAGTTAGAAGAGTTACTGAATTTACGAAGTAAAGTGTTTAAAGGAAAAAGACTCTGCCCCTCCCCTCTACTACTCACCTTCTTCATTTGTGGTTGTTATTGTAAAGCTGCTTGGTCCGATTTTTGGCTATTTTGCAGAATCAAATACTGTGGAATCATTTAATTTTGTGGGGGCCAATTTTCATGGTTTATCTTCTTTTTTGTTTTTGCGTATTGTTGGGGATGTTATTTCATAGGTGCGTTGGTTTACAGTTTCATTAAAAAAAAAACTAAGTCTCTTTTAGAATTTGTTTTCATCGAGGATGTGTGTTAGTTTGTGGGGGAGGGCTATCCATGGATACCATGAAAATTGAGCCACCATGAATTCTTATAACAAACCAATTATGATATCTATTTCTTTATTTATAACAAATGTTGAAGTCATAATACAATCATACCCACCTTGACGTCTGGGGCTAATCTTAATAAGGGCCAAAATAACCCGGTATATTTTTTTATGTAAAGTTTGTTTCGTAAACAAATTTTGTATAGCATTTTGCAATGGAAATATGGCTTACCGTGTAATTGACTGGGAAAACTACTGCAATGGCTGTTATTATACACATGCTATGCAAAACCATTGTTTTAAAGGGTACATATAACTTGATATGAAATTGGATCAAGCAGCTTTAAGAGTTAATTCTAGTCATTTTAAGATACATGTATATATATGCATTATTTCTACAATTTATTCATCATCAGCTCATCTCTGAATAAAAAAAAACAAACATTTATTTTTTTCTATAAATTCTGAATGCTTGGCAATGGTCTTTTAATGTTTTATCTATAGGATATATAGTGTTGCTGCTTTTTAATTGTCATGAACTTCTCTACAAAAAATGACAGCAAAAAAAAAAAAAAAATTAATTTCAGAATGGTGTTTAAGAAAGGGGGGCGGGCATCGTCCAATGTGCGTAGCACCGCAGTGACCGCATTGGTCATGGAATGCTGGGAAGAAAACCTTAGTCCCATACAAATC
Organism: Magallana ariakensis; assembly: GCA_020458035.1. Lineage (NCBI taxonomy): Eukaryota > Metazoa > Mollusca > Bivalvia > Ostreida > Ostreidae > Magallana > Magallana ariakensis. The sequence goes on from CM035811.1 coordinate 62,866,697, forward strand.
CAGTCCTTTAAACAGAAAGTTCTGGAATGTCAAATCGCACAAGAAAAGGTAAGAATTTCCATGACTTCTAGTGTTGTGGTCAATTAACAAATTCAAAAAATCAATGTTTTGTTTCTGAGTGACTACTAAATCAGACCATTTATTAATTTCATTGCCTTTTAGAAAGAATATTAACTCAATTTTGATTTGTTAGTCTGTCAAGATTTTTAAAATCGAGTTGATCTTTTCAGATTTTTGTACAAAAAAATTGAAAATAAAATATACCTGCCTATCACATAAGTGACATTATATTTTGGAAACTTTTGGCATTAAAAGCTAAAGTTTTTTGTCATTCCTAGAAAGACTCTAGAATTTTTGTGTTCTATTTTTGGCCTCAGGTTAAGGAGGCTCACCGATTGGCAGAGCTTGGTTTAGCCATTGTCACCGTGTTGGATGATCCACGCAAGCCGATTCCTGCCCCAACCCTGCAGCAGCTTCAGCCAAAAATTGGTAGCACCTATGGAAAAGCACCAAACTCACAGCCCACAAAGGGTATGTATCAACAGGGCAATAAAAGTTTGCATTTTGGCAGTAATGGTACCTGTATGTATCATGGTAAAAGAGTATAAGATCAGTTTGGATATACACCAGGGCAATATGATTATGTATCGGGGCAATAGGAGTATCAGGGCAATAAGGGTAATGTTTCTGGGCAGCAAGGGTGCCATGGGCAGTAAAGGTAATATATTACCGTATTAATAAATGAATGTGTCAGGGCAGTAAAGGTATGTATCGGGGCTAATAAAACGGTATGTATCAGGGGTATGTATCAGGGGTGTGTATCAGGGGTATGTATCAGGGAAATAAGATATAAGACAGGGTAATAGGGTATGATTCAGAATCAGAGCTGCTTAAACTGCAATTTGTGTAAAGAATCTAAGGCAGCAAAGTTATATGGGTATGAAGTAATTTACTTTTGCCTTTGATTATTTTGTATGTCATCTCTCTTGTCTTTTCTTATGTCATCACTTAAGTCCCTTCTTATGTCACCACTTATGTCCTTTCTTATGTCACCACTTAAGTCCTTTCTTATGTCACCACTTATGTCCTTTCTTATGTCACCACTTATGTCCTTTCTTATGTCACCACTTATGTCCTTTCTAATGTCACCACTTAAGTCCTTTCGTATGTCACCACTTAAGTCCTTTCTTATGTCACCACTTAAGTCCTTTCTTATGTCACCACTTATGTCCTTTCTTATGTCATCACTTATGTCCTTTCTTAATATGTAATCACTTATGTCCTTTCTTCGGTCATCACTGTTGTTCTCAATCACTTATTTAAACCTTTATTATGTCATTTCTTCAGAGCCACCAAGATCTACTAGCCCAGACATCATCTTCGTCGGAGAGAGTCCTCCCACCACCAGGGTACCACCCAGCCCCACCATGACCCCACCTACCCCGACCCAGAATCCACGATTCCGGTTCGCATCTGCAAACCACACAGCGGCTGTTCCAAGACTGGTGAAAACTTTACACATGCTTGATGGTCAAGTACACAGTGCCTGTCTGTCCATCCTTTGTGTGTCTGTTCATCTGTCTATCAATTTTTTTTTCTGTTCATCTGTCTATCAATTGTCACTTGTCTGTCCATCCATTGTTCCTATGTCTACTCATTGTTCTTCTTTCCATCTGTATAACAATTGTTTTATTCATTTTTTTTTCTTTTTCTTAATTTGTCTATCTCAATTCATTTCATCCCCTTTTTTGCCTGAATTGTTTCTACAGTAAAACACAGTCTAAGCAAACACATTTAATAATGAATTTATGCTTGCAGAAGAGCCAGTTTCATTTCTCCTTATCTTGTAAGAAATTATTAATTTTATTAAATAAAGATTCAGATCACATATCCCTGGATCTTTGCTTTGCTTGTGTTTAACTGTATACAGTTCAAATATATATATAGTGAGAAATTTCGCGAGGTTCGCAAGAGTATCATCGTCGCGAATATTTCTCGCCGCAAACCGGCCCTTGTCGTATGGTTGTAATAACAACACAGGTTTTTATAAGGCTTACTCGCAAAAATTAGTTGTACCAGTTTGTGTCCAGTAAATCGCAAAATAATGTTGTCACGAATAAAAGTCGATTTACAGTATACATGGTATATATATCAGTTTTTTTTCCTTATGTCTTTCCTGTGTTATCCTGACCATCTACTTTAAAATTTATATCCGTTAAAAAATATACTATACCTTTTTTGCCTTATTTGCTAACTAATAAACCGTTTACACTATTATATTCTTCATGTTACTGTGGTTTCATTAATATTCAAGGGTATCAATTTTCGTGGTTAAAGTGAAAATCACAGTTTCAAGGATATGTAAATTCGTGGCCAATGACACTATCAATACAAACTGTTAGTAGAAATTGCACTTCAATGAACATTTATTTTCATGGATAAACTTAACAACGAAATCCACGAAAATTGGTATTCAATGAATATTGATGAAACCACAGTATACAATTTGGCAGTTAATCAATTTCTTTCCCCCCTCCCCCCTGCGATTAGGTTCATCGATTTCCTGCGTACAACACCCTTGGCAGCACCCCTAACACCACAACACTCCGTATCCAGGCCGGAGACATCAGATTTACCACATCCCTGTTGCCAGGTAAATAAAAACAGGTTTTTCTAAAAAACAATTCACTCTTTTTTATGGATATATATAGAATTTATGTTTTACATGTATTCTCTTTTTAAAATTTTTTATCCTTTAGCTCTCTTGTAAAAAATAGGATCGTTTTACCGGTAAATGAATAAATCATGATTATAGAATGATATTGAATTATTGATCCAGAGACATCATAACATAAGATTATTTAATCAGATTTTAATTTTAACCTTGAATCCGTTTACAGAATCATGTTTATTTATAGGAAGTTTATCATTAATGTATCTTAAAAGTATCTTAAGATATCATTGGAATGACTTAAAATATAACATCTCCCTTACATCTTTCCAAATTTTGAAGCTGTAATTTTATTAAAATGTGGTAGCCCGTTCAAGTCTTAATCTAGAAGTATAGCATGATGTGTTATGTCGTTTTCCTGACAGCAGTTCAAAATGTTAACCCCAATGTTACTCCTGTGCATGGGACATATGGCCTTGGAATCAAAAGGCCATTGCCACAGCAACCACAGCAACCACAGCAACAGATTGAGGACACCAGTCCTAAACGCAGAAGGGTGGAGACAGAAAACGAAGGTGAAATAAAACTTGTCTCAGATTCTGAAAGTGAACATGTATGAGAATGATTTGGGCAGATAGTTTGATATTTTGGGAAACTTACACGTAGCACCCTTTTCTTCAAGTTTATTGGCTTTTTACTATGCTAAGGAATGGACTATACAATATAACACAATTTTAGGAAAGTTCTAAGGACAAACAATATTCGTTATAAGATGAGTTATCATATCCTGGTAAGTTAACATTACAGTTTACTAGCTGGAATGAAACTGACTTTGCTGTAACTGTGAATGTGCATTATCATGAGTGTGTTTGCTTTTACTGTGTTTCACTGTACAGTAACAGACAAGAAATTGATACTCAGAACTGAAAATTAATTTTGGGAATACCATTAAAATTTTGTTTTATAAAACTAAACTTCAATATTTTTATTTTTGCTTTTATAAGATTTAAATTTTGTTTTATGACACTGCACTTCAAAATGTTATTTTTGTTTAGAGTTTGCTTGTGAATAAGTGGCATATTATTTTCAGTGAACTGGGTGCCTTTGGATGAGTATTATTATGGAAAATCAGAAGGAGATCTATTATATACAGAAGAGAAAAATGAGTTCAGATTTAAGGTAAGTTTCCACTGTTGGTTCTGCAATGAAATGATTTATCAGTTCTTTTAGTACTTTGATTATGATATTTTCACCCTCATATTTCAGTGTTGGTACTGCAATAAAATGTAACAGTTGTATAACAACATCAAGGCAATGATGCATATACAGGGTCACATTGACTCTTTCATCTTATCTTTCAGTACTTTTAGTACTTTGATTATAAATTTCCTCCATCTTTTTACAGTGTTGGTACTGCAATAAAATGTTGTATAACAACATCAAGGCCATGATGCATATACAGGGTCATATTGACTCCAGTAAACAGCAGAACATTGATCTAAGTGACCTCACACAGTGTAAACATTGCTATAGACAGTTCGACACACCATTTGAGATGCAGACCCATGTAGAAAAGGTGAGAGGGGGGAAGGGGAATTATTGGATTGATTAGGGAGATCAATTTTGAAAAGAATCTAGAGATAGGAAATTGTCCATTATTGATAATACTATTTTTTTAACATAATCCCCATTATCTGAAGATTGAAAAATAAAATGATAATTGGAATTTTAAATAAATCATATGCTAGTTATATATCCAAGGAATGATATAATTTTCATATTACTAATGCTAAAAATTGTACAAAAACATGACATTGTATATTCTCAAATATTATAAAAAAAAAACAAAAAAAAAAAACATGGGTTAAAAAAATCTTAGTTTAAAGAGGTTCGCTCCTTAGGTTTTGGGTAGCCATTTTGGGTCACCTCTAGTCTGAAAATTCTGCATCACACATTAATTCTAGTAGTATATTTATATTTTACAATGAGAAATAAACTATATTGAATATAATTGTTTTTAAAAAATTACATTTTTACAGAGTTTAGTAAGGGACTATATTTTGTGGCGGAAGATTTTCAAGAAGGAAATTAACAATTTTCATAACTCACTAGTTTTAGAGTACTGTTATTTAGCTTCCTAATTTTCAGGCCAGACCAAACTTCTAGATAGTTTGTGTATTACGATATATTCATGATGTTCTAAAAAACATATTTAAACAATATTTTGATATTTCTATCGATATATTTTGGCATATTTAGCTTTTATTTCATAGAAGTTAAGAAAAAATTAACTACAATTTTGGCCTTAAAATAGCTTATTTCATGCTATATCTCAAATTTTTGAGATGTGACCCCTACTTGTTTTACTTTTAAATGAGACATTAAATGTATGTCTATATGTTTGGAAAGTTTTGGAAAGATGACATTATTATAATTTTTTTTATTTGCGTTATAATTTGATTACTCCAAAATTTTGTAGCATCGGTTGTTGTGTTCATTATGTCCTGGCCTTTGAAGCCACCAGTAAAGCAAGATTTTTAAGCTTTGACTTAGATTTAAATTTTATAGTCACTACATGTGTTCAACTTCATACTGTATTAAAATCATAACTAAATAATAGTTCAAGCTATAAATATTTGTTTGATTTCTTCAAATTATTAATTTCTATGTCAAATTTTAGCACAAATTTCAGGAAAATTATCATTTCTGTTTGGGGTCCTATATTTCCAAAAAATGGCATGTGACATGGGTCAAAAATAAAATAAATGAACATTATAGGTCCCCATTTTTATATCCAAGTGGTTTTCGGATGAATGACATTACATACTATTATTTCAGGTGCCAACCTCCTTAAATCTTCAACATAGTGGTAAGTCTGGCACTGCCTGTAACCACGTGACTTCTGTTTCTATTTTTAGGTCCACATGAACAATGTGAACGTGTTGATGTGTCGTATCTGTGAGCGAGATCACCAATCTCGTCACGCTCTGTTGACTCACATGAGAGTGAACCACAATGCGTGCGAGATGCCCTACATCTGTCAGCTCTGTAAATTCAGGTCGTCCATGTACAGCGATGTTGTCGACCACTTCAAGAAGGTAAAACATGGCATACGACGCAGGTCTTGCCTTATGTAGATTTCACAGAAAAAAGATGTAAATTAAATGAAGTCTACATTAAATTTTCAAAATAAAATATAAATTGGATGTGGAAAGAATTTCAGTTATTTCTGACTTTTTCCTTGATTTCTGTAAAAACACAGAAATATTTATTGAGACATATTTTTTTTCTTCATTGATAACATTTATTTATAAATCATAATCAGATGAGCAAAAGAAATTTGAATGTTTATAGTATAGTATTGTTTTGTTTAAATGAGAATAAGAAACACATGTATGCCATAATTTTCCTGAACATGAAAATCTGTGGTCAGTGGCTTTCCTAGTAAAGTGTTCTGTTATCTTTTATTTTTCAAAGTAAATTTGATCTCACACATTATAGTCTTTTAAGTTATTGAATTTCAATTGCATTTGCCTATTAAACTCTGATTTGGTATTCTTTTTGATTCCAGAAACGTGACAGCTTCCACCACATTGTATTATATTATTTCTTTGGTAAACATTTGATTTTAACATTCAAACTTAAAATTTTGATTTTTTTTTCTGATTCTAGAAACATGACAGCTCCCAGCACATCCTTTGCCTGTACTGTCTCAAGGTGTTTGTGGTCAAATTCGTGTCCCAGGGGTGGGGCCAGACTCAGACCTACTACGGTCACTTACTGAAGCACCAGTCCAAGTCCGGCAGCAAGAAGTGTAGCAGCTGTAGGCTGACGTTCGTCAACCCCGCCGACTGTAAGAACCACAAGAAGAAGGATCATGCAGCAAACCAGAAGGGAATAGGTACAAACAAGATTTAACTGTTCCATTCAGTCAACTGTATTTTAAGGTGGCTCGACAAACCAAAACATTACAATAAGGCCAAATAAAAAAATATGTGTGGTTCCGGTAACGTCTAAAAAAAAATTAGGGTAGGTAGGTAGGGATTTTTTTTTTTTTTTTTTTTTTTTTTTTTAGAAATGTATAGTATGATTCTCTTAGTACTGCATGTACCTAGCACAGAATTGCAGATGGCATTTGTATTTAGTGAGATAAATATACTAAATTAAGATTGGTAGGGAGCATCTAGCTTTTATTACCATGACACAAATATTTTTAAATAAAAAATCAATAAAAAATAATTTCTGTTTATAAACAACATGAACAAAAAAGTATTATATGTTTGGTATTAATTATATGGCTGGGACGATTCAGAAGTCATTCGATTTGGTTCTAATTTGATTCAGAATGCTATGATTTGTTATTTTATTTATTCGATTCAATTAAACAAAGGTCAATCTCAATATTTCTCATTTTAAATTTTAAAAAATTATTTTTACCTTGCAGATTCCATAAAAATTCAATTTAGGGACTAACTTAGAGCAAAATTTTAGGGAGATTCACTTCTATCTAACAGAAAAATAGGGAGAAGCTTGAGAAATTAGAGAGACTTCCATTTCTTGACAATAGCATAATGCTAATAATGATATACAAAGTTTAATTTAAGTCTTTAATAATTTAGATTGGATTAAAACAAGTCAATAAAAACTAAAACAACAATGTAATTTTTTTTTTAAATTATCCAATTTGTTGAATTTAATTTTTTTGATGTATTCATACATTTTATATATGAAATGTTTTGCAATTGTGTTAGCTTAATGACAAATAAAACCAGTCTTTGTATTTTGGTGTATTTTGGAGGTATTAGTCCAACCCTTTGACCCAATTACAACCGTTATGCAGAGGACCTTCAAAATAACTGTTAACATATTGTTTAATGATTATTTCAGTATTAATTTGGCGGTGTTATAAAATAATTACAAGCTACAAACTAATTATAATAAAAACACTAAAAGAAATAAACATCATTTGTAATTTTCAATGCACAGTTTGTGGTTGCAACACCCGTATTTACAACCCCTATAGACAAGACAGTCGCAAGTGTTTATCACAACAGGTGTTTACTGAGGCTGTGAAAACGCCTTCTGAAATTGATAATTATCATTTTATTGCCTATGGGTTTTATTAACTCAGAATACATGATGACTTCAACATCTCTTTCGAAGGAAATTCCGGCGAAGTTGCCGATCAAAAAGCGAGCATGTCACCCCCTAGGTTGGTCCTAATTTATTTATTGTGAGGTACAAAAGGTACAAACAGTTCTTGATTTATCTTCTTTTCAATCAACTGATAGGAATTAAAATTTTCCCATACTAATCTGAGGCCGTCATTGCATTTGGATCACGCTGAAACTAAATCTGGTATTGGAGCCGATGACGGAAAGCGGGGAAAATTCCGGAAAAATTTGAAAATTGGCGAAAAAAAAGTTTAGGGTCGGGGGTAAAAAAATAGGGACGGTCGGGTGACCGGAACCACAGGTATTTTTTTATTTGGCCTAACTGTAAATTCCTAATTAAACGCGAGGAATTTATTTCCGCGTAAAATCGCGAGAAGCACCCCTCGCGGATTTTAAAGTCTCGCCATTATTTTCTGAGAGTTGGCAACTATAAGAAATATAGATAAATGTTCCGTGTTTGCGATTTTATATTCTCGCGATTTGATCCAAAACAGCAGGATCGCGGAATTAAGTACTCGCGTAACATAAGGAATTTACAGTATTCGATGGATCTATAAAGTATTATCTTTGAAACCTGATTTCATGAACAGGAGACTGCCCTTAAGATCAACAATTTTCTTACATGCAAATTCCGATTTTTTCCCCCACAGGTTCCTGCTCCGGGGCATTTGAACAGGACCTGATGATAAAGATGCCAGAGTCCAGGAAGCAGGCCGTGAAGTCTCTCAATGCCCCCGCTGTTAGTAAGGTGCTGGACTTTGGGGGAACAAGATTCCCCTACGCCGTCAATTTCAACACCTGTGTGGAGTGTAAGACGGTCATGGGAACACCTGACCACTTCAGGTAAATATTGGGGTAGTGAACAGGTCATTACCAGGTGAGGTACATGTATTTATAAAACCAAGAAAAATTACTTAAATCTGCCTAACTTCAGGTAAAGTAATAGCAAGGGTTCGATTCAAGTGAGGTATTCATAAGATTAGGTATTGTAACTTAAATATCTACCTAACTTCAGCTACAGTAGGGTAACGGGTCAATTCAAACTTAATCACTTATAAAAAGGGCAGGTTAGGTGAAATAACCAGATATCCACCTAAGATCTGGTAAAGTTAGCAAAGTCATACTGAAGTAATCAAGAACAGATCAGATCTGGTAAAATAACTTGATCTTCAGCGCACGTTGGTCCTTTTCTAATAAACAGAGTCACTGTGGTGAATTGCTTTAGAAATAAATATTGTAATGGAAAATCTTGATCACTTGACTTCATTTCAAGTGAAATGAGTTCTGTAAAAAGGCCATTAGATTTTTATCTACATGTGTGATGTATGTTTATAGACTAAGTGTATTTTTGATATTCCTAACAACATGCATGTAGATGTGTCACAGTAAAATTCCTAACCACTGTTTCTGTTAATGAATTTCATTGTGGATATTTTAAAATAGTAGACGTCTCAAAGTTTTACCTAACTAAGATCAAACTGCAAGTACTAGTGTACACATGTATTATAGTATATATGAATAAAAAACCTGTCTGAGTGAATGTGTTTATTTTCCAGGAAACACATTGAGTGCTCCATGTGTCGGTTCGCCACCAGCTGTAGCATTGCCTACGCTAACCACATGATGGGGTTCCACTCTGGTCAGATGACCAGCCTCAATCTGAACATCCCCTGGGAACGCCCAATGAAGGAACCCATGCACTGCCTCTGTGGATTTGCTAGTCGCTACGGAAATAAAATTGGTAGGTTTGTTGGGAATAAAGTCTGTCAGATAACCAGAAACAGGTCAGTTGTTTTGAAGAAAGTCGTCAAATATTTGTACTTAATGTGACAGGGTTTAATTACTGTAAAAAATGTGTATTAGAAATCAAGTCAAGATTATTTTGAGTGAACTGTGATTGGACACATTTGATAATTTGTTGAATCCTGATTGGTTCAATTTCTGCATATTTTATTTGTTATTGTTGAACAGCCAATCACCTGGTGTATTGTACCAAGAGATCGTGTTACAACACAAAGCCAACTCAAGTCATCAAAGAAGTGGAAGAGGGTATTAATTTAACGAACAATTAATAAACAATATTCAAATAGATATATTGGAGTACTGTAAATTCCTAATTGAAACGCAAGGAATTAATTTTCGCGTAAAACCGCAAGAACGATTTTATATTCTCGCGATTTGATGCAAAACCGTGGAATCGTGGAATTAAGTACATGTACTTGTGTAAAATAAGGAATCTACAGTACTGTATATAACTTTGTTCTGCAATGCAAGCTACCGTAAGTTTATACTCGCACAAACATGGAAGAATTTTATAACTCTTTATATAAACTCTTGAGGAGACTGGATGGTTGGATGGTCTGCACTCAACAAATTACGTGCTCATTAGATCTACATTGAATATTTTAAAAAAATTATTTGTTTATCAATGAAATATTGTGCAGAAAAGAAAAAAATTCTGTATCTTTCAGCAGTAAAGTTTGAATAATTACATATATCTTTATACAGAGCTCTTCTTCTAAGGGAGATTAATAAAGTCTAAAAATGCTCACGACCTTCCAGCACTATTAATAGATTTTATTGAACTTTACTTTAACATAGAATTTTACTGAATTCTTGTTAAATGAATGATGTTGAATTTTTTTTACTCTGACTACCAGAAGAACAGGATCCCCGCCACAAGCCCGGAGCCTCACTGCTAGATGTACTGGGACTGGTCAAGAAGAAGAACATCACCACAAGTAAGGCCTCTGCCTCTGTCTCTCTCTCTCTCTCTCTCTCTCTCTCTCTCTCTCTCCTGTAGATTTCTTATTTAACATGAGCGTGAGTTCTTAATTCAGTGATTCTGCCATTTTGTGCCAAATTGCAAGAATATATAATTGTGAGTCGCAAAAGTTTATGATAATTTGGTACAGTTTAAAATTTTCGAAAAATTAAGTGAGATTTAAAATTCCCAAAAAGGATGCTTCCCTTAATTTAATAGGAATCTTTTGAATCTTCACATTAAATTAAGAATCTACAATAATAGATAGCGTGGTAGAAATTTTAGATGGACGATATGAAAAGGTATATTCATCAGGAATGGAAACAAAAAGATTGTGTCTTGTTAAAACTGCAGGCAGCAATTTAATCTGACATTTCTTTTATTTTGCAAACAGAAGAGAGAACTAGCACTGACACTGGTGAGATTCTGTTGTCTTGTTATGTCGTGTAACTATGGTAACCATCAGCAAATCTCATTGGTGTGTTGTTTATCCATGGTAACCAATCTCTAATTTCATTGGTCACCAGCCTTGTTATTTCATCAACAATTAGTCAGCTCTTAACCATAAATGTATTTAACGAAGTGCTTTTTTTGTTGGTTTATTCTCTAGAGAGCTTTTTTTTTTATTTTATGCTTGTATGCATTTTGAAATTTTGTCAACTTTCCATGATAAATGCTTGAAATAGATTTGCTTTACTTCTCATTTTGCTGCTTAGTTGCAAATTAGTTCTTAACAACATTTTATTTTTCAAATTTAAATTGCCTTGAAGAATATCTCCTGGTTCCACTACATCCTCTCAATAGATAGATGATTGTAAAATGGTTATCCTTCTTTGTTTCTTAGTGAAAATCAACACCACCAACTATATCTGCATTCTATAGTTGCAATGCCTTTCTCTTTGAAACAATTTATTAGACATGATATGCAAAACTTTTCATGTCCCAAAAACAGCTTTAAATTTGCATTTTGTAATCTTGAGCAGAACCTTTTTTTACTTTTACAATATTCTCACTTTCCAGTTGTGTAAGGAAAGTCAGAAGTGACTGCTTTTGAATTCTATCTTTATTTTATCTGACAATATTTTTGGTATGGTGTAGAACCATTTGAATTTCATTCTCCTTTAATTTACATTTCCTCATCAGATAAACATTTGTGTGTGTGTGTCTAACTACAGTTTCTATGTCATTTCAATTGATTAAATGTCATTAAGAGGAGATTTGTTTTTCATTAAGAGAGAATCTTCTACCTAATTTCATTTTCAGTTGATAATTATAAGAATATTTTATATGTATGCCCTTAGGGCTTATATAGTAAGCATGATCCCGTCTCCTCTGCAAATTCTGAAGTCAATAAAAATGTTGATTAAGAAATACAAAAATAGCATTAAAAATCAAATTATAATTGGAACAATCAAATTATATAATAACACTATCTCTTGAGGATTGTGGCAAAAATTGATGCACAGATATGATGAAATTCTTTTGTTGTGACAAGTATACTTTAATTGGAGTAAAGATATGAATGAACAAAAATGAATAATTTCTTGCACACTAACAAATGTAGCTTTATCATTGTTGAATGCCAATTTGCATTTGATTCTATACAACAGGGAAGTTGGTAATTTGCATTTTTCTGTAAGCCCTTATTGAAATTGGCTCACTACTAATGAAGGTGAAAGGGAAAGGGAGGTGGGTAATCAAAAACAGGGAATAGCAATTGTCCTTATACACTGTGGTTTCTTCAATGTTCGTCGGCATCAATTTTAAATTTGTGGATTTCATAAAAATGATTTGTAAATTTGTAAACAATGATCTTATGAATGCAATGTGTTAATAAAAATTGTACAAATAACATTTCATTCTGTGGATCATCTCAACAATGAAATCTACGAAAATTGGCATTCAGCGAATAATGATAAAACCACAGTACAGAACTGTAACTGATGAAAATCTGTCACTATCTACAGCCTTGTTGATTTGCTACCACAGTACAATGGGTGCTATTTTGACAGAAATCCAGAAACGGCGATCCAGTGAAGAGCCATCAGAGTTGGTCTGGAAATCGTCTGAGAGCACACCTCAGCCTGCTGAACAGGAAGAGAGCAAGGAGAATGATGGGATACCTTCGGAGCTGAAAGGTGCCACTAAATGGAAGACTGTGAAAATCAAGGACCCCAGCACCCCATCGAAAGCCTCTGTATTCCTTGGGGCATCTGATGTATGTAGAACCGACTATTTTGTTTTATCCGAGAGATACATGTTATTTGGCTGTGAATTCTGTTTAGCATTTTTTGGCAGAAAGAGGCTTCCTCTAAATCAAATGTATTGCTAAGTGTCATGCATATATTTATTCAAACAGGTGCATTCAGGTGTATGCGTATTCAAGTCTATATTGTTAGAAAAAGAATTTATTCAAATATGGTTCATGCAAAATTTAATAAGCTTATAGTATATGAAGTGTTGGCTTTAAATTCTAGGAATCTACTAAGGTCTCGGAATCTACAAAAGATCCTAAAGAGAAAGTGGATGTCGACAGGATATCTATCAAAAAAGAGAAAATTGAAGGTGATGAAGACCTATACTCAGAACCAGCAGCAAAAGGCGTCAGTGAAGAAAAACCAGAAGAAACATCAGGCCATGAAGAGGAAAGCTTAAAAGTCACAATAGAAACAGATATACAGAGTGATGAAGAGAAAGACGTGGAAGATACATTGCTACCTACAAAGGAAATGATGGAAGAGAAATCAGAAAACAGTCTGTTGGGTATCAAAAGTGAGAGGGTGGATGATGACAATGAGATGGAAGATACACCTCCTGAATCAGGTGTGATCAGGAAGGATGATGCAATGTCCGACTCAGCTTTGGATACCTCTGGTGTTTTGGAAGAGGAAACTACAGAAAAAGAAAATGATGTCAAGGAAAAAGATGAGGTAATGTTTGATTCAGCCTTGAATACTTCTGATAATTTGGAAGAGGAGATATCAGGAAAAGAAGAAAAGGAAGAGGGGGAATTGCCACTGGTGAAGGAAACTGTTTCTGAATCAGCAGCAGACAATGCTTCCATGGAGACCAAAGAAGATTCATCTCTTCTCACACTACCAGAAAACCAAACTGGAAGTGAGGAGAATGATGAGAAGGAAGAGGATGGAGAGCAATCAGAGAAAATAGTGGAAGAATCAATGGAGGGTAAGCAAGAGAACCAAAAAGTGGAAGAATCAATGGAGGATAGGCAAGATAACCAAAAAGTGGAAGAATCAATGGAGGATAAGGAAGATAACCAAAAAGATGTCACTGAAGAAAATTCTGAGGAATTGGGTGTTCCTGTTGAAACTGATGAAAGTGTGTGTAATAAAGACGAGAATGCATCAGGAGACCAAGTAGAAGGGGAAAAGGAAGACCAAGGGAAAGAGGAAGAAACAAAGGCAGAGGTGGAGGAAACAGCAGAAGTGGGAGATGACAAAGAAAAATCTTTGACTGAACCTGTTCAGGTGGAAGATGGAGGAGGAAAATCTGAGAAAACAGAACAGGATCAGTCAAAAGAGGAAGAAAAACAGTTACAGATGCAGAACGACAGCTCAGAGTCTATGTCTGCAGAAAAAAGAGACGACCAAGGAGTATCAGCTAATGCAGAAAGTGACTCTCTAGTGGAAGGAGTGAATGGTTCATCCAAGGCAGATGACTCTGATGTGGCTAAAAAGGAAAGCTCAAGAGACAAACCAACGGAGGACACTGAAAATCGGCAGAGGAGTGAGGGCTCCAGTAGGAGAAGTGTAAGGATTTTACTTTTGGTTTTGAACTGTACTAGGGTTATTCTGATTTCAATTCAAATTTAGCCTGCAAAATATTCATACAATGAAGCTTTTTTGACTTGTGATCAATTAAATGAGAAGATTGATAAAGTAAAGATGTTAAAAGTGATTAAAAAAACATTTAGAACTAAGTCGAAAGGAGAGAATGGTTAACTTTGGTTATACATGTATTGTAGCCGACACAGAGTCGTAGACCGGACGACAGTCACCATCACCATGACAACCGGTCGTCTGGTAGGAGTGATCATCGAGGCCCCAACAGGTTCGAGGGACCACCAGACAACAGGGGGTGGTCAAGACATGACCGACACCCTCACGATAACAGGTAAAAATACCTGTGTGTGTCTGTAAAACAAAGAAAATGGAGATCTTAGGTATATATACTAATCATTTGTACATGTTTTTGTATGACGTAATTGGGTACATGTATTTGTACGACGTAATTGGGTACATGTATTTGTACGACGTAATTGGGTACATGTATTTGTACGACGTAATTGGGTACATGTATGTGTACATGTATGACGTAATTGGGTACATGTATTTGTTTGACATATTGGGTACATGTATTTGTATGATGTAATTAGGTACATGTATTTGTGTGACATAATTGTCTACATGTATTTGTATGACATAATTGTGTGCATGTATTCTAAATTTTAGTTATCTCTTAAGGTACTTTTATCTTCAGACCAAAAAAATTCTAATGCGCGGTCATCTATTTCATGCTAAGTTAAGTTTTTCCCGCCAAAATTATGCATAATATTCGTCCAATCTGTTTTTCTTCCCTAAATCATGCAAACAATAATTTAAGTTCATCGGTGATAGAGAACGGATAATAAAACTACCAGCCAAGATTTTGACAGCAGTGATTTTATTGGCTATTTAACATGTGGCTCTGAGATGACCTTGGGTGGAATGTTGTTAGATCTTTAATGGTTTTACAGTTGTTTTTCTTTTTAATAGAGCCAGCAGCACAATGTGTTCAACAATTCTAATTTTTTCAATTAAATTTATTTTCAGGGACAATTACAGACACCATGGGCAAGGCAGGAACTACGAGGATAGACATCAGTACGACAGAAATCGCTATGACGACAGGCGACGTGGTTACCATGACAACAGGCATGATGACCATGACCACAGATATGGTTATGACAACAGGGCAACCAGAGGTTATTTAAGAGGTCAAGGTTATTACAGAGGAGGGTACAGGGATTATAGATAATCTAGTGTATAACTGGTGTATAGTTAATTTGGGAACAATTTTTCACAAATTTTTTTTTCTCTCTCCCAAAACCAAGAGCAGGCCTTTTTGAAATTTAACAAAATTGATATAATGTATTATTATCATCTGTAATTTTGGACAATTTTGTGCTGTTTACTTTTGTTTTAATTTTTTTTTTTCAAGTTGGATAACATTTTTTAATGTAATATATGAAAATATATTTTCTTTGCTATAAAAAAATAATATCAGTAGTTTTTTAATATTATTATTGAAACAGTAACTGTTGGTAATATCATTGATGATATATAGAAAGCTATGCAAGTGAAACAAGTGTTATTCTCCCAAGAAAAATAAAACTCTTGTAAATATTGTTACAGAGGGCTTACAACTAAAAACGTTGATTTATTTCTGTATTGAAAAATTGACCTATTTTGTTTGAAAACAGGATTTTCTATCAGCTCAGTTACAAGTTAATAATGAATTACCCTTGTTTTAAGGGGTTTCTGATTGTTTTTTGGATACATGTATGTGTCATTTTGTGATTTTTTTTTCAATTTCTGATCTACATTATTTCTTATACCTTGGTTTAAATCATATTAAGTAGTTCTACAGATGTTTAGTTTGTCCTGCCTAATAATACATACTAAACATACCTGTATACAATGCCTACATATTGTATTACACTGTATGTTTGTAAGCAGCCATTGTCACATAATTTTGGATAGTTTTTTTTTTAAGTTTGTATATAAATTGTATAAATGTCTGCTTTTATATTGGATACAGATTATCAGTAAAACATCATTAAAATCGTAGATTTTGTTTTGTTTTAGTTTTGGTTGGAAAACTTATAAGGATAATGCAAATAAGAAAACAGCTACAAAAATATAGCTTTCTTTAAGATTTAAGAAGATTGGATGGCCATGGTCATATTTCGACTTCACCAATATCCTTGCGAAAAACATATTAAAACTTTAGAGCACTAATATTGGGATTTTTATACTTCACTAGATAATACTTTTACTGCTAAAGATTTAATGGTAGATCTTGTTAAATTAAACTAGACACAATCATTTGGCCATAGGTGTTTGTCATTTATCAGTTTGATGGATTGATTACACTGTGTTGTTATATGTTAGAGATGCAGACACTGGATATTTTTCCGGGTGGAGTTTGTGGGTGTCGTTTGTTTATATCTTAATTATTTGATTTTTCATGTCATAAATCTTCACACTTCTAATGATCATTACCCTTGTTTGGTGACATCTTGACCAGTTTTGTTAAGTTTAGGCATTAGGCACAAAGACGCTTAGAACTCTTGAGAGTCACTTGATGGAAGTTGATACCATGATTCCTACAGCAATATTTCAAGTGTATTGCACGCATTAATTATCACGTTTTGTCCCCTTTCCCATTCAAATTTTTAAAGGGACTTGGACACGATTTGAGCTCAATTTTTTCAAAATTTATTTTTTTTATTTTAATGTCTAGAATGGTCAATATGGATGTTTTTAATGCTCTATCAAAATTTGAAAGTCAAATATCGAGTTACAAGCGAGTTACAGAGGTTAAAACTCTTTGTTTTGTAAACAAAGCTCGAGTCTTGTTATTGTTTACATATGTCTTGAATTGGTAAAAGTTTCAATGTAATGTTGCATTTTGTTGTTGATAAACTTATTTATGAACACATTTAATAAGTTTATCTTGTTTCCACAAGTTATTTTGTCAAAGAAATGGTAATTTCTTTACTTTACATTATTTGTAAACAAATATAAGACTCGAGCTTTGTTTACATAACAACGACTTCTTTCCTCTGTATCTCGCTTGTAACACGACTTCTAACATTCAAATTTTGGTAAATCATTCAAAATACACAAGTAAACTATTTAATACATAAAAATCAAGAATAAAATTTTCATCTGAAATCGTGTCCAGGTCCCTTAAAGATTGAAATTAAGCCTGCATGCATAGCTATAGCTACATTGTACGATAGTATCGGAAGTGTATAGAGGTTTGGTGGTCAACAGATCTACCTTGAATATTTAGATATGATTATTCAAGTTATTAACTAGAATGATTGAAAAAGGTACATTGTTCGATACGCAGTCTTTAATATTGATAATAAATAATGAAATATTGAAATTGAGAAAAAAAGTATATTAAAATTGTCCCTTTCCCATGTGAAATGAGCATTGCTCTGTTTTTTTTCTTTAAGAATTTCATCTCGACGATTGTCAGTATAAAGAGTAAATATGAATATTGCCTGCCGCCCAATGTTCCATGTTATTATTTCATGTGTATTGAATATACATGTAATTAGATATTGCTAAAATCAGAAAAAAGAAATGATGGATTAACTAAGATTGTTGTTGGTTCAACTTGAAAAAGGAAACGAGTCTTCCAATAAATAATTAAAGCTAAGCTAAGTGATTAATATTGATTAAGCATGAATTAACAATCACGTGAGACTGATGCTTGTTACACAGCGAGAGAAGCTTACATACAATCCGATCTCAGTTGAAAGTTTGATTATATTCAAGAAAAGACTCTTCGGAAAGGGATAAAGTTGTTATCATTAAGATGATTATTACCTTGGTTTATGTTCTACTAGATATGTCTGCTTATACGCAGGCCCAATACAAAGACATCGTTTACTTGCAAAATAACAACGTTGAATCCACAAACTCATCTCCCTCCGTTTTTGACCTCCTGGACGTGAGTATTGTAGAGTGCGGCAGCCTCTGTCTCTTCAATCAGTGCTGTAAGAAGTTTCTATACAGCAGACATAGTCAACGATGTATTGGGGTCCATTTTTCGGACTTTCAGAGCACTAGCGCAATTATTCCTCTTGAATTTCCATCGTTTGAAGGAATGTTGGCATATCAAAAAGGTACAAGTTTTTTTTATTATTCCGTTGACTACCTTCAGTACTTAGATAAATGAAACTTTCTTCGTTTTTTTTGTAACATCACACACCTTTCGGTTATTTTAGTGTTTTATTTTGTTGTGACATTAAATTAATGCCTTCAACGAAACTATGAAAAAAGGTAAACACATTTATTTGTTTTAGTTTTAGTTTTACATGAGATTAAGTGTAAGATCCTGAAATTATTTTTTATATATCTTGTTAAGTTTAATGGTGCACTCTTTGTTTGTAGTTGAATGCAATTCTGTGATATGATAAATATTTGTTCTTCTAATATCAGAAATGGTGTACATAATCGAGTTAAGGTTTTAATGGCAAAAGTGTTTAATTAATTGTTGCGTTTGTTTGACCTACTGATATATTTCAATTAATTATCCTTTTTCAGACAAGAAAATTTTAAAAAATCTTTGAAATGGAGGTTATAATTCACAAAACAATGGAACAATCATTGTTTACTGTTGTGAATATAGCTGACCGTACCCGAATAAAAAAATGATTTTTTTTTCGCTTTAAAATGATAATATTTTTATAATCAGTCTAGGCTGATGTGTTTTTTTGTTTGTTGATTTTTAAGTTTTCCGATTCCATTCATTTCTTATTAAGACAGATACTTAGGTATCCTGATTTAGAACCTTTGTAAATAAAACAAAGATGACGTTCTGGTATGCATTGGGACGGGCGAGTTCGGCTAGCAAATCTTTTGGGCATATGATTGACCCCCATTCCTTTATAAACAGAATTGAATTTGAAAGTGACCCATGACTCGCATTCCGATGTCTTTACTGTCAACATTTCTTGGTAGATGAAACAAAAGGTAATGTGTTTTCAAATGTTTTGAAACAGAATACTCATTAATGAAAACATTTCCAAAAACTAACATTACCCCCTCGCATTGCTTTCATAGGGATATAATGATAGCATGTCCATTTTATTGATATAGACTTGTCATAATGTTCTATAACTATTTCCAGCAATACCAACCTTTAGCATTACTTTTTAGACAAATCGACATAACTTGTTATATTTTTATTTGACAAGTCGTCATAATTTTTTTTTAATTATCATTTTTAACTTGACCATAATCTTCTGTTAATTTCCTTGATAAAACTTTTCTGAAGCTCCACCTGAGCATACACACATTTCTAAGATGATTACAATTGATCCCCACTTATTTCAATTTTATTACATTGTAATTACATTTAGATATGAAACGAAACAAAAATATTAGAATGGTCCGCCGATTACTTCTATTTCATTGCATAATGCTTTGCTTCACATTCGTTTGGAAATTTTATTTTATTGATAAAGTGTATTTTATCACATCGGTGACAAAATCAATTATAGTTAATAAACTTCTGTTGTCAAGTTTTTGTTATAAAAATGTTTAGATACTATGAAAACAAAATTACGTTATTGTCATCCTGTAAAAAGTTAGATTGCTAACTTATATTCAATTAGGCAGAATTATCTTTGCCTAAAAAATAAACGAGTTCTAATCATGTTTATTATAAATATTCATGTACGTGTCGAATAATCAATAAGGATCGTTTTTCAGAGTAAAATAAAGCACTACCCACTACAAAAAATACCGAGTTTCGAGACGCATGTAGTTACTTCAGCATTGATCAGGAATGGCTATGCATAAACATTACATATATCAGGTTTCAACTCTCTAAAATTCTGTTTTCTGAACAGCTAAAATTGATATTTTAGGGGAAATGAAATAAAATTTGATTGCAGTTTTTTCCCTTTATAGTGTGCATCTCTGAAGAGAATATTGTTAGCATATCGTCATATAGTTTCTAAGACGAGGCAAGCTACTGACAAACAAGTTGATAAAACAGGACTATCAACAGTCTCGTTTGAAGTCATCCTTTCGTAAGTTCTATGGTCGATAGAACGACCTTGTCAGCAAATACAATCTTCCACTGGGTCGCATGCTGACTGAAGTTTTTCATACTGATTGTTAGACCATAATTAATCACCCAATTGTCTATGGACTTTTCCCGATTACGACACAGAGCACACGACGGGTGTGACCGGTCAGCAGAGGGTGCTCACTCCTCCTAGGAACCTGATCCTACCTCCATCTTTTTTTTAGGTCCGTGTTCCTCTGCTTTGAATTTGTATTTCGTTTTATGGATTTTTGAGATGGTTGACAGATTGTTATTGTCATTTTTTTCATAATAATTATATAAAGATTTTTTTAAAATGACCAAGTCTTCATGAATGTAAATGGTTGTGTCATCGCGTTAATTTTAAAAATATTGATATTGTGTTATTACAAATTGTCATATTTTAAATTTTACACCAACCTTGTAAATTCAAGATTTACGTTATTACAAATTCCTAAAGAGCTTTCTTTGTACTGGACGGTAAAGAGACATGGTCAATATAAATAATTAAACATTTTGATCAATATTACTAGGAATACTATTGTTAACAGTAAACCAATATAGTTCTTAAGTTTGATATACACTTAATTGTTCAGAATGAACATCGATTGTGTTGACGAGTGTTCAATCCGCTGAAGCGAATTAATGAAATTATTTGCAAAATGAGTTACACATTAGGTTATGATTGTTCTATGTTCTTTAGGAGTATATATCTGAGATTTAATAATTGCACATTTCTGTAATGTCGTTGTCAATTTATTTCAGATAGCACATATAGTGTTCAGGTGAAGGATCTGCAAATAATTAATTTTAAAGAAATACAAATGTGTTATTGACACGAATATAATTACAGGTATTAGCAAAGCCAAATTGAAAATTCACAATGTCAACATAGTTAGATTGTTCATAAAAAATTAATGACATTATCATAGTTTATATAAAAAAACACATTATTTTACGATATAACATTTCATATTGATATAGCTACTAAAAATTGTTGCAGGAACAATCAATATTATTTTCAACCTTTTTTTCATAATGTAGATAGGATAATTCTTTTATGTTATTAAGCTGCAATGTTTATACACGTTTTACCCAAACGAAATACCAAGTTTTAGAGTTTAGGCGATAATATAATTAATTAATAGATATTAAATAAAGGAAAGAAAATCTTTAAAACACGAATGAGTTATTTAATCTTCAATATATGCAAATATATAAATACCTTCTGTTTCCAGGATGTGAAAACGGTTGGTTAAAGTTTAATGGTCATTGCTATAAGAAAGGCCAGTCAAAGGCTACGTGGGCGGATGCAAAGGTACATGTGATATCATTTATACATTACGCTTTCATTATCTTTTTTCACGGTAATACTATTTTTTTTCGTAAATCCTCAACAAATCAAGCCATTTAACAATAAAACACATATTGTTTCGTTATTTAATTCAAATTAATTGTAATTTAACACTGTACCACCCCTTCCGAGAAAGACAAAAAAAACCCCCAAACGACAGAGTCGATCTTTATCCTAAAACATCATGATAACATACGAATGAATAATAAATATGATTTCCTTTAAAAAAAATCAATTTAGTTGGAATGCCAGGAAATGTGTTCATACTTGGTGGAAATTGAAAGTAAAGAAGAATCTAATTGGCTTGCAACAACATTTCTGGATAATGGTATATATATTATTGTGATACTGCATATAAAAAGCATTTTAATATTTTTTTTTTCGTTGTTTTTGGGTAAAATTAAAAAAAAACATTGTTGAAGTATTGAATATTCCATTTAGAAAAATATCTTCAAAACTGTAACCACTTTCCAAATCCTTAAGTAAAATTGACAAAAGTTTTACTCAGGATTACCTACTAACCATGATATAAAACAAATCGGAGATATAATCCACTATTTTTTGCCCTTTTCCTAATGAATTGGAATCACTACTTTCAAAGTAAATAGTGATACTAAGATCAAAATTTAAATACTCAAACTATTCTTATTCATTCTGTTTATTTTTTAGCCAACTGTAAGTCTGACCCATTTTTTGATTGCACGGCATGGACGGGCGGAAATGACCTGGATATTGAAGGCCAGTATAGGTGGGACCATTCGAACACACTTATGAGTTTTACAAATTGGCATTATCACGAACCAAGCCTTGGTGACCCAAACCAAGCATTGAGCAAGGACTGTATCGATATGCTGAGAGACGGAGTGTGGAACGATCGACCATGTTCTTATTTGAACTCTGTGATTTGCGAAAAATCTTTCAATGATTAATTGATTAATTTGTGTATTGCGGTGATATAAGAAGGTTCGAGAGAGTGTTTTTATATGGTAATTTACTTAAATACAATTAACTGTTGTATGATGATAAAAAGCAACAATTTCTTTATGTCATAAATAATGATTATGTTTAGTTTTAGTGACGTTTTAAAAAATTCATAATTAGAAATTGATTACTAGATACGATACAATATGTTCATTTTATTGTGAGTTTTTACGGAAGGGCAATTATAGCCATATTTTAAAATAGATTTTATCATTAAGTAAAGATCAGTGTTCTCAATCTTTGCACACTTTTTGAATAATAAGAGATTTCACACAGCTATAAAAATACTTTTCCTTTAAAACATTTTTTGCATTGACATTATCAGAAATCTCATTATTTTTTACCTTCATAGCTAACAATGAAAGTAGATAAGGACCTAACTACACCGAAATTATTATGAGATATTCCTTATCCTTGTCATATAATCGAAAATCGCAATACAATCAGAATCCTATCTCACGGTCTAAAACGGTGTCTTCTAAAACAATTACACTTCATATAACTGTTACTTTTAAAATATAATTATGGCATTTAATACCGTTTTTGTTACCTTATACATTTCCATCTTTGTTGTGTAGTAAAGACTGTTATTTATTAGATTAAATATGAACATTCTAGTAGTAATAGGCATTGGTATTATTACGACTTTACAGAAAGGAAAAAAATATTTTTTATTTTGCTTCCTAAACATTTACATAACGGTTTACATACTCGTTTGTAAAATCATTTCATGATATAAAGAAGAACGTGTTAACACGTAACATTCACGTATAACTAAATAAAACCGCTATATTATGTTTATACGCCTCATATACCTGCAATGAGTACAACATTTCAAGAAGCAAAAATAGAAACAATTGATCCACGAGCATATGCAGCGAAAAAATGCACAGTTGTATAAACTATCAGAAAATAGTCTTCAATGGAATATATCAATACAGAAAGACGGAACGAAAGCAAACCTCGGTATTTGCTTGCATTAGAAAATTGAAATTATGATTACAGTATGTCATAAATCATCCTGATACACGTCTTCTTAAAACGTGTGATTTCTGGGTGTTAAGTTTTATGAATTATAAATGCACTGATTAAACTTGTTTAATTAGATGTGTGTTCTGTGTTCTCGATAATGGGTCTTCCTCATTTGCACTTCGTCAGAAGATCAATGAATGTTAACCACTCGACTTTGTATAGGAAATAGTGGCTATATTTCTTCAATGGAACTATGTTCTTGAGTAGATTTTGAAATATTAATAAAAAAAAGCTTGTTTTACTCCTTTCGATGATAAAGAGTAAATACAGACGCTATAGCAACAACTGTTTTTAAAAATGTTAAAGTCAATTTTGTAAACATGCAGCTACTAGCATATAACATGACTATTATTTGACTTAATCAAAACGGCTGTAAACTTTCCTTTTTTCTCTTTCAATTCGGGAGAGAGTTGCAACTTTTTATTTATTTTTTGTTTTTAGGGAAAGGTGCATAGGGAATGCCTGTTTTGTACAGACTTAATTACCCTGATAATTTCAGGTTGTATTTAAGACCAGAAATAAAATAACTAGTAAATCAACTGGTAAATCATCATAAAATAATAAGATCTATATAATTTCATAGAAAGATAATTATTGAATGGAATTGTACCTTTATGTTTTTAGTCTGTCACGGATACGTAAATATAGAAATGTCGGAATTATTTTAACTGACACCAAGCGGTCCAAACACAAAACTGCCATTGCAATTGACCAATGTGTTTCATTTTTCTCCCAAATGAATCGGGGCTTTCTAAAATTCTAGGGCAACTAAAAGAGAAAAATAGTTTACATAAAGTCTCGAAAATGAATATACTATTGACAGTTTGGTTATGGAATAGAATGGTCTTAAACACTATATTTTTGTTGTTTCCTTAGCAACTCTAAATTAAAAAAAGTATAGGCCTTCTTTTGAAATATAAAGAAAGCCGCATAAAAACAGGCCTTTTGGTTTTCGGGAAGAACCAAATGTGAAAAGCGAACGTTGTGTACGTTGACAAGCAACAACTTCGATTACAAAACACATACATTTTTGATAAGAAAAACATAATTGATTATTAGGCTTGGCTTATTAAAGAATCTTGAATATAAAATTTAGCTACACTTGAAACTTAAGTGTTTAATGGGCTTTTAAAAGTACCAATTATCATCATTAGCTGTCACAGACACAGACTTTAAACTTATTTGAATCCAATTATTTTTTTGTTGCTGGGATTTCTTTTTTCAAACCACGTCGATGGCATGAAGATTTGTTTGACGATTCTAGCAATAGAAAACATTAACTCTGGCGAGCACGACAACTTTGTATTTCCCTCAAAGCTCTTTGTAAGGTTATACCCCCAAAATAGCATTTTATCTTCATTTTTGTATACAAAAGAGAGTAAGGGTTCTAGTAAAAACCGCATTTTTCTGCACATCTATCACCAACGGGTCAAGTTATTGGTCTGTAGATAGAATATAATGTAAAGGTAGATAAAGCAAGGATAATTACCCAAACTAAACAGATGAAAGATATTTACATGCAGCCTCAAAATGATTTGTTATGAATAATTTGACTGTTATTTTCAATGCAGCTTCATTAATTTTCTCCAAAATAGTTTCGGAGCGATTCTGCAATTTTTTGCTACATTACGGGTATATGGGAGGCATTTTAACTGTTGTGAAGGCCTGCCTCGAGACACAGTTACATTATTATAATTAAGCAGAGTGTAATGAAATTATTAATAGCATTATTGTAGGCCTAAAGCTTGGTTATGTAAATGTCAACAATACGGTATGATGATGTATCTATTTCGTAAATTTCCGATATCTATGCAATTTCAACCCGTGCACGCACGGGTCAAAGTCTAGTGAGTTAATAAGAACCCTAAGCATTTATTGAGGAAGTTGGATAACAACAATACCCGCTACTGATTAATTTGCATAACTTATCCTTTTCAGTTGAACGCTGTTTTTACGATAAATAGTAATATATTTCAGTTCCACCATTGACAGTTTTCCAAGGTATTGAGAAAAAATCAACAAGTTGCATATTTAAACATTTAACCTGAAATATCTATTTAATCATCATCTAGTGCTAGTACTGGTACATCCTTCTTTATATTGTGGGTGTTACAGTATCTCGTGAGCATGTACTGTACCGACTATGTGCGGATTATGCTGTCATGAAGAACTATTTTATCTATGTTCGAAAAATCATGTACAGTCAGCATTTGGCGACTGGCAGTTGGGTGTCGTATATGGAATTCCAATATTTACCAAATATCTAGTTACGTTTGATAATTTATAAGATAAATTGAAAAGTATCAGACGTCTATGGAGGTTTGGTGGTCAACAGATCTACCTTGAATATTTAGATATGACTATTCTAGTTATAAACTATTATTATGTAAAGAAAAATACCATATATATTAGCTATGAAATTTGATATTATCAGCTCTTAATACTAAGCTCATTTTTTCAATTAAATAAATACAGTTTTAAAATAGCCACAACCAACCAGCGCTCGTAAATGGTTGGTTATTAAGTTTTTTCAACAAAAGGTATATTCCGGATGCAGATACACAATATAGAACTTTCACAGGCAAAGATAGTACATGTAGATGTGACTCTTTGAGATTAAGACATTGCTTTTTTGTGGGGTCAGACATAAATGTATGACTTTTGCGGGCTTATTAAAAAAATATATTACATAGTTACTATTAACTTCACATATAAATCTAATCAGTAATCCATTTAACAATGATTATGTCTGTATGTGTGATACAAAATTCAATGTCTTTCATAATGTAAATACCATGAAAACTAAGTGAACCTTCTTCTATAAGCGTTGCTTGCTCCCCAATCTTTTTTTAATATCATTGTTTGTTCTAGTTTACTGCTTCTCTCATTTTTGACAGATATTAACAAAATTTCACTTACCTGTTAAAGAACTACAATTGAAATCGATATAAGGTGAAAAGATCCAATATTTCGTAGTTGATACCTCATCTATTTCTACCCGGATAAATTAATATTAACGAAAACAATTATTTAACGGAGATTTAGAGATGTTTACATCTTTTTTCCATTCGGAATTACTTGGAACATCTCGCACAATTTTCCATCGATCGTTATCATCCGGGTGTTTTCATATCTGTTGCAATGCAAAATCCCCGTAGACTTTCTGTTTTTAAATTTGTATGGAAACCTAAAGGTTAGAGGGGGCGTTTCAAAACAGATAATCTGGATGGGCTTTTTCATTCCAGTGGAAAAAGTTTTGGCACAGAGGTATTTATAATTATCGAAATTATTATGGTGGAAGCAGAAGTTTGAGACAGAGTATAGAAACACATGTATTAAAGGGGCATGGTCACGATTTTGTTCAAATTATATTTTTCTGTTTCTATTATTTACCATGCTTTAGGAATGCATTTTAATGATCAAATGAAATTTATAAGTCAGTCGTTGACTTGTAAGCAAGATACAGTGCTCACAATTCGTTGTCATGTAAACAAGGCTCGTGCCCTGTTTTTGTTTACATAGGTTCAATATAGCAGTAAAAAATCTTTTGGAAGTTCATTTGTCTATCTTCTTATTCATTTTAAACATGAATAAACAGTTTCTAACGTTTAACACATTCGTTTTAGGTCTAAAACTGGAATTACTTATACATTCAAAATGTAAACAAAAGCTTTGTTTACATAGCAAAGAATTGTAAGCTCTGTAATTCTCTTATAACTCAACGAATGACACCAATGTTTGGTTGCCTATTAAAAATCTCTTAGTGAAGCATTGTAAACATTAAAATCGAAAATATAATTTTTGACCAAAATCATGACCATGCCCCTTTGAGATAATGTTGAAATTATGAAAGTTATGGGATTTTCCCAACTTGATGATATCGAATCGGCCACTTGCATGTATGTTATCTGTAATTTTATGTCAACTACGTTTTTAATCAACCCTTGTGCGCAAAGAAAGTAATATAATTAGACAGATTGTCTGCCACCTGTGAAATTCTAAATTTTAAATTATCCTTATTGATGCTTGATATATAAAGCTTATCTATGTGTATTTTTTGTCGATTTCCTTTGTAAACATACACTCCCAAGATATAACTATCTTTTTTGACGAAAAACACTACGAATTCATGAGTGTATATTTCGTATTTGATTCGATCCTCGAAATTAAATTTTAATTACACTATTAGATCTTATATTATATTGACAAATTACTGCAGTCATTAGCCACAGAGTGACGCATCCCCGAAATGGTGATTGTCGGTAAGTCCACAAAATGTGATGCCCATGAAACAAACTACCAGAATGAATAAAAGGATATATTAACTAGAGCCGAGCTCGTTGCAAGCAACGAGAAGGTCTTCCGTTACAGCTTCAAGTCGAGACAATCTGATTAAAATCATATCCTTGATCCCCTCCTTGTTTTTCTATTTTCGCTACAAGAGGATCTGAAGAAACCCCTCTTGAGATCACCCGCTGTTGAACGTTTGTTTATAAATATACATGAGTTATTCTAGCAATCAGAGCAAGTGTTAGAAACGGTAATTTCAGGTTACAAACAAAAATGGAGTTGTACGACGAAATGATGCCACATGTTCGTGAATCTTTCGGTATCAGCAAGTAAGAGATGGAGCATAAGTTGATATTAGACGCCCTTAGGGAATCTAAAGAATGTATTGGCATAACTTCCAAATCATGTAACTGAGGAATGGAACCGACGATTTCATTGGTCAAAGCAAAGTTCACCAGGAGGTGACCTCAAGTGGGGTTTCTTCAAATCATCGTATAGCGACTATAGAAATTTTAATCAGATTGCAAGTCAAGAAAGGATTGTCATTCAGTCTTAATAAAACCACCCCTCTTCTTCTTACACTTGTCAGGGTCTGACAGTTATTGATAGGAGGTCATCTTCACACTACCTTAACTTCTGACCAATCAGGGCTTTAGAAAATCAATTTGAACTCTTCAAAAGGAGACAGAAAAATTAATTCATGTCTATTTTCTATATATTACTGCAACCTCCAGAAGAGTTACACTTCTCATAAAACAGATAAAGGCATGTCTGTAATAAGCTAGGGGTATATATTTAGATTGTATACAAATTTAAAGGACATAGAAAGGTGACTT
The DNA here is from genome assembly GCA_020458035.1 of Magallana ariakensis. Lineage (NCBI taxonomy): Eukaryota > Metazoa > Mollusca > Bivalvia > Ostreida > Ostreidae > Magallana > Magallana ariakensis. The sequence continues at coordinate 62,895,654 of CM035811.1, forward strand.
CTTATTGATACCTATCCGACCCCGTTGAGTGTAAGGAGAAAAGGGTGGGCTGTCATTAAACTGGATTGTCAATATGATAATAGTAAGTTCAGAAAACGAGGTTCACTTTCAAAGTATTATTTTCCTACCAGACAAACTCTCCTTTTAACTCATTTCACGGTTATATCAATTTATGATAACTTAAAACACATCTCTTATATGTACATGTATTTAATTATTCCAACCAGAAAATCGATAAATACGTTTACATGTAAGTACAACTGATGACAGGATTCAAACTACTGGTATGCCTATATCATAGTGTAAAAACACAAAATCCACTGCGCTGATGCATGGAAAAAAGTGTTATGTTTCATAAACATTTTGATTCCCTATATTCATACTTAAACCTCTACCGCTAAAACATGGAATAATTTATGTAAAGTGCAGTGTTAAAAGAACACCAATTGTAAATAAACAATAATGCCTTCTTCCATCTGAGGGTGCGCTATTAGTATACGAGACTGAGGTGCTCAGTGGTAGGGATAACTATCCGTATAATGTTTGGCCATACAGGCCTCAGTATTGTTTTTTAAAGGATGAGTATATTTATCTGAAATCTTCACAAGCAAGTAAAAGAAATTGACAAATCTTCAAAATCATAATCCGCGGCAGTGGTAGGGGTTGTGAGGCATCTCTAACTTCATTTTTTTCAAATAGGATTTTGTTTTAAATATCCCAATATTTTTTTTTTTGCCTTGAGCGCTCATCTAGAAAGTGTGTGGGGGTGGGGGTGTCAATACCCCAAAATTTAATTTTCTAAATGTAAATTTCAGAAATTGTTGGCAGGGGTGGGGGCAGAACTCCAAGTGAATCAAAAATCCTTTTTGTCACTTTTGTGTGACAGGAAGAGAGACCTCTCGTTACAATTATTTCTATCATGTCACATATACATGTTTTAGTTATAATATTTTGGAATTTTTTAAAGATACAATGTCATTTATTTGATAAAAATCATATATTTATGCATACATGTATTAACATGTGACGTGTGAACCTAAAACTAATCAATTTTGTTCAGTTTTTTACTTGAGTAACAGAAAGGCATAAACCAGCGTTTTGTTCAGAGCACTGTGTACATTGTATATTTAAACCAAACCAAAAGAGATGGTGTGACGTCAAAGCAATTTGTTTTTGTTTTTTAAACAAAAGAGTTCTTCATTATGTCAACCTCCAGAAAATACGATTTCTCTAACTTTAATATTTACAACACATGCGCGGATCCAGAAAATTTTTCCGGGGGGGGGGGGGTCCGAATTGAACGTATGGTGGGGGGGGGGGGGGGGAGGGGGGCTACACTATTCATCAGAAATGTTGACAAGCAAAAATAAAAAGAAGGAAAAAAAAATTATATCCCATAATCATGAAATTCCTAATCCGTGGGGGTGGGGGGGGGGGGGGGGGGGGGGGGGGGGGTAACGAAGTATGCCTATAACTTGAAAAAATTGTACCTGTCAAATTTTTTTTCTCCCATATTCATGATATGCCTAATTCCGATTCATGATATGCCTATTCCGTGGGGGAGGGGGTGCGAATATGCTTATAACTGCATTTTTTTCAATATCACTCTTAATATTTCCGCTTCCGACGCCTTTCCAAAACATATATGTGTTTTCCACGGGGGGTCCGAGTCGTATTTGCGATAATTTCACTCTGTAAATTTAATAACTTCGGACCCCCCCCCCCTCTAGATCCGCGCATGCAACAATTAATAAAATCCGTTGAACAACACATCTATATCATTTTATTGTAACTTTGAGAAGTGCATACATTTTTGGGAGGCAACTGTGTCGCTAGTCTGTAAGTCAAGTAAATTATGTCCTAAGGTCTTTTAAAGAAATAAGAAACTGTCAACACTTGCAGTACTCTGATGATTTCTATGGCGACCGACTGCATTGAATAACGTATTTCATAACTTCTAAACGTGAGAACAAATAATTATTCTTTAACATCTTGGACTTAAAACTTTAAACTTATATTCAACAATTGACCACTACAGTGATAGCTCACTTCCAAGTGTATTTTAATTACATAACAATTGATGATCTGCATCCATAAATTACCTATGGCTATCTGTGTCCAGGGTTGTGTGCACTTAAAGGCCGAGGTTTTTAACCGGTCAGTTTACCTAAGGTAAGTTCAGGTGGGGGTGGAGCCTATATTGAAAGAGGTGTGAAACCCCGAGGGAAACACGCTCGCTTGTGTATACATGTCTATATACACGGAGTATTAAAGTGCTCTAAAAAGAGTTTTTCCGTTTATTTAAAAAGAATATCGTATTTACATGTATATGTACTTATAAAACAAATTGTTCTTCGTTGAAATGAATATAAACGCATGAAAAACCGCGTGCGACATGTGCAAAATCTTTCGTTTGATTGAACAAGTTTTTGTTGGGACTAACTGAGAATATATCCTGATGTTTTGTGAATTATACAATCACCCCACCGTACTCAAATACTAATGCAACTTTGCAACCAATGCTTGTAAATCTTTTCCGATCAGCTGCTAAATTAAAGTGCACAATAATTCTACCAGCTGCGCATGCACTAGAGCTGTCTGTACTTGTTTCTCTTCCGGTTTCAGCTCGTGAAATTTCTCAAAGAAATGTGATAACTAACGATATAAATCCTGAACGCAATATTTAATTTCATTTAATTATTTATTCTCAATTATTCACAAACATCTTAATTGATAAACGACGTCTTTCATGGATACATGATCGGCACCACATGATTTTGACAGACTATATGTGATCAGCGCATTTAGTGTGGTACATAACCAAGTACGAGTAAATTTTTAATTCATATCTTTTAATATTTCTTTTGTTTAAAGTGCTAAAAGATAGCGATTTATCGTCACGGTATGCATCAAATCAAAAGAAATCAAAGTACTGAAAGTACTGTAAGACGGTGGCGTCGTTTGAATGTGGCATATTACATGTATGATTATTATTGTCGTCGAAAACCCGCGGCAGTATCGCATACATGTACTAATGCTTAACGCTTACATGCACAACTGGTCGTGAGTTTCCTACATGGATAACTATGTGCAAATCGTAGTTGTGTAATCTCAATTTACACTTTACAAAAGCTATGTCTCTTGGCCGTCGTCTTTGGGGGAAAACCCGTAGATTTATTTCAGTATCCTTTGTAGTATAGAAGTTTGCATATATATATGTGTATTTATATCGTTTGACATTAAAATCCGTTTTTGGTATGTATTGTGTTTGCCCCAGAATGCCTCATTCAATATGTGGGTTGCCACCACATAGTGAATGAATAAATAAAATTCAAAGCGATTTTATCACAATACGCCCAAATATTTGATTGTATAAAGAAAGGACATTTCTGGGGTTTTTTCTTTAGACCTTTGGGTTGACCCCGCAAAGGGGAACAACTTTTGAAAAGTGAGGATTGGACTATTGTGCTTTAAAGGTATTGTAGATTTTTCAAAGTAACGAGAACAAATAAGGCTTTGGTATGATAAAATACTTGTCAGGTGTTTACTAACTATTTGGGCATACATGTAGTATGTTTATTTTCCCTCTCGACAGCATTTTCCCTCAATTTCTTCACAGGGAAAAAGTTGCAAACTCGTGGGCCAACACACTTACTTTAATTTGTCTTCATAGCCAGTTAATACATATAGGTGTATAGAAAACGGAGTGAGTTTACAAGAACATGTTTGAGAAAACTGGAAAATGCTTTTGGAATGCACGTCATCATGAACCGCAGAGTCAATCAATATTTTATCTTCGACTTCGAGTGGTTTATTTCCATTAGCTCACAACAAAAGTGAATGAAAATTTGAAAAGAAAAATCATACAATATTCAGACGCGGCAGTTTCATTAACCAACGTTTTAAAGTACATTTGTTCTATTGTATTTAGCTGTAGATTAATTCAAATCATTTGAATGAATTCGGGATAGTCACATGTATAATTATTTTATTGCTTCTCAGTACACTTTAAAACGCATAATTTACTTGCTACATTTAACTTTTCTAGTATAAATACAACAAATATTTATTAATTATTCACCAAAACATTTGCTTTACATAAGGTCATAATCAGTTCCTTTGTTTGGAAATCACATATTTGTTTAATCCTGCATTTAATATGCGAGATTTTGAAGAATCTTTTTTATATTTTCATTTTAAAAAACTCTGTGTAATGTCAGGAGTTTTGCACTAATATGTATAATTTTTACAAGGTCTTCAAATTTGCATCCGATTTCATTTTGCAGTAAAATAATACTGTTAATGGGACATGTTGGGACATGTCCATAATATAATAATAATAATAATATATAATACAAGCAAAGGACTTTTCATTATAAAGTTTGACCTATGACCTCTAGATCATTTGTGTACAAAGGTATGTCTTCTTTATCAAAGATATGGACCCTGAATAAAACTGTTTATAATTATACATGTTTATTTCCAAAGCCGTGTGATGCTTGACCTTTTCTCCATCCCATAAAATTAATGGCAATATTGGTAAACTATTCCGCACCAGATTTAAGCAAAATGAGCAAAGAAATAAATAATGTTTTCAGGGATCTTTTCAATTTCTCCAGGTCACGAATAAAACAGAAGTGGTAAAATGAAATCTAATGTTTTAACAGGATAAATCAGTTTTTAAAACACAAAACAAACAAAATTCAAGTTGAACGCACGTTTTACTGAGCCGTACATCTGTGTATATTTTCATTTACTAGACAATAGATCTAGGGTTCGCAAATCTCGCCAATATTTCCGAAAAGCTACAGTTTAGTAGCTCAGTAGAATACTACAGCCATCTATGAAGCACATTCTACATTGCGTTGAGTGATGACACTATCTAACCGGTGTGTATTTCAATTGCGATTCGCAACAAGATTGCGATTGACGCATTTATATAGACCCGCCCATTTAAAAAAGCATGTTGAGAACATGATGCTAACACACGGAAACAAATGCTGAAGAAAGCTCATAATAAAGTTGTACTCGCGAGTTAAAAATTAGAAAGTTTATTTGAGAACAAACGGGGCGATGTTTACGTACATGTAACAGTTTAAAAAAAAAAAAAAAAGCAAGGACGGGCGCATATGGAGAAAAGTCACAGATCGTACCTCGCTCATCGTATTACGTTATTCAGTTTACTGTGAAAAAATTCGTCAGAAACTGTTTAGTGAACAAATATATTTTACATTACCTTTCACAATGTAACATACATGTATATGGAATATCGCATGAGTTGAACCGATTGTTTTTCCTCACAAAAAGCTAGCGCTTGCTGCAAAATGGAGATTCACGGGTTTACACGCCGTGAAATCCATAAGACGTTTTACAGCATTTATCTTCGATTCCTTACAACAAATCTGTACTGAAAATTTTTGAAACATCGTCACCAGGTCCGTAAAATGACGAAGTGTGGTGTGTTTATATACATATAAAATAGTGAGTTTTACAATCCGAGGTCGATGAGCGTGTTTGAGAGAAAGTCATTGTAGAGCGTCAACATCAGTAGTAATTATTGTCTGATGAATATTGGGGTGCATGTAACAAAATTAATGATTCTACAGACTGAGAGGGTTATAAAATAAGGTTGATCACAGATCAGTCCAAAATTGAACATGTTTGTATAGTAAATTTCAAGTTTTTTGCATGTTTGAAAACACATGCACACTTGTAGAAGAAAGTGTGCCATCGATCGGTTGAAGTTCAATAAAATGTAATTTATGTAATATTCATCGTCAGTATATGTTGTGAATTCTTTGGAATAAGCTACAACAAAATAAATACTGCCTCAACTTAAATTGATGCGTTGAAAATGATTGATCATGAATTTCTCGATGAAGCATAATTGCTGAAAAATGAAATGGCAAACCCGTTTAAATAGTGTGTTTCTGACAATTGTTTACATCATAAAAAAGACATGATTATTGTGAGAACTCTTGGTCAATTATCGCAGTGATATAATTTTTGGAGTCCTGATACTGAGTTAAACTTCACATCTGGCAGTTGGTGCATAAGTTATCAATACCGCGTAAGCAGACAGGGAAACGGCTCATTAAAAATAAGACACAATTTCATAAATTATTTAAATGTATGTACAAAATAATTAGCAGCTATAATGCTTAAAATATCTAATAAGATGTAAATTAGTACTTAAACTGAAATCGACAATCGGTAAAACATCGCCAGTAACTCTGCATACCTAACAGAGTTATCGTTCCTAATCCGCTAGGGTCCCCGTGAGAAATACCCTTCCGGCCAGGACGATAGCAATAGACAGTGGCTATTTATAGCCACCGTCTAAAAAGTTTATTGCACCGTCGTCGCGAGCGCTGGGCATGGTATACACAGGACGAGTAAACAAATGCCAATCATTTTCTAACATCCAAACTGGGGCCTCGATTTAGTTGATTAACAAGGGTTACACTGACCAGGTAAATTTGAAGTCTGTGCTTATTTTTCGGTCGCACGGGGTGATTGAATTAACACGCAGACTGGCCGAATAAACACACAGATTGCAAAGTGAAACACATTATGAAGAACGTTAACAAATAAGGAGTCACCAAAAATTGATTTTCGACACATATTAATTTTCGATTTTTGGTCGCCAATTTTTAAAATTCAGCTCGAGCACTGAGGGGGAGGGGGGGGGGGCGGAGCAGCACAGAGATGACTTTGTTTTTAAACTTCCTAGAACGCTTCGAAAATTAATGATTTTTTTTACTATGTCAACCCTGCTAAAATTTGGTACAACTCTTAAGAAAACTTATTTTACTTTCTACACTATTTAATTTTTGCGTTGGTCGAATATTAATTCTTACACCAGTATATATACATATATCCATGTGCATATATGACTCGTTGCATGGCCAGGTTGTCTTAAAAGTGTTATAGTCTTTAAAAAGTCTAAGCAATAATTAACGGAAATGATCATGAGTAACTACAGTCGATTCATCGTTGGACCCCACGGGTTTTCCATCCGTTACATTGCTTGAAATCAATGTAACGGATAGAAAACCCGTGGGTTCCGACGATGCAGTATATTAATCTTACATGTAAGTTAAACACATATCAATTTTACATATGCCGGTAAATATCTCGGAATTTCATTATATTTAATCTTTTATTTATACAATCGGCCTTGCATATTTATAATCGAATTGATAGATTACTTTTATTCAATTAATGATAGGTTTTTATAAGATTTTTCGCCCTAACGTTTAAATCAACGCTAAATGAACTGAATAAGGGAAATAAATTCATCTTTCATCTAAAACCAATATAAATGAAAATAAAATAAACAAATAGTTTTATGTTCGTACAAAATATCAATAAACATACACGTGTAATAAGGTACATGTAGATGTCCCCTCGCGCGCGATCTTCTCGGCCATTTGCGAGCGTGCGAGGGATGATCATCATTTAAAGGGGTAATCTTTGTGGTTTTTTGTTGTTGATCTAAAACATTATTAGTACAGTTCTTATACAAACACACCATTGATTTATGTCTGACGATGTTTTGGATTAGGAATAATATCGGATTTTATAATTTTCAGAATGACTTCTTAATTTACATTTTAAATAAAACATTAATAACTTAAAATTAAAACAGTTCCTGTATTTGCGGCTATATAAACTCAAAACAAGTACATGAAAGACGCGAGTCTGGTTTATTAGATAACCGCTGACCGCTTGGTAGTGCACCCGCGTCCGAGGAGCCCGCGGCCGATCTCCTCGGCCGCGGGCGAAGAATAGGTTACGTAAAGTTACAACACACACAGCTCAGAACCCAGGAAGATTTGAAATGTTTGCAGTATAATAATGACTAAAATCTACCAAATAGAAGTTATTTTTTTTTTACTTAAAACCCACAATCGATCTATGCCTGATATTACTTCCGATTGAGAATGACTTTTCTTTTATTAATTAACAGAACGTTTTCTTAATTGACACTCTATCATTTAATTCAATTTGAGAAGAATAAACGTCAAATTAAAACAATTCTTGTTTTCGGCTAAATGAACTCAAAATTGAGAGACGTGTATTAGATAACCGCTGACCGCTAGGTAGTTCAGCCGCGACCATGGCGACCGACTTTCTCGGCCGCAAGCGAGGGAGAGCTTACGTAATGGTTCACACACACAGCTCTGATTCCAGATATATTTTAAATGCACGCAGCATGATAACAAAAATGTATTACATAGATTTATTTTTTTCCGGTAGTTTGTGTGATTTACTAGAAAAGAAAAAGAATGTTTATATTTTCTGTTTCTTGTTTTTTAGGATTGTGCAGAATTTACGAAGATGACTTAAACTCCTCATATAAAAGCATGTATCCTAAAAAAAAATATTTTTTTCTTATGAATTAAAGCCTCCTTTTTAAACAGGCATACTGTCTGTCGTAACTTAATGTCAGTTGTACGCACAATGACTTTCGTTAACTTGCCAAATAAACACAGGTACATGTTAAGATGTAAAGCTTTTTACACTCATACTACACAACTCACCAACAAAATAACATTGTAACGACATTTATAGGATCTCAACAAACAACTTTTCCAGCGACAGCTATATCAAAATCCTAGCCGTTTTTTAGTTATTTAGCAAAAACTTTCAAGGGCCCTTGGCCCTTAATTTAGGGGGCCAGCCCTTTTTTATTGGTGTCAAATGAAAGTCCTTGACATTCTGCACAACTTTTATTCTACATGTCTTAACAAAATATTTTTTGTTTAAAAGATACAAAGGAAAATATGTCTAAATTTTCGCACTTTTTGGAACCCTGTTTTTTGACCCCCTACCTTTTTCTAAATAAAGAAAGTAATCCAAAAACAAAAACCGATGTGCAAAACTTCAATGTCTCTGTTATTCAAATTCGTTGGATTCCCATTCCCTGCTATCATAGTCTCGGAGCCTTTGTCTGGAAACGAAAGGCCCTAAATTTTTAAAAAAGGGAAATAACTCGTTAACGGAAGAGGATTTTCAAAATTTATGAAATGGTTTAGATAGTGTTTTGTAAAGTCTATAAGCCCTGAAAATTTGAGCAAAAACCGTTCAGAAATGAGCAAGATTTGAAGCCTCAAAGTTCGCGTCTAGGAAGAAAAAAAAAAAAAAGAAAAATAAGAATAATCTTAATCTGCACAATAATATAAAGGTCTTCCGTTGGAAACGGAAGACCTTAATAATTGAATAAGATTACGTTAAGGATGTAAATAAAAAATTACAACGCCTACTCGAATTTTACAGTATATGCATGCTTTGTTTTAGACACTAACATGATTATTTAGTAGTGTTAGTACATGAAGATGCGCCTTTTGTGGAAGATGCGGAATCATATTTTTGTTTTTGTAAATAGTTTTAAAAAATACGTATGAAAAATCAACTCATAGATACAATGTTTTTCTTTAGCTTACATGATAAGTCCTGATCAACCAATTCTCTTTCAACTATAGAACATATAAACAGTAGACACTAACGTCAATATAAATTAATAATTAGCAAACCGGGAGAAACCCATATGTTGTAGTTAAAACAAAAAGGGACCTAACATTTTGGTGGAGTCTGTGGTCTGCCGTTAGAAAGCTAAATACGAGGGTTGTCCAAAACGTTTGTGGACACATGTAATTTTACTCAAAATAATTCAATCATATGTTTGGACAATTTTTACGCAGGGCCGTGCGTACTATCCGCGACCCTTTGATACATTAAAATTTTAGTTTATTTCTTTGGAAAACATTCAAAATTAAATTTAGTTTGATTTGAAATTTTATGACAAAGATATAGATATACAATATGTATATATAAACCCATTTAAAATGACAAAAACGCGATTGTCCACGACATTTTTGGACAACCCTAGTACATATATTATTTCTCTAGAATTTTATCAAGAAGTTATTGGTATTAATTATAACACAATATAAGTTCCAATGTAACTCCATATTGTGGATTCTGAAAGAAAACAGGAAATCTGGTTTGCTGCATTTGATAGATTACGCTACTTTATGATTCTGTCATAAATTTAGTTTTCTTTAAACTTTGTCTGGCAACGCACATTTTTGACATTATGTGTATAATACACGATTCTCTTAAAGGATTCCCGTTTCTGGCAACAATCATTAATATTTGATGCGTTGAACACTCATTTGCACTCACTTTAGAAAACAATTTGGCCTATTTAAAAATTCTTCTAATACACAGTGTTCAAGTTGGCCAGTCAAGGTATTCCGCTCGTTGTTACACAAAATAAAAAGATAAATCAATTATGCTTTAAAACATACGTTTAGTACGTCATCAATGAACTTTACTAAATAGAACTTCAAATCCAGCTAGACACATGTACTAAAATCAGTGATCTTTATACGCCAGAGAAGGTTGATTCATCAAACGAAGAACTAGACTATGTTCAAAGGAAAAATCTTATTGAAAACCAGGTGCCAAAAGACTAGCAGAAAACGTGAATAGATAAAGACTTATCATTTCTCATTTATCTGTTTTGTATTCGGAATAAATAACCAGTGATATATGTTACTTTTTTAGATATCTTAAAGCCATCCTGTGGCTCCTAACAGCAAAGCAAACACTGGTAGCGGTCTTTGCTTACATAAAAATTATAGAACAGAAGAAAATACATAAACATCTCAGTCTACTCTTATCAAACAAGGTAAAATGTAATACTGGTAGTAACCAGAAAACTTCCAAAGCTATATAAATGGAGAATGAATAAAATATCGTCTCACCAGTTGTATATATATTGCAATGAGAAAATCAATATACTGTGGAATCATCAATGTTCGTGGGAGACCAATGTTCGTGGTTTTCGTGGGTAACCCTTGTACACAAATTTACATCCCCTCGAACGTATATTCAAACAAATGTTTACTATTTTTTTTACAGAATAGAACATTCTACCGACAAAATTACGTCCCCACGAACCAGGAAAATTTTGGCTACCTACGAACACTGACCCCCACAAATAAAAATGATTCCACAGTAGTTTTTTAGTTCTGTCTGTGAAATATTATCACTATGTCGAGTTGAAAAGTCAACAGTTAATTCCAAATCCATTCTAGTTGTATGCAGTTGAAAATTGCCTATTGTTAAGCAAACATATTTCAGGAATAATAAAGGTAAGGTAAAGGTAAAGGTAATGTAAAAAAAAAAATGATATTAACTTTTCAATAATAAATATTGAGATGGAGTTAAAATTTCGAAACTAATAATGAATAATTGAAACAGTACAAAAAAAAAAATTGGAGTATTGCTCTTTTTTAAGAATTTCATCTCAACGATTGTCAGTATAAAGAGTTATTATGAATTTTGCCTGCTGCCTAATGTTCAATATTATTATTTTATATGTATTATTTATACATGTAATAATGTAATTAGATATTCCTAAAATCAAAGAAAAGAAATGCTTGATTAACTTAGATTGTTGTTGGTTCAACTAGAAAAAAGGAAACGAGTCTTCCAATAAACAATTAAGCTAAGTCTATTGATTAAGCATGAATCAACTATCACGTGAGTCTTATGCTTATTACACAGCGAGAGAAGCTTATAAACAATCCGATCTCCGTTGAAAGTTTGATCATATTCAAGAAAAGACTCCTCTGAAGAAGATGTTATCATAACGATGATTTTTATTATGGTTTATGTTCTATTAGAATTGACTGCCCATACGCAGGCCCAATACAGAGACATCTTTTACTTGCAAAGTGACAACGTTGAATCCACAAACTCATCCCCTCCATTTTGACTTCTTGGACGTGAGTATTGTAAAGTGCGGCAGCCTATGTCTCTTCAATCAGTGCTGTAACGAGTTTCTATACAGTCGACATAGTCAACGATGTATTAAGGTCCATTTTTCGGACTTTCAGAGCTCTAGCAAAATTATTCCTCTGGCATTTTCATCGTATGAAGGAATGTTGGCATTTCAAAAAGGTACATATCTCTTTTTATTATTTCCTTTCAGTACCTTCAGTACATGACTAAATGAAACTTTCTTTGTTTCTTCGTCAAAGGTAAAAAGTAAAACAATTTTAGTTTTATATGAGATAAAGTGTAAGACCTTGATTTTTTTTATATACCATGTTAAGTTTTATGGCGCATTGTTTGTTTGGGGTTGAATGCAATTCTGTGATATAATAAATATTTGTTCTTCTAATATCAGAAATTCGTGTACATAATCGAGGAACGATTTTAATGGCAAAAGTGTTAAATTAGTTTTCTGCATTTGTTTGAATTACTGATCATAGATTTTTAATTAATTACTTTTTATAAAACAAGAAAAGTTGAAAAAAAATCTTTGAAATGGAAGTTATAATTGACAAAACTTTGGAACAATCATTAATTATTTACTGCTTGGAAGAGAGCTGACCGTACCCTAATTAAAAATTGAATGTTTTAGATTTAAAATTTTAATTCTTTTATAAGCCGACGGTTGAAAGGCTGAAGCTGAAGGGTTTTTTGGTCAATTGTTAATTAGTCCAATTACATTCATTTCTTATTTGGACAGAGACTTCGGTATCCTGTTTTTGAACTTTGTAAATAAATTAAAGAAAATGACGTTTTGCTTCTCAATGGGACGGGCGAGTTCGGCTAGCAAATCTTTTGGAAATATGATTGACTCCCATTCCTTTGTGAGACATATTTTTTTAAGGTGACCAAGGACACACATTTCGATGTATTTATTTTACTGAATATCTTGGTAGCTGAACGAAAAAAGGTTATTTGTTTTCAAATGTTTTAAAAAAGAATGCTCATTAATGAAACTATTTTCAAAACCGACATTACCCCCTCCTCTTGCTTTCATAGGGATAAAATGATAGCACGTCCCATTTATTGATATAAACATGTCATAATGTTCGATAACTCTTTCAAACAATACCAACCGTTAGCGTTACTTTTCAGGCAAATAGACATAACTTTATTCTAAGAAGACAGAAAATTTACCAGCATAATAAATGATCATTTGTCATATTTTTATCTGACAATTCGTCATAATTTTTTTTTAATTATTATTTTAAAAACTTGAAAATAATCTTTTGTCAACTTGCCTGATAGAACATTTTTGAAGCTCCAGCTGTACATAAACGTAATTATCAATTTTCCATAAATTTTGCAAATTGGAGATTTAAAAATAAGTCAGAAAAAAAGAAATCAAATACATTTCCATCTATCATATTTTTATCACACACAAACAAATTATTTCACATAATGAAAATATTACTTATTCAACTAATGACAAATAGTTTTATAAGAATTTTTTTTAAAGATTTTGATGACATTCCTGGTGAGACAGATAAAATCATTAGGTGAGTTCGTGTGTAAATACAATTTATCTTTCTTGCAAAGTAATCCAGATTTCCTCGGTCGGGTGAGTTACAAAGCCAAAGGTCTGGGTCACCGTTTGACCCTCTACCATTTTGACCTTGAACTTCCTCAGAATCGTGACTAGCCCAATTACTGCTTCAACATAGACATATTTGTGTGCAGGACATATCCTCTTGCCAGCAAACCCAAAAGGCTTGAAAGCATATGATGGTCTGGATTTAGAATTTTCTGGACTGAAACGACCCGGGTCAAACCTGTCAGAAAACAAGGGCCATTAAGCTAAACTTTCTTCATTCCATGGTAACTGGTATTTAATAAAGTAGATTGAATATATGATTGAAATATATTAGTTCTAAACCCGTTTAATGATGTCTTAAAACGAAAACGGAACGAATATCTAACTTAACATCAATCAAAATTCCTTATTGTATAAAATTCTTCATTGTAACACTCACTTGTGTGGTTGTGGAAAGTATTTTTCACTTTGCAGACTTACACCAAGAGCATGGATAACAGGGGTCTATTACAAATTAGAAAACAAGCGGTTATGCCTTTTGTTTAACATAGTCAGCGAACACGGATTTATTTAGATTAAAAGATCTGCTAATAAATTCAATGCAATATTTTCTTATAAAGAGAATCATTTATTTGCAATACGTAAAATGTTTCATATATACCCATCAATTTTCTTTTTTCGAATCGTTTTATGTGATACCCAGTGTCTTACATTTTTTGGAATTCTATGTCCTCCCAGTTCTGAGTCGAAATCTTGATATCTTGCGGCCCACGGGGCTAGCACAGAACATCGCAAAGTCTCATCAATTAACTGGTGCAGATACCTGAAATACAGAACAATGGCTGTAGCAATAATAATATCGTGAAAATTCATATTTACATGTAATATTGCTTTCGTGGTCTTTGGATTTTATGCATTTATTTCTTTTTTGTGCACATTCTGTTTGTAAATAATGCATTAACCTGTTTATTTGATGTTAGTATTCTCTTGGATTTAAAAAAGTGCGTAAAATTTCATAATTTCATCGCGACCGAGTAACACTGTGAGGCAAGATGAAAGTCCACACAGATGAGACCTCTACAGCGAAATACTCAAACTGTTAAGAAGTCTGCCGCTTATATAGGGGTTGTAGGGATAGCGGTGATGAAAAAGAAGCATGGCGGACAGTGCCTATTTACGAGCAGTGTTCAGCTTGAATGTGGGAGGAGGCCGGAGTGCCTGGAGAAAACCCACGTATCCAAGCGGGCGACCACCATACTCTTTCACATACAACCATTGCCGATCGCGGGGATTGAACTCGGGTCGCAGCGTTGAGAAGCGAGTGCATTGTCCACTACGCTACTTGGACACCCATAAAAAAATTATATTTTTACTTTTAGAATTTGAATGTTGACATACATTTTTACATAGAGCTCTTCTTTTCAAGGTTATTCATAGTGTTTGAAAATGACCACGACTATTTAGCCCTCTTAAAGGACAACAATTCATGGATCGAAAATAGTACTTTTGCTGTCTTTCAATGGCAGATACACTGTAAAATAAATATTTTATTGCAACTAACATATACATTAACTTTTCTTTAAAGGATATTCTCGTGATTCATGTTATGTCATATATTTAACTTACACTAGATCCTTAGATGTCTCTGGTTCAACATCATTGTTACCAAGCACCTGTATTATTTCTCTATATACTTTATCCTGGACATCTTGATGTTCGGCTAGGAAATACACAGCCCATGTGAACACTGAAATAAATAAATAATATAAAGGTGTTGATAATATATGTTAAAACACTGCTGTGATGTCAAATTGGACTGTATCAGGTAAATCAACAATGAAATTCAATGGCAGTGTTTTAAGTACGATACAAGCCTCAAACAGTTCTGTATGAAAAAATATCAGATAGTTCTCGGTCCTAACGGGCCTCGAAACTGTGTCACATTTTTTTATACAGAACTGTTTGAGGCATATATCCATTGCAGAAAAAAATAAATAATGAAACATCCATACGATATGGAAACATTGGATCATACGCAGACAGACACTTATTTGTCTAAATCTCTGCATTCATCTGATATTTATCAATATGAATATGTGTAAACAAACTTCACGATACCAGATTTATAAGTCAAAACTCGGACCCTGGAAAGACAAGACATTTTGTATCAAAAGAACAAGGATCTTGTATCAAAGGTTGAAAATTCTTCATGCACCATGATACAGGGAATATGTTATCTTGATATATTACTATTTCCTGTGGTATGGAAGCCTGCGATTATGAACGACATGGCGTCGTTTCCTATCACTTCTTTGTCGTCAGTACTATCAAGGAGAACGTCTACAAACAAAGCATGATCCGTGTCTTTTCGTAGATTGATACGGTTTGACACCACCCTGTCTACCAGCGCATTAAGCTTTCTTTTAGCTAAGATAAAAAAAATATAATCATGTTATGAATTCAGGTAGTTCATATACTATTTTATCGTTTAAAGCAGTTTTGATATTAGTTTATCTTTTAAAAGGTATGACAAAAGTTATGTTTCAAAATTCCAGATTATACTAAATGTAACTTTTTGTAAAACAGATCAAACTGTGTGTATAAGTATAAAAATGTTAACAGATCTGTGAACAAAATCCAACGTTTCTAATACTAGTATATTCAGGTTTTAGGTAATTCAATATATTAATCTTAAACTTTGATACACAAGTTCACAAGATGGCAACTTAAGTTAATATAGACTCATTTACGTACGCTTATGATGGATCCATGGTGAGCATGAACTTAAAATCTTAAATGATACGTGCTACACTCTTAATTAGTTGTAATATAAGCAATTAAACAAATTGTTCATTAAGAGTGTCGGGGTTCTAATAAGTTCAAGACATGTCTGGTGTTAGGCTGTCGTTGTTTTATAACACGTACAATTTTTAAATGACATATTCTATTAATACCTCCTGGACACTCAATAAAGGTAAAGTCAAAAACGTGTGGTTAAGAATGTCGTCGTTTTATTACAATTGAAATGTTTTGTAAAATTATTTGTATTAATCGATATGGTTGAATTTCACCATAGTTAAGTGGTTAAAGTATCGGGCTTGCGAATTGCAGATAAGGAGCTCAAATCCGCCTTGCACTTTTGTTTATATAAACTGAATTGAATTTTTGGAAACAATAATTTGGTATTTCAAATTGCATATTTCGCCTATTTGACCTATATACTTCTTACATGTATGCATTGTGCTATTCTTTACAATCAAAAGGTATAGACAACCACCTTAAATATTAATTTGTTTGACGAAAAGGTAGTAAACATATTTCATCATACCGTCTTCAAACGCCTTAATTCTTGGACTTCCTTTTTCGGGAATATCTACTAGTTGTCTTTCCAATTCATTCCAAGCCTATAACAAAATTAATTATAATACCAAACACCTTATACATGTATGTTGCTGACCTCAAAATCAAAGTCAAAAATAAGTAACCAAGACATGTTAATATATGAAAAATTGTCGTAAGATTTGTCAAATACAAACTATGTCATAGTTATGCCTGAATTCCGAGATTTCCTCATCTGTAAACGCATGGCTGCCAAATAGGTTGACCAACGCAAGCTTCAAGGCGAAGGCAGCCATATACCGGGCTACAGGGACGTGTTCTTCTTTGGGTAAACTAGACCATTGTTTAACCAAATCGTCCGACTCCTACAAAAACACAAAATTTAATCGGATTAAGATAACGCATTTTTATTTATATATACATATTTGATTGGCAGATTGAGTTTTTCTCGCATTATCACCGGTGTGTGATCGGTTTGTCCAGTGTGAGACAGCAGTGTGAGATTTTTCTGTCTTACACAGTGTGTTACTACGCCGCCGTAAAATGTAAACAAACAACGTATTCTGTAAGTAAATGATAGATGATAGAATGGGCTAATCCTTTAAGTCCTTATTTTGATTAATTGATTGAAATGTATCATGATTTTAGTGAAAATATGTCGTTTGCTCTCTTTTTGACTTGCACTATTTGTAGTACGCGTAGGGATAAACCGAAAGTAAATTTTTGAACGTCAAAGTTGTCAGACATTGTTTTTCTGTGTAAAATAATGCGAGAAAAATAATCATTCATAATATACTCGTGTGGGATAGTGAAATTCCACCTCGTGCCAAGATTCACTGTCTAGGACGAGGCTCTATTGTCTCCTCGGTGGAATTTCACTATCCCATACTCGTAATAATGAATGATTCTATTAATCTCAAAAATGATTTGTTATCAAAATATGTGCTGATTGCTATTAGTACACAAATGAAAGCAAAGAGTTCAAAAGAACAAAACACTTAACAAAAGGAAAGAAACAACCATATCGTTTAAAAAAGAAAGAAAACTTTTAATAACATTGTATTGATAGGAAATCATTTTTGAAATAAAGAAAAAAACACTCAATAAAATGTGCCCAAAAACAATGAACCCCGTTATGTGAAGTCATTTTCAATCTTTGAAAAGATTTAAGTTACCCCTTAAAAATACCTCCTGTATTCCTGTGTAATAATGATGTAAGTAATTCTGATTGAAGACTGTATTGTACTGTTTACGTCGGTTCTTCCAATCTTCTTTGTTTGCATATGTTATGGATTTTTCTCCAAAAAGAGGCTCAAACAATTTGAATAGCGAAACTGTAAGGGTAAAAAGAACCATGAAGTACTATATGTATATCACGTTTTTTTCTACAACAGTTGTTCCAAGACGTACTTATGATGATTGTAGTATGGACATATAAATTGATATCATTGTTATAATATCGACAATCATTGTTTTAGAATGTTAATTTCTGTTATGTATAAAAAATTAATTGTGTTTTTGTCTAACATGCATACGTGTAGCACATGGCTCAGTGGTCATAGGCGTTAGGCCATTAACCCCCCAAATCGCTAGTTCAAACTCCACTGTGGTCACTTGATGTTGTGTGCTGTGCACTTAGACAGGGCACTTTATGTACATTGTTCAGTCCACCCAGCTGAAAATGGGTACCGGCTTACGCTGGGAGTGAACCTGCAATGGACTGGTGTCCTATCCAGAGGGAATCAATAACTCCTATCCGCTTAGCACCACGGACACTTGGAATAAGCACCGGCCTTATGCGCCTTCATGGCTCGGAAAAGGATTTAACTTAACAAGCATGCATTAACAAACATATATTCTAATAAAACATCAAGCTGACTCAAACTATTTCATAAAATAGAAACAGCTGGAAAATGAATGAATGTATTCTTTTAATTATTTATCTCAATATGATTAAATGTTAACAAGCCAATTGCTCTCTTATGTTACTACTGACCTGGTCGATCAAACACTCCAGAATGTTGCTTGAACAGTTCTGGTGAACAGATGCTAACGACAAATTCCTGGCCCATCCAGAAAGCAGTGATGTCCCCATATTGTGTATGGAGATCAATCAGATATTCGTGTAGACTTCCCGCTTTACCTATCTCTGCTAAATTTCCACCCCTGTTGTCAAACAAATATTGATATTACCAAATGTTTCTCCTAATGCCTAACTTGGTTACATTTGACTTACTTTATGTCTTGAATACTTATCAGAAAAAGCGTTTCTTTTGCAAAATGATTTGAGAAAAACCTGTAACGAAATAATTTTTATTAAAAATATGAAATTATTTTAAAATCTGAATCATTATTGCATATATAAATAAACAAAGCTATGTTTGCGGTTTGGTAATTTATGAATAATTTCTTCATGAATTTTTTGTAGACCTTTTCCAGATTTTCAGAGATACTTTAACAATTTTTGTTGCCAATTTTTTCTGATATGCATGAAAAAAAGCTCCAAAAATCATATATATATTTTTTTTGGAGTAAGCAATGAATGATATGCAACGTGTTGAATGTAAAAGGTTGTATCCGACTGAAAAGTGTAAAATATTTTAAAAAGTTTGAAAATTAATTAGTGCAAAATAAGATGAAAAGATATTTAACAATCTTCACGCACGCACACACGCACGCACAGACACTCACACGGACACAAACACACTTTACTTAAGTCATATAAAACACTAACCGACTTAATTTCATCTTATTGTGCATTTTCAACTTGTAAGTGATCGCAAAAATTGAAGCATCGCCTAAATTACAGGATACATGTAATACGGTAATTTGAAGAAGTTGTTAAAGGTTTAAAAAACGTCAATCTGATATAGCTCCTGAACTTATCTTTCATGCACTCTTTGATCGCTGGATGAAGATAAAATAATAACATCGCGTATACGGTATTTTATAGAAGTTGTAACTTGACTGATGATCGTATCTTACTCTTTGGTTGTTGGATCAGGTCCTGGAATGGTGGTATTTCGCTTTATTTTCTAAAAAAAAAAAAGATAAATAAATTAAAAGTACGATATACTTTGACATAGGAGGAGTTAAGTTATTAATGCTAATTGTATGAATATATTTGATTGATGGTCAAAATGATGAAAATTTGGAAATCCACGATTTTGCATCTCAATGTATCGACAAAATAAAATGTTGTTTTACATGCACAAAGTGCTTAAAAAACTTATTCCAAATTTGACATAGCCGCGCATAGCATTAAAACCAATGGATCACCTCATTACGAGGGGCGTTCAATAAATAATGTCACTTATCAGATTCCTTAAAATACAGGGTTCAATTGACCTTTGAATTTCTTTTCACGTATGATTTGTTTCATATTATATTTATGGCCGTTTATCTGACCACGTTTTATCATCGAATACTCCTCTGAGAATCTGATATATAACTCCTATGCAAGACACTGTATGAAAATATGACTGGTAAGTCATCATCGAATAAGGCTGAAATTAGAGGCTACATAAAAGCATGTAACAGACTAGGTAAAGACTCGAAAGAACTGTGTGATGTGTATGGAAACAAGTGTATTTCATAGAGACAAATTTACAGGTGGGTCAGTAAATTCAAATATGGCCAAACAAACCTTACGGATAAGCAACTTCCTGGAACACCCCGTGCAGCTTCAACGGATGCAATACTTGCAAAAATAACCGATATCACTACTAATATGGTCGATTAACCATTGAACAAATAGCAAATTTAGAAGGCATTTCATTGGGTACAGTATTTACAATTTTAAAGAAACAATTTGGCCTCTGAAAGGTTAGTGCAAGATAGATACTTCAGCTATTAACAGAAAAAACGATTGCGGGTTGAAATGTCTACAAAACTACCTAAAATCTACAAAAATGGCAATGGACGACGTTTATCGGAATTTGTTACAGGTGATGAAACATGAATACATTATTTTGTACCTCAGAGGAACATTGATAACAAGACGCGGTTGACTAAAAACGCAAAACGCCCTGTTAAAGCAAAACGTCAAAGTACAAAGAAAGTATTATACGCAATTTTCTTTAACAGTAAAGGTCCTGTAGTTCAATTAAAGTCTGGAATTTGCAACATTCGACTTCTCCATGACAACGCCCCAACACATTATGAGATAGTTTTTGGAAAAAGAAAATGTTCATTTTTTTGCCCCATCCTTCCTATTCACCCGACTTGTTTCCCTGTGACTTTTTTCTTTTTCCTGAATTATAAAAGCACCTGTCAGGAAGAAGATATGCTTCAAGGAATGCTTTGGGCTTTGCCATTTATCAGTACATGAACATCATCCCTAAAAAACACTCAATGAATGTATTGAAAGCTTGGATAATTTGGTTGAAATTATGTGTGTCTGTTAAAGGAGTGTATTTTGAACGTTACCATTAAAAAATAACAAAACATGTCTTATTGTGTTATTTTTCTAACATTGATGACATTGTTTATTGAACGCTCCTCGTAAATATAGCAAAAACGTCATTTAGGTTTTTCCCATTGGAGTCTTCGATTTTTTGTATACATGTAGTTGAATACGTTTTCTGATATCAATCATTCATTGTTTGTTTATGTCATCTGCTTATCGCGTGTTGGGGTAAAAAGCGATGTAAAGGTCGCACATTAGCAAAAACAAAAGTGGGATTTGCTTTGAAATAATATAATTATAAAAAAACCCAGAAAAGATACATATATAAAGAAAGCAAAAGGCTTTTCATATTTTTAAGACACGTCTGATCAGCTAACTATTTGCAGCCTATAATAACATACTAATAAGTCAAACATATACCTATGATCATCAATAATGTTAAGAGAAATCGGGGCCCAGCTTGAGCCCTTATTGGTTTTAATATAATTATCTAAATCTTACCGGAAAGAGAAAAGAAGCTGCTAGGAATAAAACACAGACGAAAACTAACAAAACGATTTCCAACATATTTGCTTTATCCGCTTTCAAAACTAACCTCTCGATAAGCTGTAACAAACAAAATATGAAAATAAATGACAGGTATTGGTTTCCATAGAGAAAACGAATAATTAAACCTTACACAAAGCATTGAGTAATTCACCATATATTTAACTTATACTTAATTGACTAGAAAATAATGAGTTATTAATTTAATCATTTTTTTTTATCAAATGAACACTCCGTATTACTATTAATCAAGTTCAAGATGTAATATTTGTTGCTAAGATGGCGAACCATACTTGAAGCACATGGTTAATTTAAAATACATCGATAAAAACAATATGAAAAACTGAGCATAGTTTACAATTAACTCAGGGGTAAATTGCATCACTAGAAGATTAACAATGCAAAGTTATAAAAGTCAAAACACTTACACTGTGGAATTCAAGGTTTTCAAAAAACTGTAGCGATCTAGTTTGTAGAAGTATGGCGGAATACTCCAACTAGACTGGCGATGCCTGTCTGATATGCGCAATATACAGACAAGTGATCAGATCAGTAATGTAAAGGGCCCTCTGGTGGCCGCGCTCATTGGCTGATAAAAATATATAGACTGGCGTATATACACAGTACTAAGCATGAGTTTATACCTGTAGCCCGCAGGATTTGCTTTTCAATTTGTGTTTATCTCAGTAAGTAAAATTAATTAGCAATTAATAATCAATTAGTTAAAGAAAAGACTCTAGTTGTAAATGGCAAACATTGTATGTTTTTCATACTAATTGTTACTAAGCTAATTGTGCCACGTACGTTTCACATATAATGGAACTTAACACATGCACAACATACTTTATACATACATAACACACACGTGAAGTCAACCCGTACGTTACACATACGTTGAGAAACGCATGGTTAACGTACGTGTGATAACATACGTTTAACATCACATACGTTTAACATACGTGAGATTTTACATATGTTAAACATACGTGAACCATACGTATTACATATGTGGATCTCAACCACATGTTACACATATAATAATATTAATAATAATTAATTAATAAACACAAGGTTAACATGAGTTCTAACAACCGTATATTACACGTGCGTTAATATTATATGTTTTACATATGTGTGAAGGCATGCATTTTAATAACATTAATATTATCTGCATGTACACGTGTACAGAACTGATGTTGCTGATGTCTCTGAAATGAATGCAGGTAAACCATACATGCATCATACATGTCTAAACATTGTATGACACTTTATACTTATTGTAAGGTTGATTTGCAAAACCACAAATATAACTACATGCATTTCCTAATATTTTCACCAGAAATGTCTCTGAGCAACTCCTATATTTATCATTGTTATTTTCAACCTTCATTCAAAAAAATAATAGAAATTTGACTAATAAATCATGTTTTACATGACAATGTTTTCAAAATCATTTTGCATATTCTATTTTCTACATACAACTGAAGTATACATTTGGCGTATATAGGCCATGTGACGTAGTGAATAGTGTTCATGTGCACACAAGTGGCATTCTCAATCTGTCGTCGATTTGATTCATTCATTTGTTCCTATGGTTATTATTGGGCCGTTTTGATAAGAATAGAGTTACCTATGAATATTGAAAAATATAACCGAGCTTAAGTTGCACTCTTTCAACTTTCTGTAGTTAGTCCACTTAAAATTTAAAAATAAAATTTTCTTCAGTAAACTTGCAAAACCTTGATTGTTTGTCCATATCTTGACTAGAACTAAACAGCTTTTCATTGGTTGTTGGTTAATGAATATGCAAATCATCTATATATGTTGGTCAAATTAAATTGGCCTTGTTACCAAAGGGTTATAACGCCTACTCTTTATAATAGTGAAATTACCTATGAAAGACAACTCCTCCTTTTGTAGTCTTTTTCAAATGTAGGAATGATCCAATCTAGTTACTGTGTCTAAAATAAATGAAATACCGGTTATGAGTTTTTTATTAATAAAATGTAATAATATTAAATATAACCCAATAGATACATTTAACATTATAATACCTTTAAAGAATAAATTTCCGTCTTCAATGTCTTTGTTTATTTCTTGTTCGGTTAAGTCAAACACACTGCTGTCTGTCTTTTCTTTATCGTTCCAATACAAAACCTGAAATATTTAAATAATTGTAATGTCTGTTCTTATTAAAAAATATTATTAATATTAAAGTCATTAATTTAATAATAAAATTCATTTTTTTTTTAATTATGATTATGAACACATAAACAAACATTTACACAAACACTGACAAAGACAAACACAAACATAAAACATTGAACAGTTTACTATATTTTAAGGATCTTTTTTAGATTCAGTGTTTAATATTATTACTCTTTTATTAAGTTTATATAAAATTTAGTATCATATCAAATTAATATAAATCAAGACACATAAGTAAATAACATGCTCACCATTGTACCATTCATGATTAATGAATTATATATCTGAATAAATATGCTATAACTTTTTAATGACGTTTTACATAAAATAAAAGTAATTATTTGTCTTGGTTAGGGGAGTAGGATACCATTTACACCATTTTTGTAAGAATCGTGCAGTGCAATTTTGTGATTAAATTACTTTAAAAACTCCATTAGCATGGCTTAATATTTTCCCCTCCCATTGAACATCCTCGCCATCCTCGGACCAGGCATGTATAATCTCTCTAGTGAGAAGGTCTTTGGGAAAAAATGTGTTTTCACAGACAGTGGTGCATGCACTTATAACACTATTTCCCTTTCTTAAATTCATTAACATCACCAAATTGTTTCGTAATGTTCCTTCGTCAAAAACTTTGCCTTTCTTGCTAAAGTTTTATAAATGTTTATGTTGTTTACTTATTTGAAACTCTTTCTTGTGGATGTTGATTTGCTTTTTCAAGGCTAATAATCTGTCTTTTTTTTTGTTTTCAATTTATGCAGCTCACTATCAATTTTACTTTCACAGTGCGTCTTCTCTGATGTGGTCTATGACTTTGTCAAGTTCATCTTCTTTTTTTCTTCTTTCTCTTTATTTCGTCTTCTTTCTCTTTTAAGTTGGTGATATGTTCCTTAGTAAAGTTTCTTTTCTATATTTCTCTAAGTTCATATATGTCCTGTTCTTTTTCAAGGTTTGCACAGTGATTTTTTTTTCTCTTCTTCACTTTTTTATTGAACCACTCTGATGTTTTGTTATTTACATATAAAAGTTTACTTTCCACAGTATTATTTGATGACATGGAAGACGATTGTACATGATAATTAACCTGTCCCATCAACTGTTCCACACAAATATTGCTCGTGGGGCTGGATGAACACTTATTTATCTGTACATTAAAATATTTAAAAATCAGAAAATAGTTTTTCAACTTTGGTCTTTAAAACAATACACAAACGTTTGATAAAAACAGATGTTAAATCAACATTAATAGGATATGTATATAAAAAATCAGACACAGTATCTTCTAATTCCGGTCCTTCAATTAGTCTAATTTTCTGTCTGAAATCTAATATAGGTTCTTTTGCACATAAATCTAAAACATGTAAAAATCTTTCAAAAACTGATCCCATTGTTAAAATATTGTTCACTTCCATTGTTTTTAACCAATATGGTCCTGTTAATAATTTACATAAAATACCAAGTGCTTTTAAAATTGTTAAAATACATTTGTTTTCTAATGATAAAACAATAACATTCTGGACAAAATTAAAAGAACTCTTTGACGATAAAATGTATTGAAGCAAAAGTTTGTGTATAAAAAAGTACCAGCAACATTATAAAAACAAACATTAAAACGATTTCCTCTATTATTCATTAAAGGAATTTTATCAATGCCCTGGTCTTTAAAATACAAATGTGAAATGTTTGGATCTCCAGTGCCATCTTTAAAAAAAATTGGATACATACCTTAAAATAAACATTGTAAATGACTCTTTAGTAGAGCTGGTGTGTCCATTAAAATGAATATTGAGCTCTTTTTCAATATGAAATATTTCTTCTAAACAGACCTCAGAAAACTGGAGAAGCGGATGAACTGAACATTAAAAAGATTGAACATCATGAGATATATCCTGCCATAAAATATTATTCACTATCTGTTCTGTGGAACTCCTATCCGTCATAAAACATGAAACAAAATTAAAAATTTAATCTTTCTCCTTCTCGTTATTCACAATATCATTAAACATTTCCTTTGTACCACTCACATACGTCTCTCCCTTCCCATCACTCACTTCTCTCTCAAAACGTTCTCCCCTGTACTAACTTGAACAGCATAAAAATGATGTCCTATTTTGTAGTTGCATCTCTATGCACTGTAATATCACTACTGTTTAAAAGTTCCTCATTTAAGTGACATCTACTTAAAACACACATTTCACTAGCTAAAACAGAAGCAGTGCTCTTACTTGGTAATTTTTTTACACTTAAATTAAAAATATCTAAAACAGCTTCTAAAACAGGACCAATATGATGAACTCCAATATTTCTACTTCTAAAAAAATAATACAGATTTCTTAATTTATAATTATAAGGATAACCTTTAGCATTTTCTTTAAAATCTAAACTCTTCTTCACACGTACATACTCATCTTCATCTTTTACCATATCATCTTTCTCAGCAATTAAATTGTCAATTTCACATTTGAGTTCTTGAATATAAGTATTTAGAGTATTACACTGAACTACTTTCTCCACTTTCTTATCTTTTTCTTGTTGTTCCTTCCTCTGAAAGACGTTCACTTTTTCTTGCAGTTTCCTCACCTTTTCGTTAGATCTTTTCATTTTCTGGTTAATTTTTTTAATTCTGTAGCTTCGAATTTTTTCTTTAAGTTTAATATTTTCATTTTTTAATTGGGATGTAATAATGTCTTGTTCAGTTCTTGTTGTTACTTTTTCAGTCTCAGTATCAGATAGTACACATGTGCTTGCTGGTTCTTTATTGGTTTTTGACGGAATTTTGAATTCTTTCCTCTTATATTGGTCGTACATTAATTTCTTACTGATAGATTTATTCTGTCTTTGAAATTCTTTGATACGCAGCACTGCTAAGGCTTACTATGAAAATATCAACGGATTTAAACGTTCATAAAACGATGCATCTATTTTTACAAAATATTTATGTAATGTTATTTTATCATGATATAAATTTGATACTAAAAGAAACAGCATAGTAAATGCCATTTTGTATGACACTTATGTATGTTATGTATGGTCCTCTGAATGGACAGTCACGTGATATGTGTTGATGATTCTCCCGAATGGAGGTCATAAACAAATTTCAATATTACAAGGGCATACCCTTATTTGAATTAAACATTTAAATGATAATTAAATTCTACTTATCTACTAGATTCTGAAAAGTGTGCTGCTTTGTATAGAGTTCATCTTTTATTAGAGTAAATATCAAATAAATGAGCTCCGGTTGAAATTTATATGACCTTCACTAAATATTTTACGTATTTATTAATTCATTCTATAGATTTCATCAAAGCAGCAGCACTTTTTAATAAATTAAAAATTCCCTTAATTTATATCCAAAAGATCGTAATAATCTGTTCAGTGTATGCCCTTGTAAAAAGCAAATTTAGATAGACTTTCCGATGTCAAACACATCGAACTTGTACATTAAACACTCTAGAAAAGAAATTATACAGTGTCACGCTCTAAGAAATTAATACATACTGGATTAAAACAAGCATAATAAATAGGATTTAATGGTATAAAAATTGTTTTAATATTATGCTCCGTTCATTTATAAAATGCATTTTCCCATGTTAAAAAATTGCTTGATTCGCCTCTCTCTACACACAATATGCGTCAAAATTTACAGTATGACGTCACATCGAGAAGTGCATCGCGATCCGTCAGTTGTTTATATTTAACGTTGTTGGACTTATTTGACTACAAAGTTGCAAGCAGAGGTAATTTTTAATGTAGTTTAATGTCTTCGTACTCATAACAATCGGGAATTACTTTATTTTTGAGCATTTTTGATGACTTGTTGTTTTGTGTGATGTCATAGTTAACATTTCCCGTACTTTCTGGTCAGCGCGACCACAAAGTAGACCTTAACAGTGCTGCGTATTTTTTTTTATTTTCCAATGTAAGCTGCTTTTATTAATTTGAAATGTATGCACGTGAAGAGTTTCGCAGATTTCCTTATGGACTCTATTCATGGAACTATTATGATTTTTATATATTTGAACAACATTTTCATTTGTCAAAGACATTGTGAAAAACGTGATGTTATACAAAAAGAATTTTACCACATATACGCTGTTTGAAGTTAATAAAAGCATAATTATATAGACATAGACAAAGTACAAATACGTAGACACACAACATAAAACACATATACTTATATATGTAAAATTACATGTAGTAGGAATTTTTTTTAATCCATCAATAATTGTTTAATATTTCTGTAATGAATAATGTAGTTGCATTAAACATAGAAGTTTAGTTTCAAAACACATGCATAGGAATGTACAGTTGTACACTCATGAAAATGCTTCATACTACATGTAAGATACATATATTACAAGATATTAAATAAACTTACATTTATGGAAAATTCTATTCTTTCAATGGAAACTGTCCTTGACAAGCCTTAAAAACATACAAATGTTAAAAACAGACTATAACAAGGGGGAGGTAATAAAATGCAATTATTGATAAGGAGAAACCTTTAAACAGTTATCGCAGAAAAGCGCAGCATTTAAAAAAAATATTTCGCACGGTTACGTAGGTAAATATTAGTAGAAGTTCATATAATATCCAACTAATTCCAATCTATCAGCAAATAAATATAAAATAAAAAATAAATCACTGGTAACAAAAACAATAACTGTATTTTAACTGTCACACTTAGTGTTATCCAAATTTATTTCACTTTAAAAGTATACAAACAAAGGAAACATTAGTCTTTATCTATTCATCACATTAAATCCAGTTGTCATTGTTCTAATCTATACTTACAGCTATTTTTTTAATCCCCTTTCGTGGTCGTTTCTGACCATCAAATATGGTCGTCAGGTCACAAGTAAGAGTTATCGTTCTTACAATAAAATGGCGTTAGACATAAAAATAAGAACAGGAAACCATAAACATTAAAAGTTCCGACTTATTTTTTTTTTAAATTTTCATGCAATATGTGTCGATGATATAAACAGTTTTTAATTCTAAGTCAACAATTTAAATACAAAATATCACGATGCTTTCAATATATAAAATAATAGATGCATATTTAACGTAATCGGAAAAAGAAAAGCTCTTCATGTGCAATGACGAAATACCCCTGTTTCATTTTCACTTTACATCCCACAGGGCGAAAAACAATCTTTAAGCAAGTCCTTAAAGGTGACTTAAAGGTGGCGTAAAGGTGGCTTAAAGGATATACAATCTTTAAGCCACCTTTAAGTCACCTTTAAGCTGAGCTTATAGGTCCTTAATGTCCAAACTTCTTTAAGTCACCTTTAAGCCATCTTTAAGCCACCTTTAAGCATCTTTAAGTGGCATTTACGCTCCCTTTAAGTTGTCTTTACACCATCTTTAAGTTCCTTTTAAGTCAGGTTTGATCAAGCTGAACAGATTCATCTTGAAAACATATATTAAATGCAAAAGCTCTTTTATAGGGATGGGAGGGGGTGATCCGAGTGATGATATAATTTCCAAGGAAGGGGGGGGGGTCTTCCAGGCGGTTTTAAGGAGGTTGGCTCCTGAAATAATAGTAATGTCAATCATCCGAAAACCACTTAGATATAAAGATGGG
Organism: Magallana ariakensis; assembly: GCA_020458035.1. Classification (NCBI taxonomy): domain Eukaryota; kingdom Metazoa; phylum Mollusca; class Bivalvia; order Ostreida; family Ostreidae; genus Magallana; species Magallana ariakensis. The sequence continues at coordinate 62,925,129 of CM035811.1, forward strand.
GACCTAAAATGTTCATTTATTTTATTTGTGACCCATGTCACATGCCATCTTTTGGAAATATAGGGCCTCAAACAGATATAATAATTTTTCTGAAATTTTTGCTAAAATTTGACATAGAAATTGATAATTTGAAGAAATCAAATAAATATTTATAGTTTAAACAATTATATAATTATGATTTTAATACAGTATGAAGTTGAACACATGTAGTGACTATAAAAGTAAAATCTAAGTCAAAGTCTAAAAATTCTTACTTTACTACTGGCTTCAAAGGCCAGTAAACAATGAACTCAACAACAGATGTTACATAATTTTGGAGTAATCAAATTATAACGCAAATAACAAAAAATATAGTAATGTCATCTTTCCAACACTTTGCATACAAATAGACATTCATTTAATGTCTCATTTAAAAGTAAAACAAGTAGGGGTCACATTTAAAAAATTTGAGATATAGCATGAAATAAGCTAATTTTAGGCCAAAATTGGAGTTAATTTTTTCTTATTTTCTATAATATATTAGCTGAATATGCCAAAATATATCGATAGAAATATCAAAATATTGTTTAAATATGTTTTTCAGAATATCATAAATATGTCGTAATACACAAACTATCTAGAAGTTTGGTCTGCGCTGAAAATTAGGAAGCTAAAGTAACAGTACTCTAAAACTAGTGAGTTATGATAATTGTTCATTTCCTTCTTGAAAACCTTCCGCCACAAAATATAGTCCCTTACTAAACTCTGTAAAAATGTAATTTTTTAAAAACAATTTTATTCAATATAGTTTATTTGGCATTGTAAAATATAAATATACTACTAGAATTAATATGTGATGCAGAATTTTCAGACTAGAGGTGACCCAAAATGGTTACCCAAAACCTAAGGAGCGAACCTCTTTAATTGTCGCTCCATTAAACACAGATCGCTATCATCAACACCGCTCCAATGGACACAGATTGCCGTTATAAAATTCTTTATAATTTTTTTTGTTTTGTTTCAAAATTATTGTAGGGGTGAGCGCAGTCTCTGTATCTAAATCTGCGCATGAAATTATATTAAAGTATGTTTGATTCCTATTATAAATTAATCGGTGAAATCTCTCTCTCTCTCTCTCTCTCTCTCTCTCTCTCTCTCTCTCTCTCTCTCTCTCTCTCTCTCTTAGTTCATCCGGTTATTTTAAAAAATAAAAAATGAACCAATAATGCATGATTTAATTTAATCGGTTTAAGACAGGTATTTTTTTTCAATTTTAATTATTTCTAGGTCTAATTCTAGATATGCTAGATACATGTTAAAGATGTAAAGACTCTCAACTGCCTTGGTTATATCGGGCGGGATATTACCGCTTTGTTTGTCTAGACATAGTTTTGTTCGTTTGTGTATATCTAATTAGAGTCTATTGTTGTCCAAGTTAAGAAAACCCCTGGAACTAACACAGAATATACAAGATATACACAACAGGTGTGTCGTGTGCCCAGGTGCGCGTCAGGGTTTCTAAAGGCGTTGAAATCTTAGTATGTACGTGTATACGATAAGTCTAGTGAATGAAAGTTTATTTACATTTGTAATTCATTTTCAAAGTATTATTTCCTAGCTGTGGGGTTTAAAAATGTTACGTATACAAATTAAAGATACATGTATGTAAGAGTAAAATCTAGAGGCTAATTAATTACTGTACCAGTGATCATAAATGGGGGTTAATTATTTAAACATATGTATAAGGGTAAATATGTCACATACCCGGCCTGGTACATCATACAATTGTATGTACAAGTATATGCATACATCATTTGCAATTGCCACATGCAGTAAATACGTCACCGGTAATTGGTAATATTGTTTGTTATAGAATTAATAGTTTAAAAATCATGTATACAATTAAACATTTAAACATGTTATTCTAGATTTGTTGTAAATGTATAATAATCAATATTATTAAAATTATACATACTGGAACAGCGCCGTGATCATGAAAACCGGGAAATTGCGTAGAACTAATACCCTAGCTAATAGTTTCAATGCATTTAATATATAAAAGAAATAGTTTCATCTTCTTCCTTGCATTTAATTTCATTTAGCTATGAATTAGATGAACATAGCCTATATCTACTTGGTTTAATTTTATTATCTAAGTACAAGTAAGTCTAACGGTTTCCATTTAGGTATAATATATTTTTTTCACTGAAGACCAAGTTTCGTATTTCATTCTAAATACATGCATGCATTTAATTTATAAATTAGATATAATTGATTGTTACAAACTGAATAGAAGTCAAAATCTTTTCAAGTAAAAAAAAATTGATTCAATAGCCACTAATTTATAGAATATAAAAACCTCCTAAAAATATATATGTCGCCGTGGCGCAGAGGGAGTGAGGCGATGCTGGTAAACAAAGGGTCCCGGGTTCAATCATCCTCTTGGGCGTTTTGAATATTTTTTTTCATTTCATTTTCTAGAACAAAAACCGTTTTTAATACCTCTTCTATCATAAAGTTAATACATATTGTTGGTAAATTAAGAACAATATTGAATTAAAAGATTTGTTAATGACTTAAAGGTGGCTTAAAGGTGGCTTAAAGGTGGCTTAAAGGTAGCTTAAAGGTGGCTTAAAGAAGTTTGGACCTATAAGTTGTCCTTAAAGGTAGCTTAAAGGTGGCTTAAAGATAGTCTTTAAGCTGCCTTTAAGCCATCTTTACGCTTTCTTTAAGCCACCTTTAAGCAACACATATAGCTTAAAGGTGGCTTAAAGATCGTCTTTAAGCTACCTTTAAGCACCTTTAAGTTATCTTTAAGGAGAACTTAAAGATGGTCATTCATCCTGTGTCCACAGCTCTACACCTAGGCATGTTCAAAAGCCATATGCCTATTTATCATGTGAGTATTATCATAACTAATACCTTTAGAATAATATCCATGCTTTAAATGAAATAAACATGATAGTTTGATGCAGAAGATTTTCAGACATCAGCTGAATGTTAAAAAAAAGTTCAAGCTGATCATCAATTGATTATATTTAACAAACAAACTAATAAATGTCAAAATATTGTTGGAAATATACAGTTTTAAAAGTTGTTATTTTCCAAAATTTTGAGAAAAAAGGAGATATATATATTTAGAATATATACACAATATCACATGCAGTCACAATAAATTATATAATAGTCATGATAGTCAAATTATAATGCATGTATTTACATTTGCAAAAATGTTTCCTTTTATGAACCTATGGAATATCGAAAACGTTCAATTCTTTATGAACTTTTCATGACGTCACAATGATCATAAAGCACGCGCTTATCGCTTGGATTATTGTAAACATAAAATCTTGGTAATTTTAACAGTTCTGAACGATTTGTCTTTTTCAAACGTAAATATAAGTAATAAACAGCAATATTAAAAAGTTCACCGGGATATGAAGTTGGTTGGTACGTGATCAAATCTACTAAGAAGCAGGATTTTATCACGTGACCAACAAATTTCATATCTTAATTAAATAATATTAACATTTTGGTCCTAGCTGGCAAAAATATAAAAATAAAGTGCAGTATATAGCAACCCCTTCGGTCAACTAAATTAATATAATTCCTTAAGAATTTGGACATATTTATGGTTTTCCTCTCCTTTTAAAAAGAATTAGGCTAAACTATATGACTGCTTTGTACAATGCTTTATCGGTAAATCAAATACATGTGATCTTAAATGATTATTTAATTCATATTGTTGATATGCCCAAAACTGTATAGCCAGAAATTTATCACATTGTTTGAAAAAAAAATCATATATGAAAGCCACTCGAATTACCTTAATATTTATATTTAAAGATACACTCAAAAAACTAAACATACAATATATGCATAGCAAAAGTGCTGCGTATATGTACTACACGAGATGTATTGATGTAATTTACAAAAAACATTAAAAAAGTTAAACATGGATGCTTAGAGATATATATAGTACAGATTAACAATAATCACTAAGCATGTAGACATTTTTGAAAAAGTATGCATGGTCATAGTTATGATGCAAATGAACTTTTTTGGTCAGTACTTCTTTCTGCTCCACCCTCTCTGTTACACGAGTGTCTCGTATGCTGCATTTTGCATCCAGGCATTCAGTCTTTTAATGACTTTGCATGTATGAATGGCAACAACCTCATTTCCCAATTGTAATTTTGGACAACCCAGTGAATCACAACTTGTTGAACACTCTGTGGCCTTTTGTATTATTGCCATCATCTTTGTTGGCCCTCTGGTAGGCAAAACTATGATGCCTTCTTTAAAAACTCCACAGCTCTCCTGATAAAGAAGTAAACAATACATGCGGAAACAATGAATACATTAATGACTTATGCACACATGATGATTTTTTCACATTTTCCTTATATTTATGATTGAAATAAGCACTGTGTATTTTTAAACAAGAGGCACATGGGCCCATGGGCCTTATCGGTCACCTGAGTAACTGCAGTGTGACTTTTGCAATGTATATTCATGTGCATTATAATTACAGGTCTAAATGAAATCATTTTTAATATTCCGGGATTAGCTAATTCAATAAACTTTCTGAATTCTAAAAAAATAATTAAAATGTTGTAGCATAACACCAGTGACATAATTGAACAAATCTTAAGTATAAAAAAATATATTTGGTTCAAATTACACCACCCTACCCTTTATAATCATTAGAGTATCATTATGTAAGAGTTCATCTGCTTAATAATCACGAGCAAAGCAGAAGATTTTCAAAGATTTTCAAAGAATTAAATGCATTTTCACTATGTGATAGTAATTAGATCCCCTCCCTAGCACAAGAACCCTGACCAAGGGGTCATAAAATTCACAATTTTGGAAGAGGCATTCTTACTCATCATAATTATGTACTTAGTTTATGGGTTTAAAACCCAAGAGCAGAGGAGAAGATTTTCAAAGTATTAATGCATTTTCATTATGTAATCATTAGAGCCCCACCACAGTGCCAGAACCCTGGACCCTGGGGCCATGAATTTCACAATTGGTAAAGGGCTCAATGCTTATTACATTCATGCCAGAAGTTTGATGTCCGAGAGTTAAGAAGAAGATTTTTTTAAAGATTGCACTAATATGATGGTTTTAGTCACCACCCCTCAGGTCCCAGAGGGGCAATGACCATGAATTTCAAAATTTAAACTTCCCTTCACCCATAAATGCTAAATGCCAAATTTGGTTGAAATTGGTTCAGTGGTTTCAGAGAAGAAGCTAACAATGTTTAAAAGTTTACGACTGACGAGCAACACACGACAAACAATGACGGACAAAAACAGATAGCAATAGGTCACCTGAGTGACTCAGGTGACCTAAAGATGAGGATGTTCATAATAACTTCACTCTCCACTATCACTTTAAAATGGTATACATACATTCTCGCCTGGTGTCCCATACTCCATCCAGTCACCAGCATTGACAATTTTACCACCTGCTGTGATAGTTGATCCTCTCTGAATTTTGTCATCTGGAGAGTGATTGTTGGAGGCCAGCAGGGAGAGCATCTCGTCAGTAATTTTCTCAGTCATGGTATGTCTGTTTGACTGTCGATATACTGTACCATTCTGCATCTTTTTGTCTGAGGTGACCGACTCTCCCATAAATTTCTGAATCTCTGCCATGCCTCCAAACTGCAGAACATGTGCTGAAGCATTTTTCCTGCAATACAATACTTCTGTTAACCATGCAACTTAAGTCATATGTCCTTTCAATTTTCTTGTAATTAAATACTACCTAATACTAACCATTCTTCAGACTCCTTAAAAAATCCCCCAGACAAAATATGTTGGCATATTGTATGCATTGTAAACTTTATACAAGTGTCCCTGCTTCGCGCCTTCTGATTCTGAACGAAGATTTGATCCCTTATATTTCAATGGTTTTTTTCAAAGGCATCATCTATGTAAAATTTAGGGGGACCATGTTTTCTTATGTCGTCAACCTAAGAAACTAAATGTATTTAACATACCGGTATTTGGAAAGAATCATGAGAATTGCATCAACTATTCTTAGATACATGTATTTGAAAGTCTCTACTTATAGGCATCAATCATTATTGTTAGAACAATGTAATAATAGAATGTTTATTTAGTACATTTAATATATGATCTGATTTATTTCTGAGCTTACAATATATTTGTGTATAATTTAGAGTAAGAACACATGTATCCTAATTAAACAGGTCTCCCATTAGCATTACACTCTAAATTTTCACAAGCATTCCATATATTCTTGTAAATAAAGTTTGTCTTTCTTACTGTGTGAAGAAGGCGATGTGATTTTGCTTTTCTTTGGAGTTCGGGTGTATGAACTTTGACATAGGAGATATATTTGTCAATGGCTGACTGTAGATACTGCAGATCATCCTCATCAAAGCTCTCACTATGCAGTTGTAGCTGAATCTAAAACATCATAATAGCAAATTTCATGTACATTTACAGCTAAACGAACGCGAAGCGGAGTGCACGAGGGGGCTAATATAATCAATGTTGCCCGAAAACACAGTCAATATTTGTTTTGTTATATGAATAAACAAACAAAAATCAAGATGGGGTTCGAACATAGATCGTCGTAATTTTTGAAGCTCTGTAGAGCATGGCCCAGGCTGATAAAATACTAAGAATCAATGTTCATAAATTGGATTTACCAATGACAAGCAGGAAATCATCTTTACATATTTTTGTAAAACTCCAGCAAACATGTTGAAAGGTGCAATCTGCAACTGTTATAATCATAAATGTAAATATTTGAGACAATATGGATTGTAAATTAACTCATAACTCAGTGTGTACAATTTTGGTATGTTTTTTTAAATATATATCACTGGTTCTCAAACTATTTTTAAGAGAGATATACATGTATTGTCATTGATATACGATGACAAATATATAACCCCTTCCACCCCCACCCCCCAAAAACAAAAATAAAAATAAAAACCAAAACAAAACAAAGACCACTTACATAATACTTAAAGTCTTTTCCTTGGCGACTGTGCATGTATTTGAAGAATTAAAAAAATCTGCCACCAGGAACAACAGCATCAAGATGTGCAGACATCTTCTGTAATGTGTTGCTGTCCACACTGTCAACAATATATTTGACAAGGTGTTTCGCTAATCCCAAAGGGATTAAATGGAGTAATCCAACAGGAATATCACTATTATTAAAATCGATGAAGAACAATGCTGGTTAATTAAAAAATGATGGCTGAAAAAATATGTGTTTATAGAACAATTACCAAAACTATTTATCAATATCAACTAATGTATAGATGATTTAGTAAACTTTATTTTATTTTTCATACACCCGCAGAGAGAAGTTATTATTTCCATGAAAATCCACTTAAGTTAAAGTACAATTCTGATACTATATTCAGGACAACTTTTTGCAGGTTAATACTGGGGGTAAACTGGTTCACAGCACTAGTACTACTTTTTTTTTTTAGAGCCGGGATATACTTTTGAGGAAATATTAATTATTTGATATACATGTACCCGTGAGGATTTATGACATCCCAAAAGCAGTTGTCACGCTCTTTTATTCCCTTTTCTGAGCGAAACATTTGCTTGTCCTTCTCTAAACTTCTCATATTCAGGATATTCAACGAGCGTCGTGTCTCATCAGGCTCTCTTTTTTGACAAATATGGTCAAAACTGTCAGCATCTGCCTGAAATAATCAGTTAAAATCTGAACACTTGCTGATTTAGTTTAATGTTTGCATATTACCTTCTAGTGATCAGTAAATTTCTCCAGATAGACATATCTAATGATTTTCTTAATTTTGTCTGAAAATTAGTACCCGGTAATTGTCCTTATATTCAACATCCACATACCATCCGTAAGATACGGAACAAACTTTGTAATTATAATATTTATTATTTTTAAAGTTGACTGACAATATTGTCCAAAAAAAAAATGTGTAAAACTAAATGCAACATACAAAACACCTAGGGCAATACTTCTTTGCTGCTGCTCCTAAATGATTTGCGCAAAAAGACATCATAGCGTAATCTGCCACAATAACATCAATGCATGTTTTAATGGTGCATTCTTGTTGCCATTTCTGCATAAAATGCTTTAACCTCTTCCCTAGAAAATTAATGTATCATATTTTTCAGTTTATATATTTAAAAAAAAGATACTGGCCCAAGTTTACAGATTTACTCTAATAAAATTAAGAATATTGTAAAAGAACTTTCACCACAAAAATGGAATTGTTCTCAACAAAATGTGTCAAACCTTTCACACTCCAATATGTTGTCAACCACTAACTGTCCCAGGTCCATAATTTCCAATTTTTTCAGATGCTCCAACAAAGAACACAGAACTTTGTTTCATCCTTTCACACAGTGGAAAACCTTAAAGATGTATTTAAAATAAACTTTTCATCAAATACCCGGTACATGATTTCCAGTACATGATTTCCCTATTTCGGAATAGCTTGGTCATAACATTTTGAGAGAATCTGAAGAATTCATACTATTATATCATAACATTTGCCTTTAAATGAGGACAGGTGTTTAATAATATACCAACACAACCATGAACATATTTTTTTTTATAAATAAACAGCAAGAGAAAAAGTTCACCCAGATATGATATCACATTGTTTTAATTGTTTTTAATTTGCTATTTTGTTAGTTACATATCAGGGAGCATATTTGCAAATGTTAATATACATGTATGTACCTGAAAATTGCATTTGGATGCAATGTAGAGGCAGCCACCTTTTACTCCTATGGTTTGAAATGTCATCTAAAAATAAATTGATTGGCATGGTAACTGTGGGAGGTATCCCATCTTCGTTCATGTGAAAGTTGATGCCATTCCTCCACTTATCTGCATCAGCAGGATGAGATATTACATCTGTTTGACGATTCGTTTTCCTATAATATACCGGTACACGTTAATATGAAATGGTAATTCATGTTATTGTTTATGAGTTTTAGGTAGCAGGCACGTACAGTAGCAACGTTTTTGAAAGTGGGGGGGGGGGGGGGTGGGGCGGACTCATAAAAAAAATCTTGACAAGCAAGAAAAGAGGAACTTCCCAAAATCATGGAAATCCAAATCTATAAGGGGAGGGGGGAGAAGCTCAGTCTACAATGTACCTATAACTTCATTTTCTGCCTTTTTAATTTCGTTATTTCTATTTTTTACATATTCTCAAAATAGTGAGGGGGAGGGGCAACTCCATGATCCTTCAATTTTTTATATGTAAATTTTACAAAAAAAAAACCAAACTAGATGCTGTCATTAGACAGTAATACCCTCACCAAGTGTTTGTCCCTAAATAACACTGTTTTGTACCAGTTTTAGTAAAAATGAAGGCCACATGCACATAATACACAAGAACGACCCTATATGTACAATTTGTGGTTGAATTGTTGCATTTGAAATTTAAGTTAATCAATAATCTTTTCATTTTATGTCATAGAAAGTATGGTCTATATAATTATTACAAACAAAATTAAATTATGCCCCCTCCCCTCGGCTGTTGCCGGCAAAATTTAGATTTGCTTCTACATCGTGTGCACGGATTTAGAGAACGGTTGGGAGTGAGGGGTCCAGACCCCTCCCCCCCCACTTGAAAAAAAAAATCATTTATATTAATGCATGTAGTAAAATTATCATGAAATACACCTCGGACCCCAATCCCCCCTCCCCCTGCAAACACAATTACATGTATTACTTGCCTCACCCCCCCCCCCACCAGACACACACACTCCTCATGGATAAATAAACATTATAATATTTTGATAACAACGAAAGCCTGTACATGTAGTTCAGTGCGTTATAATCAAAATTCTTTCATAGTGACGTTTTATAATTTTAAATTTCTACCATACATGTATTTGGCAAAAAAAAAAAAAAAAAAAATACGTTTTTTAAATTTTTGGAATCTTAAGTAAAAAAAAAGAAAAGCCCCAGTAGCATTTGAACTCTCTACAGACACGTAGTTAACGCTCTCACCAATTGCACTTCACTGTTAAGTAACATTATTTTTGGGTAAAATATTATATTTATTATTTATTGTTTATTTCAATAGGGAGTACATCACAATATACAGGTGTCCTGTACGTACCACCTTAAAGCTGAAATGTGTGCTTTACATAGTTATTTACCTAATAAAATAGTGCAAGGGGTTTTAAAGAATAAAGTCATGAAAATACATGCATGTTACAAGTAAATGATCATTGTCCGAAGTTATGTACGCAACACAGGTCTACAGGTCGCATTTGTGGGTACTAGTTTTATCCAGCTCTTCGGTTAGATGGGTTTCACGTAGTGTACATACTGGTATGTGTTTTCCATATGCACAATATGATTAATTAAACGTTTCTTTCGTGATGATAAACTAAAGAGATTCATATTGTGCTCTAATTGGATTAATATTATGATGTTGACCAATTTAAGTAAGCAAAATACATGTAGAACTAGCACAATAGTATATGAGACACCGGCATACATAAGTATTACTTTCACTTTCTAACTAAGTGATCTCCCTTTGCCAGCATACTGTTTCATCATCTTTTAATATTTATCGATAAATTAGCTCATCATTGTTACCTATCCTATCACATTTGTACAGTTTACGTCATTTTAATTGCAAAAGATATTTTTTCATTTGTCAGACTTTCACTATTAAGTTGACCCCATATGGACCCTGTGACAAATTGTATTAAATTTGTGTGTATTACATGTAAGTAAGTGTAGACTCTTATCATGTCCATATGAGTTATAATAGGAAGGAAGGGGTCTTTTTTCTTAATGTATTATGATGCATCAAATAAAATGTAGGCTTTGACCCTATGGGATTGTTGTCTTTAAACCACCACCACCCACCAACCCCTTAGGGCTTATATAATAAGCATGATCCCATCTCCTCTGCATATTCTGAAGTCAATACAAATGTTGATTAAGAAATACAAAAATAGCATTGAAAACAAATTATAATTGGAACAATCAAATTATATAATAACGCTATCTCTTGAGGATTGGGGCAAACATTGATGCACAGATATGATGAAATTCTTTTGTTGTGACAAGTATGCTTTAATTGGAATAAAGATATGAATGAACAGAAATGAATAATTTCTTGCACACTAACAAATGTAGCTTTATCATTGTTGAATACCAATTTGCATTTGATTCTATACAACAGGGAAGTTTTTCTATAAGCCCTTATTGAAATTGGCTCACTACTAATGAAGGTGAAAGGGACAGTGAGGTGGGTAATCAAAAACAGGGCATAGCAATTGTCTTTATACACTATGGTTTCTTCAATATTCGTCGGCATCAATTTTAAATTTGTGGATTTCATTAAAATCACAGTTACAAAGATATGTAAATTTGTAAACAATGATCTTACGAATGCAATGGGTTAATAAAAAATTGTACTTCAAATAACATTTCATTCTGTGGATCATCTCAACAATGAACATACGAAATCTACGAAAACTGGCATTCAACGAATACTGATAAAACCACAGTACAGTACTGTAACTGAAGAAAATCTGTCACTATCTACAGCCTTGTTGATTTGCTACCACAGTACAATGGGTGCTATTTTGACAGAAATCCAGAAACGGCGATCCAGTGAAGAGCCATCAGAGTTGGTCTGGAAATCGTCTAAGAGCACGCCCTTAGCCTGCTGAACAGGAAGAGAGCAGGGAGAATGATGGGATACCTTCGGAGCTGAAAGGTGCCACTAAGTGGAAGAGTGTGAAAATCAAGGACCCCAGCACCCCATCGAAAGCCTCTGTATTCCTTGGGGCATCTGATGTATGTAGAACTGACTATTTTGTTTTATCCGAGAGATTCATGTTATTTGGCTGTGAATTCTGTTTAGCATTTTTTGGCAGAAAGAGGCTTGCTCTAAATCAAATGTATTGCTAAGTGTCATGCATATATTTATTCAAACAGGTGCATTCAGATGTATGCGTATTCAAGTCTATATTGTTAGATAAAGAATTTATTCAAATATGGTTCATGCAAAATTTAATTAGCTTGTAGTATATGAAGGGTTGGCTTTAAATTCTAGGAATCTCCTAAGGTCTCGGAATCTACAAAAGATCCTAAAGAGAAAGCGGATGCCGACATGATATCTATCAAAAAAGAGAAAATTGATGGTGATGAAGACCTACAACAGAAGGCGACAGTAAGAGAAACCAGAAGAAACATCAGGACATGAAGAGGATAGCTTAAAAGTCACAATAGAAACAGATATACAGAGTGATGAAGAGAAGGACATGGAAGATAGATTGCTACCTACAAAGGAAATGATGGAAGAGGAATCAAAAAACAGTCTGTTGGGTATAAAAGATGAGAGGGTGGATGGTGACAATGGGATGGAAGATCAGGTTTGATCAAGAAGGATAATGCAATGTCCGACTCGACTCGACTCGACTTTGGAAACTTCTGGTGTTCTGGAAGAGGAAACAACAGAAAAAGAAAATGATGTCAAGGAAAAAGATGAGGTAACGTTTGATTCAGCCTTGAATACTTCTGATAATTTGGAAGAGGAGATAACAGGAAAAGAAGAAAAGGAAGAGGGGAAATTGCCACTAGTGAAGGAAACTGTTTCTGAATCAGCAGCAGACAATGCTTCCATGGAGACCAAAGAAGATTCATCTCTTTAGACCAATCTTGAAGTGAGGAGAATGATGAGAAGGAAAAGGATGGAGAGCAATCAGAAAAAAAAGTGGAAGAATTAATGGAGGGTAAGCAAGAGAACCAAAAAGTGAAAGAATCAATGGAGGATAGGCAAGATAACCAAAAAGTGGAAGAATCAATGGAGGATAAGGAAGATAACCCAAAATATGTCACTGAAGAAAATTCTGAGGAATTGGATGATCCTGTCGAAACTGATGAAAGTGTGTGTAATAAAGACGATAATGCATCAGGAGAACAAGTAGAAGGGGAAAAGGAAGACCAAGGGAAAGAGGAAGAAACAAAGGCAGAGGTGGAGGAAACAGCAGAAGTGGGAGATGACAAAGAAAAATATTTGACTGAACCTGTTCAGGTGGAAGATGGAGGAGGAAAATCTAAGAAAACAGAACAGGATCAGTCAAAAGAGGAAGAAAAACAGTTACATATGCAGAACGACAGCTTAGAGTCTATGTCCGCAGAAAAAAGAGAGGACCAAGGAGTATCAGCTAATGCAGAAAGTGACTCTCTAGTGGAAGGTGGAGTGAATGGTTCATCCAAGGCAGATGACTCTGATGTGGCTAAAAAGGAAAGCTCAAGAAACAAACCAACGGAGGACACTGGAAGTCGGCAGAGGAGTGAGGGCTCCAGTAGGAGAAGTGTAAGGATGTTACTTTTGGTTTTGAACTGTACTAGGATTATTCTGATTTCGATTCAAATTTAGCCTGCAAAATATTCATACAATGAAGCTTTTCTGACTTGTGATCAATTAAATGAGAAGATTGATAAAGTAAAGATGTTAAAAGTGATTAAAAAAACATTTAGAACTAAGTCGAAAGGAGAGAATGGTTAACTTTGGTTATACATGTATTGTAGCCGACACAGAGTCGTAGACCGGACGACAGTCACCATCACCATGACAACCGGTCGTCTGGTAGTAGTGATCATCGAGGCCCCAACAGGTTCGAGGGACCACCAGACAACAGGGGGTGGTCAAGACATGACCGACACCCTCACGATAACAGGTAAAAATACCTGTGTGTGTCTGTAAAACAAAGAAAATGGAGATCTTAGGTATATATACTAATCATTTGTACATGTATTTGTATGACGTAATTGGGTACATGTATTTGTATGACGTAATTGGGTACATGTATTTGTACAACGTATTTGTACGACGTAATGAGTTACATGTATTTGTATGACGTAATTAGGTACATGTATGTGTATGACGTAATTGGGTACATGTATGTGTATGACGTAATTGGGTACAAGTATTTGGTTAACGTAATTGGGTACATGTATTTGTTTGACATAATTGGGTACATGTATTTGTATGACGTAATTAGGTACATGTATTTGTATGACATAATTGGGTACATGTATTTGTTTGACGTAATTGAGTTCATGTATTTGTATGACGTAATTCGGTACATATATTTGCATGACATAATTGAGTACATGTATTTGTATGACATAATTAGGTACATGTATTTGTTTGACATAATTGTCTACATGTATTTGTATGACATAATTGTGTGCATGTATTCTAAATTTAGTTATCTGTCAAGGTACTTTTATCTTCATGCATACCAAAAAAATTCTAATGCGCGGTAATATATTTCATGCTTAGTTAAGTTTTTCCCGCCAAAATTATGCATAATATCCGTCCAATCTGCTTTTCTTCCCTAAATCATGCAACAATTTAAGTTTATCGGTGATAGAGAACGCATAATAAAACTACCAGCCAAGATTTTGACAGCAGTGATTTCATTGGCTATTTGACATGTGGCTCTGAGATGACCTTGGTGGAATGTTGTTAGATCTTCAATGGTTTTACAGTTGTTTTTCTTTTTAATAGAGCCAGCAGCACAATGTGTTCAACAATTTTAATTTTTTCAATTAAATTTATTTTCAGGGACAATTACAGGCACCATGGGCAAAGCAGGCACTGCGAGGATAGACATCAGTACGACAGAAATCGCTATGACGACAGGCGACGTGGTTACCATGACAACAGACATGATGACCATGACCACAGATATGGTTATGACAACAGGGCAACCAGGGGTTATTTAAGAGGTCAAGGTTATTACAGAGGAGGGTACAGGGATTATAGATAATCTAGTGTATAACTGGTGTATAGTTAATTTGGGAACAATTTTTCATAAAATTTTATTTTCTATCTCCCAAAACCAAGAGCAGGCCTTTTTGAAATTTAACAAAATTGATGTAATGTATTATTATTATCTGTAATTTTGGAATTTTATCTTGAGAGATGCTGTTTATGTTTTTTTGTTTTCAAGTTAGATATCATTTTTTAATGTAATATATGAAAATATATTTTCTTTGCTATAAAAAAATAATATCAGTAGTTTTTTAATATTATTATTGAAACAGTAACTGTTGGTAATATCATTGATGATATATAGAAAGCTATGCAAGTGAAACAAGTGTTATTCTCCCAAGATAAATAAAACTCTTGTAAATATTGTTACAGAGGGCTTACAACTAAAACGTTGATTTATTTCTGTATTGAAAAATTGACCTATTTTGTTTGAAAACAGGATAATCTGTCAGCTCAGTTACAACTTAATAATGAATTACCCTTGTTTTAAGGGGTTTCTGATAGCTTTTTTGATACATGTATGTGTCATTTTTTGATTTTTTTTTTTCAATTTCTGATGTACATTATTTCTTATACCTTGGTTTAAATCATATTAAGTAGTTCTACAGATGTTTAGTTTGTCATGCCTAATAATACATACTAAACATACCTGTATACAATGCCTACATATTGTATTACACTGTATGTTTGTAAGCAGCCATTGTCACATAATTTTGGATAGTTTTTTTTTTAAGTTTGTATATAAATTGTATAAATGTCTGCTTTTATATTGGATACAGATTATCAGTAAAACATCATTAAAATCGTAGATTTTGTTTTGTTTTAGTTTTGTTTGGAAAACTTATAAGGATAATGCAAATAAGAAAACAGCTACAAACATATAGCTTTCTTTAAGATTTAAGAAGATTGGATGGCCATGGTCATATTTCGACTTCACCAATTTCCTTGCGAAAAACATATTAAAACTTTAGAGCTCTAATATTTGGATTTTTATACTTCACTAGATAATACTTTTACTGCTAAAGATTTAATGGTAGATCTTGTTAAATTTAACTAGACACAATCATTTGGCCATAGGTGTTTGTCATTTATCAGTTTGATGGATTGATTACACTGTGTTGTTATATATGTTTGAGATGCAGACACTGGATATTTTTCCGGGTGGAGTTTGTGGGTGTCGTTTGTTTATATCTTAATTATTTGATTTTTCATGTCATAAATCTTCACACTTCTAATGATCATTACCCTTGTTTGGTGACATCTTGACCAGTTTTGTTAAGTTTAGGCATTAGGCACAAAGACGCTTAGAACTCTGAGAGTCACTTGATGGAAGTTGATACCATGATTCCAACAGCAATATTTCAAATGTATTGCACGCATTAATTATCACGTTTTGTCCCCTTTCCCATTCAAAGGATGACTGCACTTAGCGCCGGGTTTTGGGCCATTTTCGGTCGCTTCTGATGCGTTTATTTCTTAACTTAATATCACTTTTTGTTGAATTTTATAAAGAGTCTAGTCAATTTCCAACATGAATTAAGATTTTAGACTATGATACAATAAGCTCATTCTATGTTTTTCTCCTTACAACTTTCGAAAAAAAGAGAATTTCTGCTTATCTGCCCTTGATCAAACATAAGATTGATATTAATATGCATGAGAGGTGGAGCTGACATTATCAGAATGGTACTAAAATAAGACCAGCATGAATAACAAAGCCATGTTTAAAAATTTATGTGATCACTCTTTCACCATAACCCAATATATTCTATAAGGTACAAGACATAGTATACTATTTACCGGTACTATGGTTTCAACAATTAGACCACGCCCATGTACGTACAGACGACTTTAAATCAATGCTTGACAACTTAACGTGTTCGAAAACATTGTCTTAGTTAGCACATAACATGCTACCTTACACGTCACGTGATATAATTTTGTATTCACAAAGATACATGAAGTGAGAAATCACGTGGTGAATTATAATATTCAACATGCATCAACCCTTGGTTACAACAGGGAAAGCGAAAGTAAAAAAAAGCAGTCTTTTCTCATTTAAACCATGAGCGCATGTTTGTCTATTAATCTCCCTTTGACATAACTTTGATAATGCAAATATACAACTACTGTTAAACGGAGAGCAATAGACAAACATGCGCTGAGTATGTATGAAGTCGGTATAAAAGTGGGCGTCCTCATTATCGTATGGAGATTCAAGAAATCGCGATGACCCCCGCCTATGAAAACAAATTCGTACTTGGTAACAACATACTTTTATTTAACGCAATTACGTAAAGTTGCAGTTTAGATGTTGACCATTTCTGTAATTGAAAGAAAAATTCTTGTTTTAAAAGTTTATTTTCTCGCAAATATCGCATGTCCTTAAAGAGGTTCACTCCTTAGGTTTTGGGTAGCCATTTTGGGTCACCTCTAGTCTGAAAATTCTGCATCACATATTAATTCTAGTAGTATATTTATATTTTACAATGCCAAATAAACTATATTAAATAAAATTGTTTTTAAAAAATAACATTTTTACAGAGTCTAGTAAGGGTAGTAAGGGACTATATTTTGTGGCGGAAGGTTTTCAAGAAGGAAATGAACAATTTTCATAACTCACTAGTTTTAGAGTACTGTTACTTTAGCTTCCTAATTTCAAACGCAGACCAAATTTCTAGATAGTTTGTGTATTACGATATATTCATGATATTCTTAAAAACATATTTAAACAATATTTTGATATTTCTATCGATATATTTTGGCATATTTAGCTTATATTTCAAAATAGTTTAGAAAAAATCAACTCCAATTTTGGACTAAAATTATAGCTTATTTTATGCTTTATCTCAAATTTTTTAGATGTGACCCCTACTTGTTTTACTTTTAAATGAGACATTAAATGTTTGTCTTATTGTATGCAACGTTTTCGAAAGATTACATTACTATAATATTCTTTATTTGCGTTATAATTTGATTGCTCTAAAATTTTGTACTGGCCTTTGAAGCCATCAGTAAAGCAAGACATTTCAAACTTTGACTTAGATTTTACTTTTATAGTCACTACATGTGTTCGACTTCATCAAAATCATGACTAAATAATAATTCAAACTATAAATATTTGTTTGATTTCTTCAAATTATCAATTTCTATGTCAAATTTTAGCAAAAATTTCAGGAAAATTATCATTTCTGTTTGGGGCCCTATATTTAAAAAAAAGGGCATGTGACATGGGTCACATATAAAATAAATGAACATTATAGGTCCCCATCTTTATATCCACGTAGTTTTCGGATGATTGGCATTACTATTATTTCAGGTGCCAACCTCCTTAAGTGCAGTCATCCTTTTTAAGATTGAAATTAAGCCTGCATGCATAGCTATAGCTACATTGTACGATAGTATCAGAAGTGTTTAGAGGTTTGGTGGTCAACAGATCTACCTTGAATAATTAGATATGATTATTCAAGTTATTAACTAGAATGATTGAAAAAGGTACATTGTTCGATACGCAGTCTTTATTATTGATAATAAATAATGAAATATTGAAATTGAGAAAAAAAAAGTATATTAAAATTGTCCCTTTCCCATGTGAAATGAGCATTGCTCTGTTTTTTTTCTTTAAGAATTTCATCTCAACGATTGTCAGTATAAAGAGTAAATATAAATATTGCCTGCCGCCCAATCTTCCATGTTATTATTTCATGTGTATTATATATACATGTAATTAGATATTGCTAAAATCAGAGAAAAGTAATGATGGATTAACTAAGATTGTTGTTGGTTCAACTTGAAAAAGGAAACGAGTCTTCCAATAAACAATTAAAGCTAAGTGTTTAATATTGATTAAGCATGAATTAACAATCACGTGAGACTGATGCTTGTTACACAGCGAGAGAAGCTTACATAAAATCCGATCTCCGTTGAAAGTTTGATTATATTCAAGAAAAGACTCTTCTGAAAGGGATAAAGTTGTTATCATTAAGATGATTATTACCTTGGTTTATGTTCTACTAGATTTGACTGCTTATGCGCAGGCCCAATACAAAGACATCTTTTACTTGCAAAATAACAACGTTGAATCCACAAACTCATCTCCCTCCGTTTTTGACCTCCTTGACGTGAGTATTGTACAGTGCGGCAACCTATGTCTCTTCAATCAGTGCTGTAAGGAGTTTCTATACAGTAGACATAGTCAACGATGTATTGGGGTCCATTTTTCGGACTTTCAGAGCACTAGCGCAATTATTCCTCTTGCATTTCCATCGTTTGAAGGAATGTTGGCATATCAAAAAGGTACAAGTTTTTTTTTATTATTCCGTTGACTACCTTCAGTACTTAGCTAAATGACACTTTCTTTGTTATTTTTTCATTTTTTTTTTCGTAACATCACACACCTTTCGGTTATTTTAGTGTTTTATTTTGTTGTGACTTTAAATTAATGCCTTCAACGAAACTATGAAAAAAGGTAAACACATTTATTTGGTTTAGTTTTAGTTTTATATGAGATTAAGTGTAAGATCCTGAAATTATTTTTTATATACCTTGTTAAGTTTAATGGTGCACATTTTTTGTTTGTAGTTGAATGCAATTCTGTGATATGATAAATATTTGTTCTTCTAATATCAGAAATGGTGTACATAACCGAGTTAAGGTTTTAATGGCAAAAGTGTTTAATTAATTGTTGCATTTGTTTGACCTACTGATCATATATTTCAATTAATTATCCATTATCAAACAAGAAAATAAAAAAAATTCTTTGAAATGGAGGTTATAATTTACAAAACAATGGAACAATTATTGTTTACTGCTGTGAATATAGCTGACCGTACCCGAATAAAAAATTGATTTTTTTCGCTTTAAAATGTTAATATTTTTATAATCAGACTAGGCTGAAGTGTTGTTTAGTTAATTTTTAATTTTTTCGATTCCATTCATTTCTTATTAAGACAGGATACTTAGGTATCCTGTTTTTTAACTTTGTAAATAAAACAAAGATGACGTTCTGGTTTGCAATTGGACGGACGAGTTCGGCTAGCAAATCCTTTGGGCATATGATTGACCCACATTCCTTTATAAACAGAATTGAATTTGAAAGTGACCCATGACTCACATTCCGATGTCTTTACTGTCAACATTTTTTGGTAGATGAAACAAAAGGTTATGTGTTTTTAAATGTTTTGAAACAGAGCACCGATTAATGAAAATGTTTCCAAAAAATAACATTACCCCATCACCTTGCTTTCATAGGGATAAAATAATAGCATGTCCAATTTATTGATATAGACATGTCATAATTTCCAGCAATACCAACCTTTAGCGTTACTTTTTAGACAAATCGACATAACTTGTTATATTTTTATCTCACAAGTCGTCATAACTTTTTTTAAATTATCATTTTTAGCTTGACCATAATCTTCTGTTAATTTCCCTGATATAACTTTTCTGAAGCTCCACCTGTGCATACACACATTTCTTAGATGATTACAATTGATCCCCACTTATTTCAATTTTATTAATTACATTTAGATATGAAACGAAACAAAAATATTAGAATGGTCCGCCGATTACTTCTATTTCATTGCATAATGCTTTGGTTCATATTCGTTTGGACATTTTATTTTATTGATAAAGTGTATTTTATCACATCGGTGACAAAATCAATTATAGTTAATAAACTTCTGTTGTCAAGTTTTTGTTATAAAATGTTTAGATACTATGAAAACAAAATTACGTTATTGTCATCCTGTAAAAAGTTAGATTGCTAACTTATATTCAATTAGGCAGAATTATCTTTGCCTAAAAAATAAACGAGTTCTAATCATGTTTATTATAAATATTCATGTACGTGTCGAATAATCAATAAGGATCGTTTTTCAGAGTAAAATAAAACACTACCCACTACAAAAAATACCGGGTTTCGAGACGCATGTAGTTACTTCAGCATTAATCAGGAATGACTATGCATAAACATTACATTTATCATATCTCAACTCTCTAAACTTTTGTTTTCTGAACAGCTAAAATTGATATTTTAGGGGGAATGAAATAAAATTTGATTTTGAAAAACTGCAAACCTTTATAGTGTGCATCTTTGAAGAGAATATTGTTAGCATATCGTCATATAGTATCTAAGACGAGGCAAGCTACTGACAAACACGTTGATAAAACAGGACTATCAACAGTCTCGTTTGAAGTCATCTTTTCGTAAGTTCTATGGTCGATACAACGACCTTGTCAGCAAATACAATCTTCCACTGGGTCGCATGCTGACTGACGTTTTTCATACTGATTGTTAGACCATAATTAATCACCCAATTGTCGACAACAAGGAGCCCACGGCGGATGTGACCGGATAGGCAGCTGATCCTACCTCCATCTTTTTGGAGGTCCGTGTTGCTCTGCTTTGAATTTGTTTTTCGTTTTATGGATTTTTGAGATGGTTGACGGATTGTTATTGTTTTTCATAATAATTATATAAAGATTTTTTTTAAAATAACCAATTCAAGCTTCATGAATGTAAATGGTTGTGTCATCGCGTTAATCTTAAAAATATTGATATTGTGTTATTACAAATTGTCATATTTTAAATTTTACACCAACCTAGTTAATTCAAGATTTACGTTATTACAAATTCCTAAAGAGCTTTCTTTGTACTGGACGGTAAAGAGAAATGGTCAATATAAATAATTAAACATTTTAATCAATATTACTAGGAATAGTATTGTTAACAGTAAACCTATATAGTTCTTAAGTTTAATATGCACTTAATTGTTCAGAATGAATATCGATTGTGTTGACGAGTGTTCAATCCGCTGAAGCGAATTTATGAAATTATTTGAAAAATGAGTTACACATTAGGTGATAATTGTTCTATGTTCTTTAGGAGTATATATCTGAGATTTAATAATTGCACATTTCTGTAATGTCGTTGTCAATTTATTTCAGATAGCACATAAATTTTTCAGGTGAAGGATCTGCAAATAATTAATTTTAAAGAAATGCAAATGTGTTATTGACACGAATATAATTACTGGTATTACCAAAGCCCAATTGAAAATTCACAATGTCAACACAGTTAGATTGTTCATAAACAATTATTGACATTATCATAGTTTATATAAAAAACACATTATTTTACGATATAACATTTCATATTGATAAAGCTACTAAAAAATTGTTGCAGGAACAATCAATATTATTTTCAACTTACAATGAAGCTAATAAAAACAAAACATATGCTTGATCTTCTTTTCATAATGTAGATAGGATAATCTTTTATGTTATTATGCTGCAATGTTTATACACGTTTTTCCCAAACGAATTACTAAGTTTTAAAGTATAGGCGATAATATAATTATTTAATATATATTAAATAAAGGAAAGAAAAATTCAAAACACGAATGATGTATTAAATCTTCAATATATGCAAATATAAATACCCTCTGTTTCCAGGATGTGAAAATGGTTGGTTAAAGTTTAATGGTCACTGCTATAAGAAAGGCCAGTCAAAGACTACGTGGGCGGATGCAAAGGTACATGTGATATCATTTATACATTACGCTTTCATTATTTTTTTTCACGGTAATACTATTTTTCTTCGTAAATCCTCAACAAATCATGCCACTTAACAATAAAACACATAATTGTTTCGTTATTTAATTCAAATTAATTGTAATGTAACACTGTACCACCCCTTCCCAAAAAAGACAACAAAAATAAATTAAAAAAAACCCAAACGACGGAGTCGATCTTTATCCTAAAACATCATATTAACATACGACTGAATAATAAATATGATTTCCTTTAAAAAAATTAATTTAGTTGGAATGCCAGGAAATGTGTTCATACTTGGTGGAAATTGAAAGTAAAGAAGAATCTAACTGGCTGGCAACAACATTTCTGGATAATGGTATATATATTATTGTGATACTGCACATAAAAATCATTAAAATACATGTATTTTTTTGTCGTTGATTTTGGGTAAAATTTAAAAAAAAATTGTTGAAGTATTGAATATTCCATTTAGAAAAATATCTTCAAAACTGTAACCACTTTCCAAATCCTTAAGTAAAATTGACAAAGTTTTACTCAGGATTACCTACTAACCATGATATAAAACAATCGAAGATATAATCCTATGTTTTTTGCCCTTTCCTAATGAATTGGAATCACTACTTTAAAAGTAAATAGTAATACTAAAAGCAAAATTTAAATAAACAAACGATTCTTATTTATTCTGTTTATTTTCTAGCCAACTGTAAGTCTGACCCATTTTTTGATTGCACGGCATGGACGGGCGGAAATGACCTAGATATTGAAGGCCAGTATAAATGGGATCATTCGAACACTCTTGTGAGTTTTACAAATTGGCATTATCACGAGCCAAGCCTTGGTGACCCAAACCAAGCACTGAGCAAGGACTGTATCGATATGCTAAGAGACGGAGTGTGGAATGATCGACCATGTTCTTACTTGAACTCTGTGATTTGCGAAAAATCTTTCAATGATTAATTTAAAGACTTTGTGTATTGCGGTGATATAAGAAGGTTCGAGAAGGTGTTCTTTATATGGTAATTTACTTAAATACAATTAACTGTTGTATGATGATAAAAAGCAACAATTTCTTTATGTCATAAATTGTGATTATGTTTTGTTTTTTTGACGTTTTAAAAAATCCATAATTAGAAATTGATTACTAGATACGATACAATATGTTCATTTTATTGTGAGTTTTTACGAAAGGGCTATTATAGCTATATTTTAAAATAGTTGTTATCATTAAGTAAAGATCAGTGGTCTTAATCTTTGAATAATCAGAGATTTCACACAGCTATAAAAATACTTTTCCTTTAAAACATATTTCGCATTACCAGAAATCTCATTATTTGATTCATCTTACATTCATAGCTAACAATGAAAGTAGAGAAGGACCTAACTACCCCCAAATTATTATGAGATATTCCTTATCCTTGTCATATAATCGAAAATCGCAACACAATCAGAATCCTATCTCACGGTCTAAGAAAAACAAATCCCGATTGGTTTGCTTCTAAAACAATTACACTTCATATAACTGTTACTTTTAAAGTAGAATTATGGCATTTAATACCGTTTTTGTTACCTAATACATTTCCAGTTTTTTTGTGTAGTAAAGACTGTTATTTAATAGATTAAATATGAACATTCTAGTAGTAATAGAAATTGTTATTATTACGACTTTACTGAAGGAAAAAAATATTTTTATTTTGCTTCTTGAACATTTACATTACGGTTTACATACTCGTTTGTGAAATCATTCAATGATATAAAGAAGAACGTGTTAAAACGTAACATTCACGTATAACTAAATAAAACCGCAATATTATGTTATACGTCTCATATACCTGCAATGAGTACAAAGTTTCAAGAAGCAAAAATAGAAACAATTAATCCACGAGCATACACAGCGAAAAAATGCACAGTTGCATAAACTATCAGAAAATAATCAACAATGGAATATATCAATACAGAAAGACGGAACCTCGGTATTTGTTTGTATTAGAAAATTGAAATTATGATTACAGTATGTCATAAATCATCCCGATACACGTCTTCTTAAAACGTGTGATTTCTGGGTGTTTAGTTTCATGAATTTTAAATGCACTGATTAAACTTGTTTAATTAGATGTGTGTTCTGTATTCTCGATAATGAGTCTTCCTCATTTGCACTTCGTCAGAAGATCAATGAATGTTAACCACTCGACCTTGTATAGGAAATAGTGGCTATATTTCTTCAATGGAACTATGTTCTTGAGTAGATTTTGAAATATTAATAAAAAAAATTAAGCTTGTTTTACTCCTTTCGACGATAAAGAGTAAATACAGACGCTATAGCAACAACTGTTTTTAAAAATGTTAAAGTCAATTTTGTAAACATGCAGCTACTAGCATATAATATGACTATTATTTGACTTAATCAAAACGGCTGTAAACTTTCCTTTTTTCTCTTTCAATTCGGGAGAGAGTTGCAACTTTTTATTTATTTTTTGTTTTTAGGAAAAGGTGCATAGGGAAAGCCTGTTTTGTACAGACTTAATTACCGCGATAACTTCAGGTTGTATTTAAGACCAGAAATAAAATAACTAGTAAATCAACTGGTAAATCATCATAAAATAATAAGATCTATATAATTTCATAAAAAGATAATTATTAAATGGAATTTTCCCTTTATGTTTTAGTCTGTCACGGATACGTAAATATAGAAATGTCGGAATTATTTTAACTGACACCAAGCGGTCCAAAGCTCGTGTCTAGATTTTAATTTAAAGAATAAAATACACAAAACTGCCATTGCAATTGACCAATGTGTTTCATTTTTCTCCCAAATGAATCGAGGCTTTCTAAATTTCTAGGGCAACTAAAAGAGAAAAATAATTTACATAAAGTCTCGAAAATGAATATACTATTGACAGATGGTTATGAAATAGAATGGTCTTAAACACTATATTTTTGTTGTTTCCTTAGCAACTCTAAATTTAATAAAGTATAGACCTTCTTTTGAAATATAAGAAAGCAGCATAAATACAGGCCTTTTGGTTCTCGGGAAGAACCAAATGTGAAAAGCGAACGTTGTGTACGTTGACAAGCAACAACTTCGATTACAAAACACATACATTTTTGATAAGAAAAACCTTATTGATTATTAGGCTTGGCTTATTAAAGAATCTTGAATTAAAAAAATAGCTACACTTGAAACTTGAGTGTTTAATGGGCTTTTAAAAGTACCAATTATCATCATTAGCTGTCACTGACACAGACTATAAACTTATCTGAATCCAATTCTTTTTTTGTTGCTGGGATTTCTTTTTTCAAACCACGTCGATGGCATGAAGATTTGTTTGACGATTCTAGCAATAGAAAACATTAACTCTGGTGAGCACGACTTTGATTTTCTCGCAATGTGATTGCATTCCTACTTAGCGGAGATAGAAGGTAAAGAGGGATTTAATCGATATTTCAATGATTCTTGACAATATTTTATGTCATTTCTTTCCGATTCTCGTGGTCGTTTGCGTATTGTTTAAACTTTAATGGCAGTTTAATCTCTTTTTGATATATCCTGTCATTCATTTTCCTAGGTGAACATCAGAACGAGCAAATTTTATAGTCCACTTGGTTTAAAATATAAGTTTTAAAAGATTGGATTAAATGAGTTCAAATACGAAGTTTGTAACGGGAATGTCATATAGTTTTATATGGACGAACGTTTTTGTATTAATCTTATCAGGAACTGAAATATGTTCAAAGGAAGGATTTTATTCAATGAACAAAGCTGGTAGAATTACATTAATATAACAATAATACGTCGACTCAAGGACACATTGTTTTTTTTAAAGCAATACCTTTTATAAAAAGAAACGAAATACCGCTTAATTAACGCAATTAAAGAAATTAAAATCCCCCCACCTCAAAAGAAATGCAGATGAGAAGGTGTCAGATTTACTTGTTTTTTCGCAAAATTAAGAAAAGTGTAAAAACAAAACTAAGAAAATATACACTACAATTTAAGAAATAAGGAATCATTCTTAAAATATTATGGGGTGATCAAATCCAATAAAGCACGAAGATTAAACATATATACAGTAAAAAAAAAACATTCTTAGGTGATTCATATGGGCTATAAACATAATGAATGTATCAAGCATTACCAAATAAGCTTAAATAAAATGTCAACGCGGGGTAATTTATTTTGTCTGCAATAATAATAGCTACCTTCAGAGCCGCATGTCTGCAATAATAGTTACCTTAAGAGCCGCATGAATTACCAAAGAAATCATTATATTGTTGAGGTATATCAACTACCATATATTTGTTGTTCATGGCTAAATCATTTGACGTAATCTTTTTTTCTGTTATAAGAAAATAAATCAATTCTAATGATCTAAAGTTTTTTTTTCTTTAAATACTCTTCAACTAAATTCGTTATGAAATTCTTTTCATCATATTTTTAAATTTATTAACAGTCTGGAATTTGCAGATAATTGATGAAAAACATACTTTCTATGACAAATCCATAAACCTTCACAAATAGAATAAATCGAATACAAGAGCAAACTCATTTCCACACCAATGCTTTCCCCACCCTCTCCTAACTTAATATTTTAACTCTTCTTCGAATGGTAAAATTTGTTCTTCAATCGAATTCACTTAACAGAAGTCTGTTCAATAAAGCAGCTAAAAGAAATAATCTTATCTTGTATATGGACTCTTACTGCTCGGTATTAACTGTGTGATTTAAACCAATAACCATTGACCCAACAATATTGTCAAACAACAATTGCCACTGAACATTTTAACCTTAGCAGCAATAATGAAGCAGTTCCCACTGTTTTCTTTTAATATGCTAGAAGCATCCGGGAATATTATAATAAAAGATCTATATAAATGTAATCAACTGAAAAGACTGAAATCTGTTTTCTGACAATTTGATCTTACATTTGAGCTTCACTACTTTGCACTATCCTTTTACAATGTCAAAGAACAAAATCAGACTCTTAATTGCTAATTTGTAATGTTGTTAATCTACAATCAGTAGTCCATACGAGCAGGAAAAAAATTATTTAGACAATATTTAATATACAAATTTAAAAATATCCAAAATCATCTGATAAACTTCCAAAGTACAGTGTAATACAATATTTGTACATACAGTTCACATGACCTTGTTTGTATTATTCCGCAGTATAGAACAAACGTATGTAGAACTATTTCATATGAATCAAACAAAGTAGATGAAACAAAATAATGTACATAAGAATTGAAAAAAAAAACCCTCACAAACATGGCAGATATGCATGTGTCAAAAAGCTCACGGACACCCATTATAACAAGGGTAATTGATATCAAAATGAAACTGAGCTGATATCAAATACGGTTATCAATCAAAACATGTCACTTTTTGCTACAGAATTAAATCAAGCTTTTTACGTAGAGGGTGATTATTGAAAAAAACCTGAACTATATATGAAAGAGTTGTTCACCTTAAGAGAATGACACTTGTTTTAGCTTGAAAATCTCCTTTTTTTCCACTGCTAATTTGTACAAAAAGTAGTAATTAGATTTCTTCAAATAAATAAGATCGTTCCATGCATTATATAAACGCCACTTTGAAACGGTTAGCGTTCTAAACATTAGGAAAAACACATTTTTGAGGTTACTATAAAAATTGCAGTGTTGTACCTTTCTATAGTTTATATGTCTGCATACATTCAAATGTTGGAAGCACCAAATGATTTAATGCGATCTCAAAGTCAAATTGACAACAATCTTTGCACTACTAATATACATTTTTAGTTAAATTCGAAGTAAAGCAGCGATCATAACTTCCGTACACTAATTTAAACATTACCATCATCATGTCAATTAGCTTTATAACCCTTTGACAAATCCATATATTGAATATCAGATTAACTTATGCCCTCACTGATATCGTCTGGTGTAAGAACATGAAATGAATTTATGCAAAACAAAAGTAAAACGTTTCATGACATGGGATTATGTAAAAGATACAGTGTATCTATTATTGAAACCAAGTAAATGCACTTTGTGTTTTTATCTACGCGCTGATATCTTCGATATTAACGTGCTTTCAAAACAAATTTTGAAGGTTTTTGTCAAAATATTTTAAATTTTATGTTCTTTTAGATAAGATAAATAATTATTTTAACCTTACTTAGCTTAATAAGAGATAGTATATGAACAGAAACAAAAAACTAAGGATTGCTAGCTAATCTGATGATCAGTTTCTTGTTTAAAATTCTCATAAGCTTGTGTAGATCAACAGTTTAAACAATTGAAACCACTCATGATATTTTATTATCAAAAATAGGAAATGAACAGCATTGCTCAGCCATCAACTGTTCTTTCACCTTAATTTTAGCTTGTAAATATATATGCATCGAATTTATTTATTAAAGAAAAATCTATTTTAGGTTCCAAACATTGGGCTATGCCAGAAGCAAACAATTGGTTTAATTTATGGGGATCAATTTCTATCGTATACATGTATTTCAAATGGCATTAATATTACACACTTTTGAACAAATATGGCGGCATAATAGTATAAGTTAGTTAGGAATGTGTGTTGAATTGGTCTCAAAATAGTTTTCAAAATGTGTGATGTTTACAAATTGCGTTGCCACAAACCTCTCATGATAAATTCAGACGCTAGCCACTCAGATTCTTCTTTGCTTTCAATTTCCACCAAGTGTGCACCTATTTTCTGGCATTGCAACTATAAAGTACAGTCATGTAAATAATATAAATTTTTAATAAAAACATTATTCTGTCTATCAGCAAAGACAACATTTGATCAAGATATAGTTGGATTTTTTTTCTTTAAATAAAATCAAAAATGAGCTTAATAGAACATAATATGACATCGTACACATTTATAAATAACTTTAAAGCTATTTTGATTGATTTGTCAATGAGACATTCACGTCACAATATATAGTTATGATATTTTCTTTAATAAGACACGAATATACAAATACCGTAAAATGAGAAAATATATGGCACACTACAAAGTTAAGCGCCGTTGGCGAAACTGCCCCTCAGCGCTAAAATTTTGAGTGCGCCAATGGTTTTCCATATATGTTCGTTTTATGTCTCAGACACTTTTTTCTACTGGATATGTGCTCTTCTGTAATTTTGGACGGTCGATTCTGCCTGTTTATACCATCGTTTTAACTGTATGGTTAATCGAGTAAGTTCTACCAATTAAATAATAATGGATTGACTAATTCAATTTTATTGCTAGTAAGTACCTATCTTTAGCAACCATCGAAATTGGCTTCTCATCTTCACGCTTTTTTAAGTGCCTGAAGGTGAAAATGTATAAGCGAACTACGTAGAAGCTTTTAATAGGCGTTAACTCCAGAAATTTCAACGTAATGTTTTGAATGACCTTTGTCCAATCGGATCGTAGCTGGGCGGAGTTAAGACATTTCCGAAAAAAAAAAAAAAAAAATTAAGATCTATATATTACATGTATTTCCTTTTTTGGTGTAACTTTAAAGCATTTTAAAGAACGATTGTAAATTTTTTTTTGGCCGTCGACAACAGTGTCTTCATTCTTGTACATACATAGTAATAACGTAACTAACCAATTATTCCTGCCATGGGGTCCGAGAATATGGGCATTTACTATTTTGAAATGCGAAAGAATGATCAGTTATGAATTTATATATAGTGAAATGGAGTGGCTAAGCAGGCGGAAGCTTAGTGAAAAAATAAAACAATGGCGGACAAATTCGTCCTTAGGTAAAGAATGTTTCACATTGAGTAACCATAAAGAAAGTTTTTATATACAGTAGAATTACGACCTATGCTTAATTCCGGGAAGATTTGACATACTTTTGTGACAGAATACTACTGTACCTGTAATACTTGTAATGAAAACAGTTTCATAAATATTCGTACAGTGACAGTCTTCGATGTTTGACATTTCTTCACCCCATATCTATATATAGACATCGTTGTTCCCCGGTAAAAGAATTTCAAAACACTTCAAAGTTAGATAAATTTATATGATATACTAGACCTTGATTTGTCACTTTATACAATGTAACTATTGATAGATAGTTAGCTGATCTGCGTCATCTATAATTTACCCCATTAACTCTCTCTCTCTCTCTCTTAACTCCGCCTACTACGATCTGATTGGACTTAGGTCAGTCAAAACATTACGTCGAAACTTCTCTGGAGATAACGCCTATAAAAAGCTTCTACGTAGTTCGCTGTACACAGCGAGAGAAGCTTACATACAAACCGATCTCCGTTGCAAGTTTGATTATATTCAAGAAAAGACTCTCTTCTGAAATGGATAAATTTGTTATCATAACGATGATTATTACTATGGTTTATGTTCTATTAGAATTGACTGCCCATTCGCAGGCCGAATACAATGGTATCTTTTACATGCAAAATAACAACGTTGAATCCGCAAACTCATCATCCTCCATTTTTGACCTCCTGGACGTGAGTATTGTAAATTGTGGCAGCCTATGTCTCTTCAATCAGTGCTGTAAAGAGTTTCTATACAGTAGATATAGTCAACGATGTATTGGAGTCCATTTTTCGGACTTTCAGAGCACTAGCGCAATTATTCCTCTGGCATTTTCATCGTTTGAAGGAATGTTGGCATATAAAAAAGGTACAAATGTCTTTTTACTGTTTCTTTTGACTACCGTCAGTACTTGGCTGAATAAAACTTTTTTTGTTTCTTCGACAAAGGTGAAAAGGAAAACAAATTTAGTTTTACATGAGATTAAGTGTAATATCCTGAATTATTATTGTATACCTTGTTAAGTTTTATAGTGCATTCTTTGTGGTTGAATGCAATTATGTAGTATAATAAATATTTGTTCCTCTAATATCAGAAATGTGTGTACATAATCGAGTAACGACTTTAATGTCAAAACTGTTAATTTAATTGTTGCATTGATTAGACTTATTGATCATATACTTTTAATTAATTACCTTTTATAAAACAAGGAAATTTAAAAAAAAAAACATCTTTGAAATGGAAGTTATAATTGACAAAACATTGGAACAATCATTGTTTACTGCTGTGAAGATAGCTGACCGTACCCGAATAAAACATTGAATTTTTTCGCTTTAAATGAAATGTTAATATTTTTATAATCGGACGAGGCTGAATGGTTTTTTTAGTCAATTTTCAATTTTTCCAATTTCATTCATTTCTTATTTAGACAAATACTTCGGTATCCTGTTTTTAAACTTTGTAAATAAAACAAAGAAGATGACGTTCTGGTTTTCAATGGGAAATCTTTGAGGCATATGATTGACCCCCATTCCTTTATCGACAGAATTGTATTTGAAGGTGACACATGACACACATTCCGATGTCTTTAGTGTCAACAACATTTCTTGGTAGCTGAAAGAAAAGGTTATTTGTTTTGAAATGTTTTAAAACAGAATACTCATTAATAAAAATATTTCCAAAAACTAACATTACCCCTTCCCCTTGCCTTCATAGGGATATAATGATAGCATGTCCATTTATTGATATAAACTTGTCATAATGTTCGATAACTTTTTCCAACAATATCAACCGTTAGCGTTACCTTTTAGACAAATCGACATAACTTGTTATATTTCTATCTGACAAGTCGTCATAAGTTTTTTTTAATTATCATTTTTAACTTGACAATAATATTTTGTCAATTTGCCTGATTGGGCATATCGAAAGCTCCAGTTGTGCATACACATAGTTCTTAAATGATTACAATTGATCCCTAATTATTTCAATTTTATTAATTACATGTAGATATAAAACTAAACAAAAATATTAGGAAGGTCCGCCGATTATTTCTATTTTATTGCATGATGTTTTGCTTCATATTCGTTTGGGATTTCTATTTTATTAAAAACGTTTAATTTATCACATCAGTGACAATTTAATTATAGTTGATAAACTTCTGTTGTCAAACTTTTGTTATAGAAATGTTTAGATACTATAAAAGTAAAAAATACGTGATTGTCATCCTTTTAAAAAGTTAGTTTGCTAACTTATATTCTATTAGGCAGAATTATCTATGCCTAAACATAAAGGAGTTTTAATCATGTTTATTATAAATATTTATATATGGGTCGAATAATCAATAAGAAACGTTTTTCAGAGTAAAATAAAACACTACCCACAACAAAAAATGCCGGGTTTCGAGACACATGTAGTTACTTCAGCATTGATCAGGAAATGCTATGCATAAACATTACATTTATCATGTCTCAACTCTCTAAAATTCTGTTTTCTGAACAGCTTAAATTGATATTGATATTTTATGGGAAATGAAATGAAATTTGGCTGCAGTTTTTTCCCTTTATAGTGTGCATCTCTGAAGAAAATATTGTTAGCGTATCGTCATATAATAATTATATAAAGATCTTATTTTAAATGACCAAGCCTTCATGAATGTAAATGGTTGTGTCATCGCGTTAATTTTAAAAATATTGATATTGTGTTATTACAAATTGTCATATTTTAAATTTTACACCAACCTACTTAATTCAAGATTTACGTTATTACAAATTCCTAAAGAACTTTCTTTGTACTGGACGATAAAGAGAGATGATCAATATAAATAATTAAACATTTTAATCAATATTACTAGGAATAGTATTGTTAACAGTAAACCTATATAGTTCTTTGGTTTAATATGCACTTAATTGTTCAGAATGAATATAGATTGTGTTGACGAGCGTTCAATCCGCTGAAGCGAATTTATGAAATTATTTGAAAAAATGAGTTACCCATTAAGTGATGATTGTTCTAAGTTCTTTAGGAGTATATTTCTGAGATTTAATAATTGCACATTTCTGTAATGTCGTTGTCAATTTATTTCAGATAGCACATATACACTACGGCCAACGCGGATCCCGTATTTTCCCGCGACACCGTGATGGTGTTTTAATCCTTTCCGCGATACACCGTCGCGGTATTGTCATCGCGGTGATCGCGGGACCACGATTTTACCGCGATGGTGTAAGACACCGTAACAGGTGTGTGTTTGGTATCAGGGATTAAACCGAGAAGAAGAAAAAAAGCGCTGTTTTAAGTATTCTTAGAATTTAGATATAGATATTATTCAAAGAAAAATTCATTATTTTCTTTGAATTGTTTTTAACAAAAACTTCTAGAAAACTATTGCTACATGTATTTTGTTAATATTGTACAAGAGCCCCAAACATAGCAATGTATTACGCAAATCATGCATATACGTGTACTTGAAAATTAGTAATATTTTAAAGTATTATTTTTTTGCATATGATGAGTTGAAAATATGCCACAGATTTTAAGAAGACAAATATTACGCGATGTACTATTATGAGGTCGCTACCGTAGGCATCAACTCAAGTTGTATGTTTTACCCTCAATCTGACTCTTATTTAACTCATTAACTACTTTCCGGCCTCTCTCTCTCTCTCTCTCTCTCTCTCTCTCTCTCTCTCTTTCGTTTTTAATAAATAAGATTTTATGTACATTTATGTAAATTACATGTATCTTAATACGGTCGGTGTTAATTACAGTTTATGCAACGGTATGGTCAATTATGGAACAATTATCACCTTGCAGGACAAGTGTCACCTGAATAAAATTTCCCGTTACACGGGTCCCGCGTCTAACGCCTTAAGGCATTTAAATGACCAAGTAGGTGTTAAAATTAGGTAACGCTTGCATATACACAGCCACTTCGAGGTATCGAGAGTTAAAAAAACAATAGATAATGAATAACGGGACTGCAGTTTGACTTCGAGGGATCAAGGGTTTCGAGATTGAGAGAGTAAATTTGCTTATTTATATAGGGAAAAACTTATTTATTTCGCTAATGCATGATTCAGACAGGTATATAGAAAATCACAAGTACAGCACAATTTATAGAAAAGCTATCCCTGTGTTTACGGGTGTGTATAACTATTACATAACACTTCATGTCTGTGACAGCACCCGTGCTCTGACCACGTGCCGTGAGAAATCTTATCGAATGTTGAGACACCTCTCTCTCTCCCTCTCTCTCTCTCTCCCTCCCCCCTCCCTCTCTCTCTCTCCAAAATCAAAATATATAAAACTATAAGAAATTTGAAAATTAAAACTTTCTTAATTTTAACATGGGTAGAGGAATAAATAATGAATCACATATCGTGTAAAAAAGTTTTTTACTTATGTACACAAACACACAGATCGTATGTTCATATGATTCCTATAATGATTCAAAATTTACATTCATTCAAACAATCACATTTTTACCATTTTAAAAAGTACAAATACTAGCTCCATTCCTGATTAACCCTGGTTATAGTCTGTTTGTTAATTGTATTTTAATCGAGTGTAAAGTATATCATTAAGAGGTAATTTCATAGATGTATTTTGTAAACATTGTATTATAAATACGCAGACGAAATTTCTTTAAATTTAAATTGAAAAACAAATTTTCATTTGTTTGAAATTGAATTATTCTATCAAGAAAATTTCGCTGTTTGTAAGAACAGACTATATACTTCTATTTAGCGGACCTTAAGTCATACTAATTGCTGCAGGTAACCCACCCCGACGGCAACCACCCAAATTCTGTATCCACATACTGTATACGTAATGTTACGCAATTCCCCTTCCTCTGTTGGTCAACCGACACTTTGAAATTTTAACAGGTGATGGATTCCCCAGAATATATGATCATTCATATTTTTAAATCCCGGGTTTTGAACGACCATCATACTGGGCGACCCACTGAACATCATACTTTTGCCAAATCGGATAGAAGAGTCATTTTTTAAATACACACGATTTTACCATTAACATTTTCTTAAACTGACTGAACCATATATATTTTACAACGATTGATAAACATGTTCTACAACTTATATTAATATCTTTCGTTGGCACGGATGTTAGCGCGAGGGGGTCATTGATGTGGGAGAGTGCCCGGAGAAAACCCACATGTCCAAGCGGGCGACCATCATACCCATTCACATACAACCCCTGTCGATCAAGGGAGTCGAACACGGGTTTCAGCGGTGTTAAGCGAGTCAATTTTAAAACATTTTATATCTACATGTACTTTGTTATTCATTAAGCGAATTCTTTATACGTAATAAGAGAAATGACCAAGTGTAAGGTATGTTTTGAAGGTAAGAATTAAATATGAAATATTGTAAATGAAAGGCCAATTAGAATCCCCTTTCCCGAGGCTAAATAAGATATTTTGGTAAAATGTTTATTAATTAATTAAATTAATTGATAACCGATAATTGTCAGCGATGAATGTACCAAGATTAAATACGTAAAGCATACAAAATTCTGTATTAGCATAAATACACGTTATTTTTATTTCCCCCACTTTGTTTTCAATAATAATAAATTGTAGCAATCAACTCCATTTATAATATAAAGGAATATGAATTGATATTAATCAATTCTCTCTATCATATTTCCCATATGAGAAGAAATTGGGGGAGGTAACTCGCGTTAAAAACAAGAACAGTTTTCACCTGAGACTGGTTTCACAGTACCGCGACGGTGTGGACAAGGTGAGAAGCTGTACCGCGAGGATGCGCGGTTTTACCTGAGTTACCTGTGCTAAACCGCGATCAATTTCACACCACGAGGACTCGCGGTAAATACGCAAACCGCGTTGACCGTAGTGTAGTGTTCAGGTGAAGGATATGAATATAATTAATTTTAAAGAAATACAAATGTGTTATTGACACGAATATAATTACAGGTATTAGTAAAACCCAATTGAATATTCACAATGTCAACACATTTAGATTGTTCATACACATCTAATGACATTATCATAGTTTATAGAAAAAAAACCTTATTATTATACGATATACCATCTCATACTGATATAGTTACTTAAAAATTGTCACAGGAACAATCAATACTATTTTCAACTTACAATAAAGCAAATAAAAACGAAACATATGTTTGACCTTCTTTTCATAATGTTGATAGGATAATCCTTTTATGTAATTAAGCTGCAATGTTTATACACGTTTTTCCCAAACAAATAATCAAGTTTTAGAGTTTAGGCGATAACATAATTAATTAATAGATATTAAATAAAGGAAAAAAAGCCTTAAAAGACGAATGAGTTATTTAATCTTCAATATATGCAAATATAAATACCTTTTGTTTCCAGGATGTGGAAATGGTTGGTTAATGTTTAATGGTCATTGCTATAAGAAAGGCCAGTCAGAGACTACGTGGGCGGATGCAAAGGTACATGTGATATCATTTATACATTACGCTTCCATTATATTTTTTTCACGGTAATACTATTTATTTCGTAAATCCTCAACAAATCATACCATTAACAATAAAACACATATTGTTTCGTTATTTAAATCAAATTAATTGCAATGTAACACTGTACCACCCCTTCCCCCCAAAAGACAACAGAAATAAATTTAAAAAACACCAAAAGACAAACTTCATAATAACATACGACTGAATAATGAATATGTTGTCCTTTTAAAAAAAATCAATTTAGTTGGAATGCCAGGAAATGTGTTCATACTTGGTGGAAATTGAAAGTAAAGAAGAATCCAATTGGTTGGCAACAACATTTCTGGATAATGGTATATATATTATTGTGATACTGCACATAAAAAGCATTTCAATAATTATTTTTTGGTTGTTTTTGGTTAAAATTAAAAAAAAAACATTGTTGAAGTATTGAATATTCCATTTAGAAAAATATCTTCAAAACTGTAACCACTTTCCAAATCCTTAAGTAAAATTGAGAGAAGTTTTACT
Organism: Magallana ariakensis; assembly: GCA_020458035.1. Taxonomy (NCBI): domain Eukaryota; kingdom Metazoa; phylum Mollusca; class Bivalvia; order Ostreida; family Ostreidae; genus Magallana; species Magallana ariakensis. The sequence continues at coordinate 62,962,256 of CM035811.1, forward strand.
CAGGAATACTTACCAACCATGATATAAAACAAATCGAGGATATAATCCGCTGTTTTTTGCCTAATGAATTGGAATCATAACTTTCAAAGTAAATAGTGATACTAAGATCAAAATTTAAATACTCAAACTATTCTTATTCATTCTGTTTATTTTTTTAGCATACTGTAAGTCTAACCCATTTTTTGATTGCACGGCATGGACTGGTGGAAATGACCTGGATATTGAAGGCCAGTATAAATGGGATCATTCGAACACACTTGTGAGTTTTACAAATTGGCATTATCACGAGCCAAGCCTTCGTAACCCAAAAGAAGCACTGAGCAAGGACTGTATCGATATGCTGAGAGACGGAGTGTGGAATGATCGACCATGTTCTTACTTGAATTCTGTGATTTGCGAAAAATCTTTCAATGATTAGTTTAAAGACTTTGTGTATTGCGGTGATACAAGAAGGTTCGAGAGAGTGTTCTTTATATGGTAATTTACTTAAATACAATTAACTTTTGTATGATGATAAAAAGCAACAATTTCTCTATGTCATAAATTTTGATTATGTTTTGTTTTAGTGACGTTTTAAAAAATCCATAATTAGAAATTGATTACTAGATACGATACAATATGTTCATTTTATTGTGAGTTTTTACGGAAGGGCAGTTATAGTCATATTTTAAAATAGATTTTATCATTAAGTAAAGATCAGTGGTCTCAATCTTTGCACACTTTTGAATAATCAGAGATTTCACACAGCTATAAAATACTTTTCCTTTAAAACATTTTTTGCATTGACATTATTATCAGAAATCTCATTATTTGATTCATTTTTACATTCAAAGCTAACAATGAAAGTAGAAAAGGACCTAACTACCCCCCCCCCCTCAATTATAATGAGATATTCTTTATCCTTGTCATATAATCGAAAATCGCAACACAATCATAATCCTATCTCACGTTCTAAGAAAAAAAAAATCCCGATTGGTTTGCTTCTAAAACAATTACACTTCATATAACTGTTACTTTTAAAGTATAATTATGGCATTTAATACCGTTTTTGTTACCTTATACATTTCCATTTTTTGTGTAGAAAAGACTGTTATTTAATAGATTGAATATGAATATCTAGTTGTAATAGTCATTGTCATTTTTACGACTTTACTGAAGGAAAAAATATTTTTATTTTGCATCCTATACATTTACATTACGGTTAACATACTCGTTTGTAAAATTATTTAATGATATAAAGAAGAACGTGTTCACACGAAACATTCACTTATAATTTAATTCTGGTTGTAACGCGGCATTTGATTAGATAGAAAAATTTAGTTAAATTTGTATAACCTGGTTAGCACGTCACAAGACACATCACAATGCACCAACGTCAAAAACGTATTGATCCGCTTGACGTTACGTTTGAATTTTGAACAGATTACATGTAATATCATTTTTAAAAGTAAAACGCACTCAATTTGTACAGTAAATCACAGAAAATTAAATTATAAGTTATGAACTCAATTTAAAAAAATAGTCTCCAATGGAATATATCAATACAGAAAGACGGAACAAAAGCAAACTTCGGTATTTGTTTGCTTTAGAAAATTGAAATTATTATTACAGTATGTCATAAATCATCCTGATACACGTCTTTTTAAAACGTGCGATTTCTGGATGTTTAGTTTTATGGATTATAAATGCACTGATTAAAGTTGTTTAATTAACTGTGTTCTGTGTTCTCGTTAATGTCTCTTCCTCATTTGCACTTCGTCAGAAGATCAATGAATGTAAACCACTCGACTTTGTATAGGAAATAGTGGCTAAATTTATTCAATGGAACTATGTGCTTGAGTAGATTTTGAAATATTAATCAAAACAATTAAGCTAGTTTTACTCCTTTCGACGATAAGAGAAAATTCAGAAGCTGAAGCAACAACTGTTTTTTTTTTAAATTTTCAAGTCAATTTTGTAAAAATGCAGCTACTAGCATATAACATGACCCATCATTTGACTTAATCAAAACGGCCGTACCGTGAAATTCCCTTTTTTCTCTTTAAATTCGGGAGAGAGAGAGTTGCAACTTCTTATTTGTTTTTATTAAACAGGGGGCTTAGGGAAAGCCTGTTTTGTACAGACTTAACACGATAACATCAATCTGTATTTAAGACCAGAAATAAAACAACTAGTACATCAACTGGTAAATCATCATTAAATAATTAGATCTATATAATTTTAAAAAGATAATTCACGACTGGGTTTATACGTTTATATTTTTAGTCTGTCATGGAAACGTAAATATAGAAATGTCGGACACCAAGCGGTCCAAAGCATGTGTCTGGATTTTAATATAAAGATTTAAATGCAGAAGACCGACATTGCAATTGACAAATCGAAAATGAATATACTTTCGACAGTTTGGTTCTGGAATAGAATGGTCTTAAACACTAATTTTTGTTGTTTCCTTATCAACTCTAAATTTAAGAAATTATAGACATTCTTTTTAACGATAAAGAAAGCCATAAAATAAGGCCTTTTGGTTCTCGAGAAAAGGAAATAAATGTGAAAAGCGAACGTTGTGTACGTTGAAAAGCAACATATTCGATTACAAAACACATCATCTTTTTATTAAGAAAAACGTAAGTGATTATTAGGCTTAGCTTGTTAAAGAATCTTGAATATAACATTTATACACAGATGCTACACTTGAAACTTGTGTGTTTAATGGGCTTTTAAAATTGCCAATAATCATAATTTGTTGTCACAGACACAGACTTTAAACCTATCTGAATCCAATTCTTTGTTTTCCTTTTTCAAACCACGTCGATGGCATAAAGGTTTGTTTGACATTTCTAGCAATAAAAAAAAATCAACATTAACCTCTGGCGAGCACGAAAACTTTGTATTTCCCTAAAAGCTCTTTGTAAGGATATACCCTTTAATATCGCATTTTATCTTTATTTATACAAAAGAGAGTGAAGGTTCTAGTGAAAATCCGCATTTTCCTGCACATCTACCACCCACGTGTCAAGTAAGTGGTCTGTAGATAGACAAAAAATGTAGAGGAAGATAATGCAAATGAAATTACCCAAACTAAAGAATAATATTTATTTTCTCGCAGTGTGATTGCATTTCTACTTAGTGGAGATAAACCAAGTGGTAAAGAGGGGTTTAATCGACATTTCAATGATCCTTGACAATGGTTTCTGTCCGATTCTCGTAGTCGGTTGCGTATTGTTTAAACTTTAATGGCAGTTTAATTTCTTTTTAATATATCCCGTCATTCATTTTCCTAGATGAATATCATAACAAGCAAATTTGATAGTCCACTTGGTTTAAAATATAAGTTTTAAAAGATTGGATTAAATGAGTTGAAATACAAAATTTGGTACCAAAATATCTTATATTTTATATGGACGAGAATATTTTTGTATTAATCTTATCACAAACTCAAATATATTAAAAGGAATGATTTTATTCAATGAATAAATCTGGTAAAATTACAATAATAATATAAAAATGATATCTGTCTATTCAAGCACACAATAATTGATTTTTTGAAACCAATACCTTTATAAAAAGAAACAAAATACCGCTTAATTAACATAATTTAAGACACTTTAATCCCCTCCCACCTCAAAAAATTGCAGATGAGAAGGTATCAAATTAAATTGTTTTTCGCAAAATTGAGAAAAGTGGAAAACAAAAATTATTAGAAAATATACCTTACAATTTAAGGGATAAGGAATCATTTTTTAAATATTATGGGGTGATCAAATACGGTCGGGGATGATCAAATCCAATAAAGCAGAAGGTTAAACATATAAACAGTAAAAATATTCCTAGGTGGTTCAGACGGGTTATAAATATGGTTAATGTATCAAGCATTGCCAAATAAGCTTAAATAAACTGTCAACGCAGGTAAGTTATTTTGTCTGCAATAATAGCTACCTTTAGAGCCGCATGAACCACCAAAGAAAATATTTTATTGTTGAAGTATATTAACTACCATGTGTTCTTTATTCATTGCTAAACCAATTGAAGTAATCTTTTTTCTGTTATAAGAAATACTTCTTATGATCTAAAGTTTTTCTTTAAATGCTCTTCAGCTAAACTCCTAATGATATATCGTACAGTGCACTCACGTTATATTTCAGCGATAAATATAGAGGTGGACCAGATATCTGATCTGGGCGTAATGTATAATTATTAATGGCTATTTCTGTGTAAACTGTGATACCTCTGCTAATTATTTTTTGCTTTTATTCATTTTTTAGTTTACATTATAAGGGGATACTACACATAAAAGTTTCATGATTTACTGTCATATAGATCCAACACTGGAGACTAATTTAAAGGAAATATTTTTTCTTTAAAATTACAGCCACATCTAATTGTATAGGAGGGTTGTTCGATATGTAATGTGTACTGTACGATATCTCAAAAGCATTGTACTCGAGGAATGAAATGAACAATGCATCCCTTTAAAATATTCTCCACGGTTTGAGATGCATAGTTGAAATCTTTGATTCTATTTCTGAAATGCGTCACGGTACGCTTATTTAAGTATACTAAATATAGTGAGGCACCAATGACTGATAGCTGAGCCAAAGACTTATCGGCACGTCAACCAGATAAGAAATTTTAAAGTTTTGGAAAAGAAAAAGGTCGCATAGGGCTATAACAGAAGAATATGATGGGTGTGACGAGATGAAAATGTTCTCCAATATTAAAATTTGTTTTACGAGCTCAGATTAATGCGATTGAACATGAAATAGACGAACATGCCTAAATCCTAACACAGGGTGTCTTTTATGATAATATTTCTTAAGCTTTTTTTCAGTTTAACATTTCGGTAATACTGACCTGTAACACATCTGCATCGGTATGAGAAGAATATGCATTAAAGAAGCTTTATTGTGCTAATAGTTCTTTTGGCAACTACAGTCATTCTACCGTGTTTAGTAAGCCATATTTTGATTCCAGATCGTCCAGATCAGATGCGACCTTTCGCCAGGGGATACTTACTCCTCCTAGGCACCTGATCCCACCTCTATTTTTTTAGAGGTCCGTGTTGATCTGCCTTGAATTTGTATTTCGCTATATGAATGTTTGAGATGGTTGACAGTTTGTTATTGTCATTTTTCATCTTCTTACTGGTTCGATATAGCAAATCCATTTTTTTTGTCATCAGTGACAATATTTGCAAATTGTCTTTGATTGAATTTGGGAAACATTTTTAGCAATGCTTAGTGGTTTGTACTGATACTCGTTTTTGGTTATCTGTCAAAATTTGCGGTATCCAACTAGCAGAATTCTTTGTACTCTCAAAATACGCTTAAAAATGAGCTGCACCCGCAATAGTGATATGTCAATAGCTTTGACAATAACAGTATCTACGAATCGTTCATCTGACTTCGTTATCAATTGTTTCCCCGATTTTTGAGACATTTCCCTTGCTTGTTACAGTCACAGATTGTCAGATAATGCTGCATCTATGCCGGACTCTGTCCCAGTTCAAAATTCTTTGTCCACCTACGAACTGTCTCATAAGATACCTTACCACACTTATTAGATTTCTTCCAATTCAGCAAGACTCTGCATCACTGAATGATCGATTTTTTGGCAAACTTTTACATAAATTCTAATTTCTAAATATATAATATTCTTACCCCGTTTTCTAACCATTTTTACAACAGTGGTTAGCGACTGGCTCTGTTGAACTGAATATGTTAAAAATTGTGTTGTGCTGAAGGCTCATGTTTATACCGTTTGAAAGGTATTGAATAGAGTTATAAAGAATATCATCATCGAAATCCTGCGAAACGTACGCGTTATCTCACAGTCCTTTAAAACACATAACATATCGAACGGCCGTCGTGTGTTAAACAAAGAGAGAAATATTAAAAGAATCAAAATGTTTATGTAGAAGTTGCATATGATCAACCATATTTTTGTTAATTTGAGTGGGTTATTACAGACATAAAAAGGAGAGCGCATGCAATCAATGTGTATTTAGCAGACAACAAATTAACAAATGAATAAGCAAATTTTAATTAACATTAAATTGAAAAAAAAACTGAAACTCAGACAACAAGTAAAAACGAAATGATGCTGACAAACAATTTATCCTTCTCCTTACAGAATTCACTGATCAAATTCTTTAAAAGGTAAAGGACTTTATATATGTACATGTGCATGGTACATGGTAGGTAAATGTAAGGGTTGAAGTTGACAATGATGCGGGGTAAGTGTAATTCTTGTTTTTCCAAAAATATTAAGTTAAAAGATAATATAATTGAATAATTCCAATCAATGTATTAAAAAAACAACTTCAAAATGTCCTAAATATACAACTCATATCGAATTAATGCAGTTAAATAGTAAATATCGATTTTTTTTATACTGAGATGTGCTTCAAACGTTCAGAAAAGTCATTATGAAGATTAACAAGTCAATTATGTGATTTAAAGCTATAAATTAAACGATTGATAATGTTTCTTTGATGTTTGTAATTATATCTTATAATTACGGTTCACATTCAGTTACAATACATATATAATTACATCCAATTATTGTAAAATATTTACATACACTAATTATGTTTCCCTCACTTTCTTACGAAAAAGGATTTTAATTCATGCCTGAATGACTAGACTGAAATATACGCTATCCAAATCGCGATCTAGATGTCGTCAATACAATATACCCACTATTTTTTATGTCCAAATAAAAATAACTGTTTTAGAGGCCATTGTTTAGCTTTAAAATATCAAGTTTAATTCAAGTAATTAAAATTTTAAATTTTGACATTGCACATAGATGTCTTTAAAAACGTATTCTGCTTATTTGTGTGGATTTGTTCTTCGTCGATCTTAATTAAAGCTAGATTAGGATGACAAACTACACATACTTTTAAGTAGCCGAAGTAACCAAAGTAACCTGTATATACATTAAAAACATACATTGGCTGTTCCTTATGTGTAATGTTTTAATAGACAAAATTAATAATAATAATTTACGCATTTTTAAATAATTTTCATGAATAATTGATTTAATGATGCAAATGGATCCAGAGGTAAATACAAATAATAATAAAGAAAGTAATAATTATATTGCTCGAAAGTACTTAGTTATGAAAAAAAAATTATCTGTATGTCATTTACCTTCGAAACTGTAATGAAAATAGATATAGATAAAATTCGATTCATATTTTTTAAATCGATGGCCTTCTTGTAAAAAAATAATTTTTTGTTTCAAAACTGATACTTTACGCACAATTATCAATTTTATGAAGAGAGCTACATAAATCACTATCTGCTTATCGTCTAAGTCTTGATAGAGATTGGGACAGTAGGTTAATACAAATATTTTGCGTATTTTGCTTCTCGATAATATTTCTTTTGTAGAACAATGCATGGCTTCCGAAGTAATTAAAATTTACATCTCATGAAGCGTATTTTAATCAACAGGTTTAAAACTAGATATGCAACTACTAAGAATTGATAAAATACAATTTACCTCTTTTATAGTGAAGCATTTGTGTAGAAGGCGGGACGACAATCTGGTACGAGTAGCTTCCCTTGTTAACATAATGAAGTCCAATATATTGTCTACTTGTTTCACTGTAAATAAACTCAGCGCAGTAGTCGTCCTCAAAACAAAGTTCAGCACAATGGGAAAAACGCACTTCTACCCGATAAAGCACTGCTAAAGAGAAGTCAGTCACCTCGTTCAATAGTCTAGAATACAGAACTTGTTTCTGTTGCTGACCTTTGGTCGCAAACACCAAAGCAACGAGTAAAAAGGATGTTGTTTGCAACATTTTCCTGGTCGTGTGTTGGGTTTGCTTCTAATGCTTAAAACATATACACAAAAGAAGACAGAAAAATAACTCGTGAATTAATCAAAGAACAGAAGTTATCTATTATGTTTTATTCTTCTGAAAGATAACATTACATCTTAGAGAGCTGTTAAAATCACAATAATCAACCTTGGCTAACTTATCTAAAGATATTGGTTCATTGGTTTTATTTAAAACGTTCTAGTGTTTTTAGTTGCAACATAACAATTTAATTAAAGTTGCATTTCTTTCCGAAAACCGACAGTTTGCAGGTAGTATGAAAAGGGTTTTTTCAAATAATCATGTCGCATTAACTGAGTTTATGTAAAAAAAAATCCAGATTTCATGTGTCACGGGGTCGTTACTCCTCGTACAAAATTAATAAAAGGATGCATGGTTCAGTTTTCCACCGTTACTTTCTTATGATGAATAACAATGAGAATGATGAGAAGGCGAACTGAAATGAAACATTCATACAATTAACTCATATATTTTTGTAGTATTTAGACATTTTAATTAAAGATTAAAACAATTTAAGAAATTATTCCCCACCAAAGTAGCCTTCAGTTGAACTTAATCGTAATAGTATGAAACCATAGTTTCAAACTATGTAACCAGACAAGTCCTGTAATTGTCGCAGTCTGATGGCAAACGAGTTATATTTTACAATTATGGTTCAAAACATTAAAAATAAAGTGCTATCACTCATACTTTGAGCATTGACCATTCACACCCATAAAAACCTGTTTGACTACTTTCATATATAGACATTATATAATTGTCACCGTATATGGTAAACCACAACCCCAACATAACACAATCACGTGACAGAGAATGAATATCAGTCAAACAGGAGTAAACAATGAGTAATAATTAAATGTATGGATGAATGAATTATTAAATGATATACTAAATTCTAGATTATAATCAATTGTATTCCTGTGACACATGTTTCAACAAATAAATCTTTTTAAGATGTTAAATATAGGAACTTACACGATTTGCGATGGTATACAATAATTTTTAAACAACGAGTTGTGTTTTCTATCCCCAAATCTTGGCGAGGGAATAGAAACACATAATGAGTTAGATAAATATCATATTCCATCGAAGATCTTGAGAATTTTTCTTTAATTTTTTAAATTTTTTTTTTCTAATGCAACTTGGATTTTTTTCTACATCAAAATTGTGAACCAACCAAATAACACATTTACAATGTGCTGTCAGCACTATCCCCATGAAGAAAATGTTTAAGGCTAGACATATTTTTATAATTTTATGGAAGAAAAATTATTAAATAGCATTTATACTTGACTGCATTCGCATCATAAAACAATAACACTCTTTAAAGAGTAGAATAATGTCCTTAATCAGTTTTAATGTTTAACAGCACTTACTCTAGACTTTTGGAACTGCATTATTTGTTACCCTTTTAATCTTTAAATCTATGTACATGCAAACCAGCTGAGTTAAAGCTGATGATCACAAGCAGTCTTAATTCGGATGCTAATTTTGAATCGTTATGGACATAAAAGACAAGGTTTTATCTAAAATGGTTCCTTTTACTAGATTTTGGATCTACCATAATCGCAACTAGTAAGTACGTGTTTTTAAATACGATGTTTTACTGGGTGAACTAAAAAGCGGCGAATCCAGAGAAATGTTTGGGCATTGGGCACTGAATGCAAGAGAATTGTAGAAATATCCATCTGCCGAAGATGTAAAATGCCATTTTCTCCTAGCTAACCCACCCTAAAAAAATATTTATACAACACTCACTCCCCGAAAGAATGGTTTCATAGTATATTTTCTCCAACGGAAAGCTGGCTGTATCGTGGAATTTCCCTCTTTTCATAGCCAGATTTCCTCAGAGGAAAGCTCAATAAATAATAGGTTATCATTTTTTCATTCTGGTTGTGTTTTTGGTGGACCGTTTGTGGCAATAATATAAATATATATGAGATGTCTGATTACATTTAACAAAAGGTAATAATGATTTTGCTATCTTCAGAAAAAAATGATTTAATTTTGAAGAGGGGGAGTCAAGCAAAGGAACACTTTTTTTTACCCCGTTCGCCCTCAAAGGCCATACCTTTGAAGTTTATACTCTAAGACCTTACGATTTTAAATATTTACCTCTCTGGCAGGTAAACGGGCGCAAAGATATGATGAGAAACTGAAATACACGTATTTAGCTTCAAGATGTGGGGTTCTAAAGCGGGATATGGGGTACTATAATTAACGTAGCATTGAAACGTAGTTTTAATGCGTACATAATAAGATATGTTTATTTTCTTATGAAGCAGAATTTATTCAAAAACTTTTACGTGAAAAAAATAAATCGCTCGCTGTGGCCTTCAACTCAACATTTAGGTATATCGACGACGTATTATCAATTAACAATGGTTATTCCCATACTAACGTCGACTCGATATATCCCAGTGAACTTGAAATAAATGATACCACAGAGTCAGCGTCATCTGTTTCATATTTGGATACTTTACTGGAAATGGACATTGACGATAACCTTACAACAAAACTTTATGATAAACGCGATGACTTCAATTTTTGTATAGTCAACTCTCCTTACTTATGTAGCAATATACCTTCATCACCTGCATATGGTGTTTTTGTCTCTCAGTTAATTCGATACGCAAGGGCATGCTATTCGTATGAACAGTTTCTAAGACGAGGCAAGCTACTGAAAAACAAGTTGATAACACAGGACTATCAACAGTCTCGTTTAAAGTCATCTTTTCGTAAGTTCTATGGTCGATACAACGACCTTGTCAGCAAATACAATCTTCCACTGAGTCGCATGCTGACTGACGTTTTTTAAACTAATTGTTAGACAATAATTAATTACCTAATTGTCTACGGACTTTTCCAGTTTTTATTTTCCCGATTACGACAAAGAGCACACGGCGGGTGTGACCGGTCAGCAGAGGATGCTCACTCCTTCATGGCACCTGATCCTATCTCTATCTTGGGGGTCCGTGTTGCTCTGCTTTGAATTTGTATTTCTTTTATGGATTTTTGAGATGGTTTACGGTTTGTTATTGTCATTTTTTTTCATTACATAAAGCCGATTTATAATTATGTTTTAAGCAAGTTAATTAAAAACGCGAAATTTTATCATGTGAACGATTTTTAAGCAAATGAAGCAGCTTTTTAGAATCAAAACTAAGTAAAGGTCGTTTGTTTGCTTAAAATCCTGAGTTGTGTCTGGAAACGTGAAATAAGGCATTTTATTTTGCAACGTTAGTTGGATATACTCATTCAAATATTTCTCATTTTTAAAGAAAAATCTTCGATAATAAATGATGGATTTTCTCTTTATTTCACATGTTTGCGATGCAGAGTTTCTGTTGTGTGGAGTTGAGCAGTGAAAACAAATTAAAGGAATTAAAAAAAATCGACTTAACTTGTTTTTTATTTAAATTCAATAAAATTCTAAATTTTTAAAGGAGGTAAATATAGTCTTAAGGAGGTAATTATAGTGTTAAAATGGGTAATAGACTGCAAATAACAAAGCAGCGAGAAAACAGAATGTTGTTTGCAACATTTTCTTGACCGCGTGTTTAATTTTTGCTTTTAATGCTAAGAACAAACACACTAGAAAAACAAACCCTAGATATCAAACGTTTTCTTTTTAAACTTCTGAATCATATCATATCATCAAAAGGAATTCTTGAAATCATAATTACCCTACTAAAACAAAATGTAGTCCATTGAATTAGTATTACACATTTTAGGGTTTTGTCAATGCAATGATAACATAAAACAATTCCAGTTACTTTGTTTTTCTTCATAAACTGATCATTGGTAGATGGTATAAAATAAGCGTATTTAACAGCCACGTGACGTTAACTGTTTGGGGACAAGAGCAATGTTGCATAAATAAAATATGGGAAATTTCTGTTACTCATCAATATTTGCAATTATATAACAAATGAGGAAATATGATTCGGGTACAAATGTGAATACAAGAAATTTTAATCGCTTGATTGGCATATCGCAGTCATCAATGTTTGTAGACTATTAGTTTGGATTTCCATAAAGGCTATATCCAATCGTAGATAACGATTTATGTATGATCATTTTTAAACGTAGGGATCGCAACAACAAAACCTCTCTGAAAAAATACATTAATTTTTCAATCTGTCAAAGTTACAACTCAGTTCATGTCTGTGTTTTCATACAAACCATGCCAAAAACAGCGATAATAATTCTACGAACATTGTTTGATACATTCACAATACATTTATACCATCTCAACTCTTGTTCCTTTTGCATTTATATCCGTTTCGCTCCTGAAGCAAATTCATAGTTTTTCAGAGAAAGAACAATATCTGATTGTAGCTGATTCTTCTATCTGCAGTACTGTTTTCTCTGAACATTTCTGTGTGAAGTTGTTTCAATCGCAACTTTTTAAACTGATTTTACTGCCTGGGAACTAGTGATAGCCCTTTCAACTTCAATTTTTATTTTTCTCTATTTTTTGTGTAATTTTAAAATCATTTTATTATCTCATATAATAATGACAAATAGTGTGTCTTAAAATGTAAATTAAGATAAGACTTGAGACAATGCTGAAGTTTTCTTTTTATTACTTTAAATTAATGGAAGCGGCTTTCTGATTCAACTCACAAAGAGATTTTGCACATAATTTTTTTTTTAACTTCACAGTATTGCAGATATAGAAATTAAGTTTCATTGTTATTTATATTGAGAAATAAATACGGGATGTACATGATTAATTGTACCATAAATCTTTTTTGACTTGATTTGATCACGGGACCAATTATTATTCATATCCGTATATAAATACATATCGATATCTTATTTCGTAAAAAAATGTATTTTGATGATAAATTTCGATTTTGTATTATAAAAAGTAAAAAACTTTCATAGGCTTATTCCAATCCATATGATTTTGTGGTTGTTCTTTTGAGAATTAATGATATTCTTTATTCTAGATTATTTTTAAATTCGTTTTGCAATATATCTTTAACATTTCCGAATATGCAATGATAAAACCTACCAAGAGTATATTAACTGGGAAACAATACTGTTATTCTCCTAAGTTTACTCCTTTGTTAAGATGACATGCATCCTAGCGTGTCTCTCATTAAACAACATTAACTTTAGAGAACGAACTTTTTGATTTTTTAAACTATATTTTTTTTTAGAAACTTCAGATTTATAACTTGGATTTGCGAACGTTTATTTACTATTTTTATAGAATGCTAATGCGCTGTGCATACATTTATGAACTCTGCAAGAACTACAGATGATTTGTTTGGAAAGCAACTTTCTAGATCGGTCGATATTTTACTAAAATTGTTGAGAAATGCTCAAAACAGTAAGGTGACAAAATAATTTTATGACTTCAGTTATGATTTAAGACAAAGTTCAAGCAGATTAACAACATACAATAAGTATCAATACTGTTTTTATTAAGAGTATAGTTAATGTAGAGAGTTGTATAAGCATTCAGATAATTTTAACAAAATTATTACATTCTTCTATATAAGATCGAGATCCCGTTCCTGAACATGTCGATGCAGTCAAGGTTTAAAGCATTAATAAGGAAATCTTTAGTGGGCTAACCTCTAGTCAATTTCAAGAATCCAACTGTCATGTTTGAGTGGCTTCATACGGCCTATGACCTAATATTGCCGAATACTTCTCTCGCAAATGAATGCATTTAGAAACGAGCAAGGTCTGTCGTTCCATTCACCATTCCTCAGAATGTCAACGCAGTCTCGTGCATCACCCTTGCTTGGATCGTATATATACCAGTTCGTAAAGCCCATGGACGTGTTCGAATGGTCCCATACGTATTGGCCTTCAAGGTGACGATCGTTTAGTCCAGTCCAAGCTGTACATGTTTGGAAAATATTAGGACAATCGTCTGAAATTATACAAATTGATACTTATTAATATAAAAACAATCAAAAATCTTTTTATGACATAAAAAGCAACAAACAACAAAATGTAGAAGACAAAATCAATTTGTATACAGTTTACAGCCAAACTCAATTAAGTCATATACGCTAATAATGTCATAATCAATTTATCTGGTCACACGGTACTAATAAACTATTTCAATTCATGGTTTTTGGGCCAAATTTTGTAGATCATTATTTTTCAGAGTTTTATTGATATATTTATTTTGTAACCTTACAAAAAATTGTAGTGAATGAAGAAACTGTTAATAATTGCTTTGAGATATTCATTTGCGTGTGCATGTGAAACACGCTATTGAGTCATCTTAGGACTGTTCATGATTTAGCGTTGATTAGATTAACCTCCGCTGGATACCGAAAGACAGTCGATTTGGAGTTGATATAAACATGTTTAGACTTGTTGATCATATATTTTTACTATTAGCAATGTTTAAGCATTCAACACTGGCGGAGGACCAATTCTTACCAAGTACCATTTTTCGCCAGTGCATTGTTACGTCATCATATCAATAAATTTTATATGTTTATATAGTGACGTAACGATGCACTGGCGAAAATGGTACTTGGCAAGTATTGGTCTAAACAGAGAGTAGTTTGTATCCACTAAAAAACTCAAATATAATATTCAACCCCTACAATACATAATAGTATTACATTGTACACTGTACACTCAAAAGAACTTCTAAGTGTTCACCCTGATAAATAAAATAATTTGAAAATAAGGAAATAAAATAATGTGGAATTTTCAACATTTCGTAACTGATATATCTTTTGACCAATAACACAAATAAAATATGATAATACTGATTGAAATCAATTACCCGTGACGAAACGTCAAATAATCAAATATTATAATAATGGTATTTTTCTGTAATGATATCATTGGCAACTTTTTGTGATTAATATTAGTATAAAAAACCGCATAAATGATCATTGAGGAAAGAGACAGAGCCGTTGGCATTTTGGTGTTTGGATTGTTTCTGTGACAGGTTGTACTTACTTCTGCTGTTGATTTTGTCCACGACATTGTTTTAAATACTAAGCGATTCAGAGGAAACGTTATTTTAAAATCTAATATTCTCATAAAAATGTAACATCATTTCAATCGGCAATCTAAAACAACACGAAAGCTCTGGGCAAAATTCAACCAACCCAGAAGTGTTTGTCACCAAGGGTCAATGTAACGGGATGCAATCAGAGGTATTGATCAATACATCGATTGTAATTTTTTGAAAGTTAAGGTGAAATCAGTCACCTTGACAGCAAGACAAAAAATGTGTAAGTTTCAAATGGTAAAATGGTAAAAACATTATTCTGGGTGAACTTTGGTTCAGTGTATTTTAGTGTTAACTAAAAACAATGTTAGCTTTATCTAACACAATTTACCATTCGAAAGAAATGTGGTCGTTAGCCAATCAGATTTCTCTTTCGTTTCAATTTCCACCAAGTGTGCACATTTTTTCTGGCATTCAATCTGTTTGGAATAAAAATAAATATTGAATAAATCGGATAAACCGAAAAAAAGTCCTGAGGAAAATAAAACTAGAAACAACATAATCCTTAACTGAGTCCGTGTGAGAACAACTAAATGGTTACAATTCAGAGTTATCTTTCCTAATTAACAAAATTCAAAGCAAAAACATCCCTTAACTGAAAATTTTGACAATTTCATTTTTTTTATTGATTCTAATTAAGCTTTTCCTTCTTGTTCTAATGATATACAGCGTTACATATGTTTCTCGTTATTAGGGTGTTGCAAGAGCGCATTAAAATGAAGTATATGCTTTGACGTCGACCGCGCAAATATAGGATACATAATTATTGCTATATTAATAACTATAGATATTTCATTAACAGTACATGTATATTCATATTTACTATCTTATTTTGATTCAGTGTATTTCAAACAATAAATGATAATGTTTGAGATATAGAATGGTTCTGTACAAATGATTACTACTTCAAAAAATATATAAATTAATTCTCTTCATTTTTCTTGAAGATTATGAAAAAATACATGTATACAAAACACAATAGTAGCACATATCATTTCATATTTATATAATAGTGTTGTGTTGTGCATGTACATGTACTATGCCTAAAAAGTAGTACAGTGCACGAGCCGGAGGCTTAATATTTCCAACAAAACGTTCGCCGTGCTAAATTTTGGCAAAGTTTACCAACGCTACATACATACTACCAGTATGCAAAAATGGATGGGTATTTAATACACAGTAAAAACTGACAGGAAGCATAATAATCAGACTAACAGATACTTAAAACCTAAGATGGTTTTAATCACGCGCAGATGTATCGGGGAGGCGGGGGGGGGGAGAAGGGGGGTCTGGACCCCTCCCCTTGGAAATTTCAAATTTCTTTAATTTATATTAATATAGATATCCCTCGGACATCCCTCGGCAAAATGTTCTGGATCGCGCATGTTACATTTTAATGTTTCAAAATAATTTACAAATTAGCCAATTTAAAAGTTTCATTATTCGTTCTGAGCCAAGGGAAAAGTACAATAGAAACATTTTTCCACAGATTGTTCATAAATGATCGGATTCGGCTATGAAAGCCCATGTCTCCATATACAGTCTGAGCGGACTCCGAAAACGGATTAAACAGAAGTGATTTCTCAAAAGTAAAAATACTCCGAAAAAAAGAGTTCGGCGCATGTGCATTTAATCAAAACACCACATTTTTACCTGAAAACAGGGCACTTAGGAAAATCGATCGTCCAATGCGGATTATTCATATGCAGGTCTGAAAATATGTTTAAATGCTTTATAAGACATGTTTCAACAGAATGTATTTTGCAAAAATATATATTGAATTATTGCTTGATATGGGTATTCTATATTGTAAAGAAACTTACTTATTCTTTTAATCTTTTGACCTTTCACAAAGTCTTCTAATGAAGAATGATTATAAACTAATACTAAACTTTAAAACTATTTAGACGCTACATTTTTGTTCTTAAAAGTTATTCAGCCATTTAGAGCTTTTTTTTATTTTAGAAATAATTTATGATCGAAAAAGGACCGCTGTAAAATTCTACAACATTATCTTTTTTGACCTGGAGCATTGCGACGCTTAATGATAAAATTCGATCATTAATCGGCGATTTATCATTGGCGGTTGATGTTGTCAACTTTAAATGCAAAAATGTATAGCATAATGCTTTGCAATTGCAACGCTTAATGATATTTTTATCATTAAGCGGCATTTTATCATTAGAGGTTGATACAGTGCATATTAGTTTATTTTTGTCATTTGTCTTAAAAATGAGTATAAACGAAAGTAAACGATCAATTCGTTTTTTGTGGTTTTGTTTTCTTTTTAATACCATATTTATTTTTACTTGTTTGGTTTTACTATAACCAATAAAAAAGCAATTTAAAATTGGAACACGATAATATAGAAATAATTTTAAAATTTCCAAATCGGAAGCAAAAAAAAAAATTAGTAATAATTGTTTCCTTAATTTAAATAAAAGGCGTTTTAAGTAACATGCATATTTCGCGGTTATTTTTCTGCAGTTTCATGAAAGTATTGCAGCAATGAAATCAAATTGTTAATCAATACTGTATAATAAAAATGCATTTTCTCTGAAATATGAAGCTTAAGAATTAATGAATTGATCAGACTCAACGTCGATAGATTGATAACAGTATTAGTACATTACCTTTGCATCATCCCATGTTAATTTTTTTTCTTCTCCATAGAAGTAAAGGTGGTCAGAATATTCTACCCAATTGAACTCTGTAAAGAACAATGACATTAAAATTAGCTAAAACAGGCTAAATGAAATCTGACAAATAGAATTATAAAGAATATTAAAAAAAATAAGATTTGTTTTTATTATAGGGCTTTATTTATATCAATTTAATAAGTGCATTGAAAAAAGTTTGTCATTTTCACTATATCAAAAAATGCAATTATATATATATATTTTTTTTTTATTGACATGGAGTTATGCATTTATGTTTTTATGTTTTATTTCACAAAGATTAAAAAAAAATCATGTTAATTGTTTCTTACGTGACAAATGAAGAAATATCAGGATTTGCAATCTGCTATTTTTCCTTATTTTTTATAATTCAAAGCATTACTTAAATTTTAACATACCACTGCGTGAAATTATGATGCGTGGTGTATACATAACACTCAATAGAAATGAAAGGTAATTTAATCAAATATAATGTGAAACGAATTGTGTTTAAGACTAACTTATAAGGAACTTTTAACATTGAAAAATTACAATAATCCATTGTTGAAAGTTTTAGTTTACATCCCTTGCTTGAAATTCTACTTATATATTTATATATAACACGAACACCACGAACATGCTGATGATTTATTAAAGTGTTTTGAACATTAAACTGAAAATGCTAAAAACAAGACGTTTGGACTTAAGCCAAAATTGAATATCGACATTACTTCTAAGAAAAAGTCAAATAAACAATCAGATATATTCTGCCTTACTTTTCAGTAGAGAAATATTTAAAGTTTAAATCCTATTTACTAGTTGCACTTGAAAATAATAAAATCGAATGTTTTATAGTAAAATGTCAGTTCATGCTTAAGGTCCTGTGGTTTCGCATCTTAAAATAACTGTCGTAATACGTAGATTATCATTTGAATAATTTTTCAATCAGACATGGTAATATACCTTTTTCATAGCGTATCATTTGTGCAGATTCGGGGACTACATACTGATACGAGTAGCTTCCCTTCTTTACACAGTGAAATCCGATGCATTGTTTACTAGACTCGCTGTAAAGGAACTCCATGCAGAAGTCGTCTCCAGAACAAAGTCCAGCACAATGAACAAGACTAACAACTTCTCCATAAAGCACTGCTAGGGATGAGTTGGTCACTTCTTTGTCCATTCTGGAATACCAAAATTGTCTTTGCAGACAATGGACTGAAAATAGGAGAACAACAACAAACCAAGATGATATTATTAGCATGGTCTAAACTGTGCATACACTTCAATGTTAGAAATAAAATACTAGGAGCCATGCATCACAGGTGCGTTTTATAGTCAAGCATCGAATTATTTAATAGAAGTATTGATTGGCTTTCTTATGAAAGGGGACCAAGAAACAAAATATCACACTTCATTTTACACAGAATAGAAATGTAGCGATAATTATTTGTTCTATCATTACTTATAGAACATGTTTTATTTTTATTTTGGGTTTTACCCAATTAAAACAAATTATTTATTAACGTTCGCATTCTAACATCAATGATATAAATCGTGCCACACAAATTAAAATGACAATTTTCATTTTTAATGATTCTTATGTTTAGAAAACAGTACCATTAAAAACAGTTTTAAAAAATACGAAAAACATGGGTTTTCCAAAGGATTGTATTTATAGGCACAAGTCACTGTGATTAAAAAAAAGGTGTATAGTTTGTTCATATATATCTAAAGAAAAAGTATACATTTTATTAAAGGTTTTATTATGTTCTTCCTCGGCTCTTTCATTACGATGGTTACAAGAAAGCATTAAGAGGCAGTATTTGTTACACTTCAGAAAATAATTATTCTGATAAAAAAAGGAGTAAATTGCAAATGATAAAACGGTAGCAAAATAAGTAAAAATTCACATTTCGTCAAATATTTTGACGATCAATTAATCAGCGTTCAGTATACTATCATTGAGTGAAATATTGACAAACTCATGTTGAAAACATTTTCGTGAAATTTGACTTACTATATTATCTTTTTTCAAAAGAATTCATAATTGTATCTTGCCCTTTGTACAAGACAATAATTCACTTTAGTTATAATTGCTTAATTATTTTATTAACTCTTATTACACCTCACCTTTAATTTAATTGACTCACTCAAATTGAAGTTTTACTCTATGACATATGTCACTCGTGCTTAAGTGCTAATTTCTATTGTTTTCAATTCTTATATTTATTGTGATATAAACCATTGTCGAAGGAGAGGTATTAGGTTTCGGATTGTTCGAGTGTAGTTTTTGGATTCCCAGAAATCACCCATACCAACCTAAAGTTCAAATAAAGGACTTTTTACCATCTAGAGCATTTTAGTCCTATTGTCACCGGATATATAGAAACACCATAATTTCCCCGGTGAAAATACCCTAAATCTTGTCATCGTCTGTTGTTCTGCGTGCCAATACTACTGAGTTATACTTTATAGTCAAATATATCAAATAGATTACAAGCAAGAGCCAAATTGATGAAAGCGTCAAAAGAACAAGTGACCACCAATACTTTTTCTGAATGAAATCTGTCTGATACCAGTGGATTTAAAATGAACAAAATTGCTTTACTTTGTTTTCATCAATATTCGTAAACATACATTTTCGTGGATTTTTTCAAGGATTCTTACAGATGACGCATCAATCTTTCAGGAAATGCGAATGTTTTTTCCAACGTGCATTTATTTTTTGCTCATCTATTGCCTTTAATAAGCTTTACGTTTTGTCTTTTAAATTAATTTGCTTTAAACCATATTTAATGTAATAAACTCTTTTTGTTTCGAATTTACACAAGACGAAAAATGATCATCTCTTCTTCTGGTAAACTTAAAGTGCTATTAAATCCATCGTTTGTTAAAGTATTTAGCGATGCAGTTTGGGATTCTGATACGAAACTGTCAATTTTAGCTGGTTTGATGATATCTTATTGTATACGAAAGAAATAAAGGTATAACAGCATACAAATTTGTTTCTCAATATTTAACTGATGTAAAATTACTCTAATGCAGTTTAAATACATTTAATTTGTAGATGCAGAATAAACGACGTTGAGAATATGTATACAATTTTTTTCTTAAATTCAAGGTTAATGGTACTTGTAACAATGTCAGCTACAATTGTAAATAATTTACAATTATAACCTATACATGACATGACATAAATAAAGAGTTTTAAAAATCAATATTTCCTTGCTAGAAATGTGTAATTGCCATTAAGTAATATTTCGTTGGCATATTTTCACAAACGGGAATTACTTGCATTACTATAATAACAAAACATTTTCATATCATTTGTTTACAGATGAGATACATGTAACATATACAATGATAGAGCATATAAATGAACCTTCTGTTCAATTATTGCCATCGGGTATATGATACCTCCATCGTTTTTGTAATAGAGAAAGGGTTGTTGAAAATATTTATGCCACGAATAACGAGAAGAAATCCAGGCCTGGGTTTCACAAAACTATCGTAAGACCTATCATAACACATATCTTAATATTGTCATAAGATCTGACTTATGACAATCAAAAGTATATTACTTTCGTTTCCCAAAACTATCTTAAATTAAAATCTTAAGACAATTCTTAATTGACACTTTTGAATACTTGCGTAAACATTTTTTTGATTGCGCATTGTTGAACGAATTATATGCCCGTAGGCTCTTTAACTCGATTTACTGCTATACTTGCGTCTGTACATGTAGAATCAATATTTTGTTCGAAATCATTCGTGATCATTTAGCGGGTAGAAACTTGAAAGTTAATGTGGGCAAAATATTTTGTATAAAAATCACTACGAAGCACTGTGTCTTATTTAACAGAAAAGGCTAAAATGTAAAAAGATATTTTCAGAGCAGAATTCCTATTTCGCGATTGTTTTGAAGGAAGAGACATGGAAAGCTAAAGCGTCAAAAGTCAGTTTAGTAATGTAGTAAATGCAACAGGTAATGTAAGGGCGGCAAAAGAAAAGAAAAAGCAGACATACCTGAGTAGTAAGGGGGGGGAACTGGTTATGAATATAAGAGAGAATAGTAGAATACATGAGGTGGATTCTTACCACCGGAAAGGGGGGCTAGCATAAAACCAGTTGACGGAAACACGTCTTGGGAAACGTTAATTTAAAGAGTAAAGGGGAGGGGAGCATTGCTATCTTAGACTCAAGCACAGTCATAGAGGCAATACTGTCATCGTCATGCAAGTTATCAATAATAGTTGCATCGTTCTGATAGTTCAATAAGATGTTTTATTCTCTAAATACCTGATGACAATTCCTACATACTTCTATACTAATTTACTATTATTTCAGAATTTAAAACAACACATACGAGGTCGTCTCAATATTTACCATTATATCCTATGGAAATTTGTCAGAAATGAGCCAAAATTACATTTTTCCTTATTTTTTTTTATTTCTAATATAAAATTATAATGTGCAAGTTTAAATGTTTTTCTTGATTCCAATTTAATAAATTCTTAGTAAACACAATTATTTAACACATTTGTTATAAGCAATGTTAAATTTGTTTGAAAAATAAACATTTAAGAAAGTTATAACTTCGCAAAAGCGACTGCATATAATTTAAAGCTGTTCGAAATCAGTCGCACTTACATTATATACTGAGCCTAGTGTGTTGAACTAAAACTATAGGGTTCCGACATGTGAAGTTTTGACTTAAGTCATGTTTTTGGTTGTCGTAAGATTAAGACATATCTTAAGATAATCATAAGATATGACAATTTTGTAAAACAGCTATTGTGATATCTTATAACAGATTTTGGTCAAAATGGACCATAGCATTAATGTTTTCAACATTAAGCTGTTAATTTTATCCATAAAGTGAGTTACAATTATAAAATATCGGGTAAGGTTTTTCAGCGATATATTATTCCCAGAAATAGATAGAACAATAACGAACTAGAGATCTGGCCTAGAAAACTGGTCCCAATAAATATGGAATTTTAAACACTAGTTTGTCGTTTGAAAGACTGTAAAGATTACTGCTTTTAAACAATAGATATATAATAGATGCATATCGAGAGAACTTTTCAACGGAATATTACCCATACAAAAAGATAGAACACAAATAAAATTGGGTATTAGTTTTAACGATTGTTTGACAGAATGTCATAATGATTATTGCATACGTTAGAACGTTTAATAATACCTCTGTATATCATCTGTCTACCTAAGCACGTTTTGCATGATTTACCTTCTGAAGCTAATATATTTATTTATGTATTAACTGTTTTATATTAGACATTATAAATAAAATTCGATCTTTAACGCAAGTGTAATCGTTTCAAATTAATTCCATTTCGGCCTATTTGTTTTTACGTAAAAACACCTGGAATAAACGGTACATTTTTAATGGCAAACGTGTAAAACTATTGTTGTATTGTTAAACTCTACTGACTGTAGATGTCCAATTAAATGCACGTGGTACGAAAGTCTGAAAATATCTTTTTAAATGGAAGCTATAATCGATAAAGCAGTGGATCAATCATTGTTTACTTGTGTAGCGAAGAATATTAACTCGGATTGAAAATTGAAGGTTTCAATTTTGAAATTTTAATTCCATTATATGCCGACATGGCAGACGTTTTTTTTTACCGTCGGTTTGTCCGATTACATTTATTTCTTATTTAAACTAGGAACTCTGTATTCTGTAATCAAACTATATAAATAAAAAAAGACGATGGCTTTCTTTTCTTTTAAATGGGACGGGCGAGTCGGGCTAGTAAATCTTATGGACATACGTGAATGATTGACCCCCATTCCTTCGTGAGACAGAATTTTATGTGTAGGTGACCAAGGACAGACATTAAGATGCCTTTAATGTTCGAATTTCTTGGTTGGTAGCTAAAAGAAAATAGTTTATTTGTTTTCAGGTGTACTAGAACAGAATACAAATTAATGTATACATTTTTTAAAAAATGACATCAACCCCAACTTTCCCTTGATAAGGATATTTTTAATGATAGTCACCTTTTTTGAATAAACACTTGTCATAATCTTAAAAAAAACTATGTCCAAATCGACATAACCTGATTTTGAAATGTCAGGATATTTCAATGACAGAAAAATAAATAAATAATAGTTATATTTTTATCTTTTATCTTTTATTTTTGTTTAGCTTATCAAAATTACTTGGTCAACTTGTCAGATTAACCATTTCTGAAGCACCAAACATGCATATGGATAGTTCTTCATTGATTCTAAAAAAATCTATAGGAAGGTTCACCGCGTACGTCTATTTCATCGCATAATTTTTTACATTATATTAATATGGCATTTTTTTAATTGAAAAGTGTAATTTATAACGAAAGCAATTTTGACTGAAACAATTTTGTTAATTAAATCTGTTTAGAGACTATAAAAGCAAAATTACGTTATTGTCATCCTATACAAAAATTAGGTCCCTAACTAACATTCAATTATGTAGAAATATTGATGTCTGGAAAAATTAACGAGTTTCAATAATGTTCGGAAGATTCTGACTATCAACATGCCTAATTTTCAAAGCAAATTAAAATATTGAACAATATCGTTTTATCGTCTAGATGGATAGAATTACTACAGCATTGTTCAGGAATGAATATGCATAAAAAGTACAAGTATCTTGCCCTAAGTCTCATAATTTCAGGGGAAATGAATTTAAAAATTAAATGGTTGCTGTTATCTTTTCTTGAATAAAGAAACATTTTTAATGACCATGCAAAGAAGTTGTAAAGGGTTGTGTTATATTATTAATTTTAAATTTACTGGGTTAGTGTAAATACAACAAATACAACATGTCTTTTATTTAAATATTGTATTGACGCCAATCCAGTAAATTTAAAGCCTACGATATAACAATTGCAACAAGAGCTCTTAAAACGTCCCCTCTCTTTTTACTGGACCGGTAAGAGAGATTATCAATATTAACAATTAAATAACAATCAATTATTACGAACTGTATCGTAATTGATATGCCAATGCAGTTTTTATGTTTAGAAGAAACGTTGATTGAATAGAATGAATACCGATTTCGTTGACATTCATTTAACTCGTTGAAGCGAATTTATAGAATTAATTTAAAATGGGTTAAGCATTATATGATTATCGTTCAATTGTCTTTAGCGGTTAATATCTCTTGTTTAAAATTTAAACATTTTCTTTAATGATAAGTCAATCTATTAGAGATGATGCATGCATTGATAATTGGAAGGGTGATTATTACAAATATGAATATTTTATTGGCACAAATAGAATTCAGTAATGAGCAAATGACTATTGAACACTCAGTATGTCGACACAGTAAAATTGTTTATAAACAAAAAAATCATTATCATAGATAAAACAAAACTGTTTCGGAAACAATGTTATTTTCAATTTACAATGTAGCGAATGAAGCAAAACATTGATAACAAAAATATTTTTTCGTCTACATTATTTGCATGATGTAGACAAGAAAAATGTTTATTTTGTTATGCCGCACTGCCAACACACATTTTTCCTCATGATTTACCAGCGTTTTGGAGGGTTTTGTGATATTATGATCAGATAATAGATATCAAAATAGGAAAAAGATAATTTCAAAGCATGAATGACCTATTTAATGTTCACTATATGCACATATGCATATATAAATTCAAACTATTTTTTTCAGGATGTGAAAAAGGATAATTTCAAAGAATGAATGACCTATTTAATATTCACTATATCCACATATAAATTCAAACTAATTTTTTCAGGATGTGAAAATGGATGGTTAAAGTTTAATGGTCATTGCTATATTGAAGGCCAATCAAAGGCAACGTGAGCGGATTCAAAGGTACGTGTAATACCATTTGTACACACAGGCACCTGACGTTATACAGTTTTATCATAATGAAAAGTATAGACCCTTAACCTGATAATACACAAAGATATACATCGACGCACTCTTCGATTAATTGTCACATAAAATATACTGGAGATATTGCTTGAAACTTTTCAGTAAACTTATCATGCGTTCCTCTCGTTCTTTCGATCGGTCATTTAACATCTAAGCTTACCAATTCAACCAAAACGACGTATCACGCCTGTCATTAATAAAAAAAAATCACCCCTTAATAGGCATCATGTGCCATAAATATGCGATAAATGATTAAAGGTAGGACAAAAATTTACACCTTTATGTAAATGAGACTTCCCTGCACCGTGTGTTTGTGTCAATATATAAAAATATATGTATTTATAGACATGTTTATATAACCATTGTGCATTAACAGTTATAATTGATAGTATACGTTTTCCACTTTCATCACTATAACATGGATATGTTGATCGAATACAAAATTGACGCCTGTTGAATATGCGTATCAGTGCCATATTTGGAAGGGAATACCCGAGGTATGACGTTTTTATGTAAACTTCCGTCCTCCCTTTAGCAATTTATCGCTAATCTAAGGCAGTAAATACAAATTAAAGGGTGATGTTTATTATTGACAGGTGTAATGCGCAAAATAATTTTACCGATGAGTTTCAAGCGAAACCTCCAGCTCAATTAAATATAGGTTGATGATGTACGGCGGTTTGAAAGGGGGTTCGCTAGATGACATTTTTGCATACCATTCTCTAGATGACATAGTGTAGAATCATCATTGTTCGTGGGGGACCAATGTTCGTGGCTTTCGTGGGTAACCCGTGCCCACGAATTTACATCCCCATGAACTTATATACAATCATTTGTTTAATATTTATTAAAATTATCCCGATTACACTACCAACGAAATTACGAGCCAGGAACATTTTGGCTACCTACGAACAATGAATAAAAATGATTCCACAGTATTTGCTACCATAAAAAATACAAAATGATAAAAAACAAAATCAAAACAATTGGTCGATGAGTATAAACACCCAGAGGTATATTTAAAAAAAAAATTACTGTTATTATTTCAAAGAATGTAAACGATTATCACTTATGAAAAACTAAATGCACATTTATTAAATATCAGAAAATAATCTTCAATGGAATATTATACACACAGAAAGACAAAAAAAAAAAAAAAAAGCAAACTTTGGTATTCGTTTGCAATTGAGGTTTGAAATTATGACAGTATGTCATAAATCTTCATAATATACGTCTTCTGAAAACGTCTGTGTTTAGTTTATAATCTTTAAGTGCGCTGAGAGAACTTGTTTAATTAAGTGTTCTGTGTTCTCGTTAATGTATCTTCCTCATTTTCACTTCGTTAGAAGATCAATGAAACTTGTTAACCACTCTTCTCCGTATGACCAATTGTGGCTACAATACTCCAGTGAAACTATGTGCTTGAGATGATTTGGAAATACCTGAAAATTAAGTTTCCTCCTTTCGACGGTTAAGAGTAAATAAAGCAAATATTGAAATAATTAGTAAAATTTAAGGGTAATACAGACGCTATATCGACAACTTATTTGTTAAAAGCGTTATACCTTGTCATATGTATCCACACGATTGTTAATGGCTACAAATTGATGGCAATAAGAACTCTTTTATCGACTTTATGCTGTTGTTTTATACAACTAAATAATTGTTTTAACACCTAGGGTTAATTCGTCTGTAGTAAGGGAAATAAGCATAACAAGTTTGTCGAGAAAAGACAATGTTAATAGAAATCTGATTACATTTCACAGCACCTTATTTTTGCACCTAATCAAAAAGACAGTAAAATTTCCGCATTTCTCTGTATATTTCTATTTCTCATTTACTTTGGGATGCAGTTGCTGATTTTTATTCTTTTTGGTTGGTAACGGTACAGAGGGAAATTTGTTTTTATGAATTAACAGACTTAATTACTGAGATAATTACAAGAAGTAAGGTACATTATCATTAAATATTAATATGTACATAATTTTACAGGAAAAGATAAATCATATTTCAACTGATACTCCTATTTACCAAGCGACCCATAGCTCTTAACTATTATTTGAGTTTAAGGAATAAAGTTCACAAGACCAAAATAGCATTAATGCAATTAAGAAATGTGTTTCATCGTTTCCGCGAATGAATTAGAGCTTTAAAAAATGCAATAGCCACTAAAACAGAATAATGGTAAATAGAAAGACACTTAAATAAAATATAAATAACAGTTTTGTTCTGGAATATATGTTTTTAAACACTTAATCTTTTGTAGTTTCCTTATCGGTTCCCAATTCAAGAAAGTGGACCTTCTTTTGAACTTTAAAGAAAGCCATTAAAACTAGCTTTGTGGTTCTGCAGATAAAGATGTAAACATTGAACCTTGTGTACGTCGAGGAACGACAACTTCGATGTCTACAAACACCGGAAAATTTTGATAAGAAAATCCAATTTAAATATTCGGTTCATTTTAGTAGAGAAGCTTAAATATCATATATCTAGACAGAAGCTTCATCTGGTGTTTGTGTGTTTGATAGGCTTTTACAATTAGCCAATAATCAATGTCTGAATCAAATATTTCTAAATGCTTTTTTTCGAACTACGTTTATTGCAAGGAGTTTTGTTTGACGCCCCGAGCAATAACACTAGGCAACTGTTTTTATCAAACAAGAAATTTAAATACCTATTACAAAGCTCTAGGATTGTACCAGCATACCTCGTATTTCATTTTTTTTTACATTTTACATACAAAAGGGGAAAGGGATTGTAGTAAAAGTACATCTATCACACTCGGGTCAAGTTAGTGGTCTGTCGATAGAAAGAAATTTAATGAAAATTATGCTAGTATAAATTCCCAAACAATCAATAATATTGATATTTACACAGTGTGAATATATTTCTTCTTAGTGGAGATCGAATGTAAAGAGGGATTAAATCGACATAACCATAGTTCTTGACGATGTCATTTCATTTTTTTTCTCCGTCAAGAATTATTTACTTTAATACATAAAAAATTGGATTCTACATTGTTAACGAACTGTTCTTCTATCGTGTTTTCGTTATAAATGGCGGATCACATTAATATCCATCAGACGTGTAGCAAAGTTTAGAGACAAATAACTAAAGACAGAACATGTTTTTTATGGGGCCGGTGTCGGTGAAACGTCTATTTATAATAAGCATGATGTATATATATATATATATATATATATATATATATATATATATATATATATATATATATATATATATATATATATATATATATATATTTAATATATATATACTCAAACTCAGTCAAAATTTTTACTCCAGATACGCCACATATATGTTTAAAAATCGATGATAATATATATATCACAAAAATGTTTTTCATGTTGAGGTTACCATGAATATTTCGTGGTTAAGTAACTTGTTGGGGCCCTAACGCTAATTTCGTACTTGGACATATACTTAACAATTGCAATTGTTCGATCGTCTTTCTCCATATGCCTTTGCTGCTTAGTTGAAAATCCAATGATATATTTTAACGAAAATTGACCGAGATTGTCTGAAAACATCTACTGCAAATTGACTTTACCTCAAAGTAGACTAGAATGGGTAGCAGGCATATACATGTGTATACCAATGTATTAAACTACGTCTACTGATGTCTTCTACTGTCTACAGTTACCCATGGCTCGGTCCCTAACCAGATTGGTTATATGTATATGTATTGTCTCCGGTAAGCCCATTGGAACTTTTACAGGATGTGAACTTCTTATGTCTTATATATTGTGCTTTATGCACTAAAACCCAGTCAATTAATACAAAACACATTTCTAGGCAAGTTTTTTGCTCACGTATGATCATTTAAAGATTATTTTTAAAAAATTCAAAAGTTGTTGCACTTTTAAAAGAAGGTCTCTCTCTCTCTCTCTCTCTCTCTCTCTCTCTCTCTCTCTCTCTCTTTCTCTCTATTTTTCTATCTTTCTTATTAACAACTTTAAAACATTGCCAGTTTTATCAAATAATCTTTCATGTATAACTAAATATGCTAATAATATTGTTTGCCTCAAGCCATTACAGGCCGTACGAAAAGTTATATCTAAAATGAGTTGGTCTGATACTTGATATTTTCCTCCAGGAGAGCATCAATTGTAATCTATAAACACGAATGGATTCAATTTAAAAACATTAAGAAAATTCAAATGTATTAATGTCCTGAAAATATATTAGCTACAAAATGAATAGTTGTTTAATATTTTTTTACATGACTTTTAAAATAGTCATAAAAAATCTAACCAGAAAAAAAAATCTCTTATCAACCTGACCCCTTCTTTAATGTTCTCAAATGTAAAAAAAAAGATTTAGTGTCTATTGATTCGTTGAGGAAGTATTTAAAGGTGCTAGTTATTTGAGTTTTGTTGAGTTTTGATTGTCGTATTTGAAATTAATTTTTATGAAGCAGGTACCTCCCAAGTTTTGACCATTGCCTCACATTTTGATATACGTTCTGATTGTAGATACTGCACAAAGTAAGGCAAACTATGTGAATATTATAAATTTACAACGATGAAATATTTTCTCTTTTTCTTTTTGATCATTTATACTCGGTCCCGAGTTTTTGCTTCCACCACTTTTTGCCTGATATTTCGATAATCATAAATACCTTTGTTCTCAAACTACGTTCATCCACTATAATATGAAAAATGTCCAGATTATCTGTTTTGAAACGCCCTTTCTACCGCTTCAGATTTCAATACACATCCCAAAATAGAAAGTTTACGAGAATTTTTTATTGCATCAGCCATTATTAAGCCCGGATGATAACGTTAAAAAATTGTGTGAGGTGTCCCGAAAAGATGTAAACATTTCCCATTATAAATCTGCGTGAGAAGTTTGTTTTAGTTCCTGTGAACTTTTATGAGTGAAAAATGATAATTTGTCAATGAAGATATCTTGGATATTTTCCCTTATATCGATTTCAACAGCATTTCTTTCACAGGTACATGTATGTGTATTTTAATTAAAAATCATCAAAAAGCGATGGAAGCAATAACTTGGGACAGACTATAGGTCTAAGTGTTATACAGTTTGCAAGTCTTTGCTAAATCAATAATGTGAGTAGTTTCTATACAGCCCCAAGAAACGATGTATAGGCCTGAAATTTGAAGATTTTGAGATCATATATGAACATTTGGTGCATTTAAAAAATAGAGGCAACGTTCCTCAACAGAATTATCAAGGAAAAACGCTATTTTTGTTCTCCGTTTAATCTGGTTGATTCACTTAAATTGGATCAGCAACATACTATTTTATTACAATAAAAGAACATAAAATGTACGTTATTGTTGCCGAATGGAACACTTTTAAGTCGCCCGCTATCTTTAACAATACACACTAATTATTCTTGACACATTTGTTTTGTGAACACATTTTGTATATTATATTCTATGTAGACCTTAATCTCAAATAAATACTTTACATTTTATCACCAGTTCATTTAAATATGCAAAATAAAACCATTGTTTTACAACGTTTATATGAACTACGATTGGATAAAAGCAAGTTATCAGTGGTGAATAAATTATTCTATTGTTTTTAGCAAACTGAGTTTTGGATGTGTATTCTGGATGCACAGCTTGGACGGGTTTGAATGACCTAGATGTTGAAGGTCAATACCAGTGGAACCACTCGAACGCACTGCTGAGTTCCACTAATTGTCACTATAACGAACCAAGCCTCGTTAACCCAGAACAAGCACTTAATATAGACTGTATCGATATGCTGAGGGATGAAGTATGGAACGATCGTCCATGTTCTCATTTGAACTATGAGATTATGTGAAAAATCTTTCAATGATTAATCAAAGTGTTTAATATTGAATTACTCAATATCAAACCTTCTTTAATATGAAGGATCTAACTGAAACAATTATTATTCTAAAGTATTTATGAATACTTCAGTTTAACTGAAGACAAATGAGTCCCATAAATTAAATCAAATATATATATATATATATATATATATATATATATATATATATATATATATATATATATATATATATATTAACACCTGCTTACGAAACAATAAACTTTTGAACATTTTTATATTTTGATGAGAATTTATTGATGTGATTGAATTCAATAATACCTCAAACTTACTTTGAAAGCTTCAATAAACAGATGGTTTACTAAACAAGACATAATCTGCTTAAAAATGTGAGCTTAGAATAATTGTCTCAAACAATTTTTTACATATTTAAATGTATAGTGTGTTGGTCAATAAAAGTATATTCTATTTATTGAAGATACATACATATTTAAATATTCATGAAGAAAATGAAATAAAAGTCATCAGGATACCATTGATAAGAATCTACTAAAGGGATGATATAATACTCATTCAAAACAAAAAAAGCGTAGATATTATTTTGCTTCAATTGCATTTAGAATATCATCAAGCATTGACTTGTTTTTAGAATCCTAAAATAAGTATTACCAGCATAAATGTTATAATTCAAATCCATGTTTAAGCAATTAGATGTATCTTCAGTTAATTAAATATTAGTTCAATACTGTTGTAATGGAAGTAATAATTAAGAAGAAAATTTATGACATTTTTTTTCATTACTCATCTTCATGTCAGTTTGTATTTGTATTGTTAGAATAGGTTTACTTTTTTTTGTCAATGATCTCCATAGTTAATATTTACATTTGCAAATATGTTTCCTTGTATGAAATCTATAGTTCAATTCTGTGTGAACTTTTCATGACGTCGCAATGATTATCGCGTTCTTATCGTTTGATGGTTGCATTATTGCATGCTTAAAAGCTTGGCTAAATTAATAAATTCAAACTATTTGCCTTCTTAAAATAAGTAATAAACAGCAAAAGTACCACTTTTAATAATCAAGACTATTCCGGTAGATATTCCCAAGGGAAAAGCCTCGCTAATAGGAAGATTTATTTGCAAGATCCATCATCCGAAAGACTGGTTATATAATGATACTTTTTTGTGAGATATACAGCTAGTCTTACCGGGGAACAGGGGGGGGGGGGTTATTCTAACTAAATAGCCACGTTCTCATTATTGTCAGCTTTATTGGTGTAAGTCTCACTATAAAGTCACCCTAAGGAAAAACTCTCGCTGTGCAGCCAATCTTTCCGAGGGAACAGGGGATGATCTCACTATATAGCCAGCGTTCACATTATTGCCAGGTTTATGGGTGTATGTCTCATTGCAGCCAGTCTTCCGAGGGAAAGTCATACTGAATAGCCGATCCTCCAATAGGGACGACTCAACAAATAGCCAACCTTCCGGAGACGTCTAACTATGGAGAATGGCTTACTATGAAACACCGGTCTACAGGCAGGATGAGATAAACAGGTCACCTGTATAATAATATGTCATAACCATCTTCCTTTTGGTGAAAGTTTTCGTGCGTGTAAGTTTCTAGACACTCTGTCATTTCCATTATTTGTCTGTGAAAGGATGAACCCAAGATGAACCTCTTCCACTTAGCCAACAGAAAGATAATGTGAAAGGTCTCTGGAAAGTTGCTTTAATGACAAAGTCATTAATTATCTTTTAGTCACCGTTTAGTTGACTGAATGACAGAATTATAACTTGTAGCAATTTTGTCCTCGGATCGTGTTTTTCTTTTTTTGCATGTAGCTGGTTGTGCATTTGTGGTCTGGAAATCAAAGCAGAAAAAAATTGACGATATGTATCAGGTTTTTCCTGTTTACAAGTTATTACAAAGAAAGCTTATTGTTGAGAGAGATTACCGATTAAATTGGACATATCAATCTCTTGTGAGTCCAACAGTTGACTGTGAATAATCTCTTTCGGTAGAATAGAAGGCCAGAGCGTCGAACATTGTCCTACGGCGATAAATGAAAAACATGAGGTAATTATATATGCCCTTTGAAATTAAACAGTTCCCAAAAAGATTTAGTATCGATATTCATAAGGAAAGTGTGGTCCAATGTTGGAACCGACAAAAGATCTGATGCGCCTTGCAGATTGCAAAGTAAGTATACTTAATATGTTCGATTAAGAACGTAATATTTTCCAGACTTTTCATTTCAATATCAGCTGGTACACATGTGGGTGTTTTGGATTCGTCTATTAGCATCTCGATAAAAGTTGACCCAATTCATACGCATAATCCCAACATTTCTTTACCCCCTCCCCCCTCCTCACGGAAAAAAACACACACATTAGATTTGTTACGACATGATATATTTATTAGATGTCATAAACAATTTTTATTAAAGGAAAAACAAATTTATTTACGTCAAAATATACATTAATGAGTGTTGCAAGGTACACGTTAAATAATTGATAGAGTAACAATTGTGGTTATACCCGGAAATCTTGTCTCATTTGTTAGCCATTCTATCATACGATATAATTAACTTAATGTCAAAACAAGTAAATGCACAGCACGCCATCATTAAGCCATGTACTAGCTGTAACTTGTACCTATATTGAAAACATATTGATGAAACCGAGTCCCTTTCAAGTATGAATTTTAAATTTCATTTTATAGAAGTTTATTGTGTGAAATGGTGGAAGATTAAAGTATAAAACATTCACACACGCAAATTTTACATATATTTTGAAAAGAAAACCAACAACAACACATGTACAAGAAAACAATTGAATTTTGTTTAATTGTTATATTTCAGTGCAAAGCAAAATACAAAGAAAATGTTCGTGTGAAACTTCTTGTTTGCAATTTCTATAAGTACTGCATTTCCATTTCAAAATATAATTAAGACTTAAAATATTGAATAACAGAAACTGAATCTGAAGAAATCCGATACTGCCCAATAATCAAAGAAGAATCTTTGCCATTTGTTGTTGTTTTTCAATGGTTAATCATGCATACATTCCAATTCTTTCATCTGCTACTATTTTAGTCTTTTGCTCGTGTTTTATATTGCAAGGAGAGCCGATCTTATCATTCGTATGTATGTATAACCTAACACATTGTCTTTAAATTACACGATTCCAGTGGCAACATGTGTCAATAACGACGATTTACCATTCCTTATATTAAAACTACTCAAAGTAAAAACTCGATAATTGCGAATGTAGTTTACATATAGTACTTATTTTCAAGGTTGGTAAAATTTTCTATTGCTACTCTTTTTTTTCTACATAAAAACATATATCATTTTTTAAACATCAATATTATCAAAAAACATTGCAAGGAAATCGAGGAACCACTATTTTTCTTACATTGTGTTTCAGCACGCGCATATCAATCTCTATATTATGATCTTCCTCAAATAATATACATCCATAATTTATGTACTTCGCTTCATCTTGAGAAAAACAAAAATAAAATTGACAACAGACGTTTTTGAAATTCAAAATCCATCAATGAAGGATTTTTCACATATGACCGAATTAAGAAAAGTACATGATCGGTCATTCCAAAGACCATTCCTCATCATATCAATGCAGTCCCTATCTAAATCCCACCCTGGGAGCAGTAAACTGGGTTCGCCGGGATGCCAGTTAGAGAAATTCAAAAGTGTTTTCGAATGGTCCCATATATATTGTCCTTCGTTCTCTAGGTCATTGCAACCTGTCCACGCTGTACAATCAAACGGGTCTGCTCCACAACTTGCTAAAAATGAGAGTATCAATGTAAATTAAATGTGTTTGTAAAATTGTCTTCAAAAGATCTACGTAATTGTCATTTTTTTAAATAGAGACGAATATTTGTATGTTTAATGATGCATATAAAATACATTTCTGGTTACATTTCCAGTAAGGCAACAATTATATTTTTCCTCTCTTTGAGTGTACCATGTCAATAAACCTGTTTATCATTTAACCCCATTTCGAATTTAATCTATTTAAAGTTAAACATTCCGAAGCTCAGTACAACAATCCGTTTAAATTGGTAGTGTGTATACACGCTGTAATAAATCTAAACTTCAACATTGTTGCATAATTATTGTCATCGAAGCGGTCACGGTCAAGTAGTATGGCAGTTTATAATTGAAAGGTTCATTAGTTGGTTCCTTTGTTTAAAGGTTTATACAAGTTCAGTAGTCAGAAAACCTAACAAGAGGCCCATGGGCCACATTGCTCACCTGAGAAACAATAGGTATGATAAAATCAGCTTAATGGAGTCATAATACAAACTCTATGGACAATGTACAATTAATACATGTAGATCCTGTATAAATAAAATCCACCCCCCCCCCCTGGATATTCTTATGTTTATAATCATTTGTCCCTTTTCTAACAGGATGAATTTATAGTCATATCACATGTTGAGTATTGTAGTTCTCAAAAAGATCCTTATCAATTGTGTATATATGGGATATAAACCTACATCAAACTCTGAACCCCTTGTGAGGGCGAAGAATTGTCCTGGGGCCAAAGTCTTAACAATTATAAATAATCATCTTGCTGACTAGTTTCTTAGAAGAACATTTTAAAAGATTTACTCTACATATTTCTTTGTAAAACTTTGACCCCCATTATGGTCC
Source organism: Magallana ariakensis (assembly GCA_020458035.1). NCBI lineage: Eukaryota > Metazoa > Mollusca > Bivalvia > Ostreida > Ostreidae > Magallana > Magallana ariakensis. The sequence continues at coordinate 62,998,185 of CM035811.1, forward strand.
AACCCTACCCCCGGGGTGTCATTATTTTCACAACTTTGAATCTACACTACCTGCTTCAACACAAGTTTCAGCTTTTCTGGCTGATTCGTTTATTAGAAGAACATTTTGAAAGATCTACTCTATATATTCCTACATGTAAAACTTTGACCCCCTCCCCCCCCCCATTGTGACCACACCCTACCCCCGGGGATCATGATTTTCACAACTTGAATTAACACTACCTTAGGATGCTTTCACACAAGTTTTAGTATTCCTGGCTGATTAGTTTATTAGAAGAAAATTTTTAAAGATTTACTAAATATATCCTTATGTAAAAATTCGACCCCTATTGTGGCCCCACCCTATCCCCGGGGGTCATGAATTTCACAACTTTGAATGAATCTACACTACCTAAAGATGCTTCTACACAAATTTCAGCTTTCCTGGCCTAATGGTTCTTGAGAAGAGGATTTTTGAAAAGTTCTCAAAATTTTACAATAATTTCTAATCATCTCCCCTTGAAAAAAAGGCGTGGTCCTTAATTTTCACAACCTTGAATCCCCTTTGCAAAAGGTGATTTGTGCCAAGTTTGGTTGAAATTGGCCCAGTAGTTCTTAAGAAGATGTTGAAAATGTGAAAAGTTTACGTATAGACAGAGGGACAGACGGACAGACAGACAGGCAGACGGACAGACACACAGGCAGACGGACGACAGACAAAATGTGATCAGAAAAGTACACCTGAGCTTTCAGCTCAGTTGAGCTAAAAAGTATAAGTTTCTGAAATTTTAAGGCACATAAAAATATACTGGCTAGAAAGTATCATCACACGGAACTACACAATACTATATTTACTCCCTTAAAAAATTAAAAAACACAAAAGGTTGACACTGTCTTAATCAAACGTTTGACTCTTTGATTTTATTTTTTTTCGGGGGTGGGGGTGGGTGTATTTGTTTTGTAGCATACGTAGGTTTAAACACTGCTGTTCATTGTGTGGGCCAATTTCGTGGATTTCTACTTTTCACCTTAGTTTAACCACTGCTATGTTAACTCTGATCATTTTGCCCATATTCAGTGAAACCGTATTAACTTCTAGGCTCAGCAATAAAGCATACCATAAACAAAGTCTTTCTACTTCGAGCTTATTGCAATTCCTTGATGTTAATATGCATTTATTGAATACGGCCAAAGTGATCAGAGTTACGAGGATTAAACTAAACTGAAAAATAATTTAACTTCTCCCAGCTTCTAATTTTATTTTGCTAAATCAATTAGTTTATCAAAGCGGGATCTATAAATTAAGAGTCAATAGGACTCAGAGAAATCACATATTTTTGTAAAGAGGGTTAGGTCAATATAATTTTCATTACAATATCATGTCAGGAATTTTATCAAAAATCAAAATATATACATAAAGAATTATTTTAAATATCATGCAAAAATATATCTACCTTTATTAAGAAATGTTTTACCGATCCATTCAGCTTCCACACGACTCTCAGTTTCCACCAAGTATGAACATATTTTCTGACATTCCATCTGTGTTATAATCATAATCATGTTCAGAGTTTCTTCTGATTAGTAAACACTAATACTTTTGAACTAAACATTTGTGTACAATTACAGCGTTATTAAAGGAGACGATCTGTGAGTATAGATACAGACAGAAGTACTCAGTTTTGAGTCTTTATATTGCATCGACGTAAAGGATCGAGAAACAATCAAGTTAAATCAAATAATCTTATAAGAATAAATATTGCACAACTGGTAAAAAATAAATAAATATTTATTATTCTAAAAAAATGAAAGCAGAATTTTGGTAAGTTAATTGAGATTTTAAAAAATAATGAAATACAGATAATGTTTATAGAAGTACATTTAAAAAAATGGTACAAGTCAACATTACATTTTTAACTTGGTCACTTTTTTCAAATCTAACAAATTGACTCATTATTTACTGCTTTAATGTTTGTTTCTATAATTTTGTGTATTAATATTTTGTTGATAATATATTCATACTGTGGAATCATTAGAATTCGTGGTGGCTCAATTTTCGTGGTATTCGTAGGAAGTCCTCGCCCACGAATTTTCACCCACAACGAAAACTAATTATAAAAGGTTTGGTTTACCTTCTGAAACTGAAAACTGACTCATCCACGAAATTACACCTCACAAACAAGCAAAAAACCTACAAGCTACGAAAATTGGCCCTCACGATATTAAATGGTTCCACAATATATAAATTGATATATCATCATCTGAAATAAGGAATAATATCATCGTAATTCAAAATCAACACTATTTCTACCCGTGCTTCAGTCCAAGTGGATTTCGTTTCAAGTAGAATATAACAATGACCGCCGAACTCTAGCCAGTCATTTTCGCATTCTACAATAGAAGTTGTTTATATTATGTGTTAAGCAAATACAAAAACACAATCATTTTTGTTATTCTAAATTGATGATGACCAAACTAACAAAACATAGTATGCTTCAAAAGTAACCAGACAAATGCTTAAAACGACCTTGACTTTTTAAAAATATTATTTGTGGAGTAGTGTGCTTTGCTCTCTTTAGATATTACGTATAATTGAATCGTGTTAACTTAGGTAAGAACAAAAGCTACATATTAATAAACAGAAGTTACAATGATTTAACAGTTAAAACAAATTGAAGAAATCATGTTTAGCCAAAATCTAACAAAGCCGGCTTTTAACCAAACCCTATCCAACTCACAAAAGCAGTTATGCACATACAGGTATTTTAAAAAGATAAAATCCTATAAGTAAAAATATGGTTGATTCTACTTTCTGATTTTAAAAATTAGATTCTCTTTTACTTCAACACAATCAACTTTAAAAAAAATGTAGAATAAAATATGTTTTTATAAAAATGATAATAATAATAATGAAAACAAAACACAATCTCGAATTATTGACGGTTATATCAAGTATTTCCTAAGCTATCTCCACTTTCACCGTTCAGAAATCGTAGTATCACATGATTTTAACGCATAGGCTGTACTTTAAAAGATCCTTATTAATCATTGACAAAACTTAAGAAAAAGAAATACTGTTTACCTTTTCGATAAATCACCATATCTTTATATATTTGAATAGCATTTAGATTTGAAGTGCTATCAAAGTCTGGGAAATGGAGTCCAATACATCTGTTACTCGTCGTGTTGTAAATAAACTCCTTACAACACAGATCCTGTAAACTCCGGAGTGCACACTCAACAACACTCACATCTTGATGTTCGAATATTGCAATCCTATAGTCTGTTAATTTAGATAAGTTGGTTTTGGAAAAGAACATATCCATCAACTGAGCCTGGACCAGGACTGTCTGTACTGTTAGTATCAGAAGAAGATAAGTACCAACAAAAAAATTGAACATTATTAAAAAATAAACCACCCAAAGTTTCTATTTTTCCAAAACCGTTTCTATCGGATAGTCGACAAAAATGAGACAGTAGTCTTTGTTTGAGTTCTATTTAAATATATGAAAACAAAGACCAAACAAATAAAAAGGTTCGCATACGTTCACAACGAGATATAGTCTACAAAATGTTTCGGCGGAACAAAATAGCATGATATATATATCGGCTGTGCTGCTTCAGGTACATTGTATGCCATCAATAAATATTGCCGTTAAATATTAATCGTTTAAAAGTAGAGAATGTCAACAACACTATCGTTTTGGCGCTGCCGTTGCAAAAATGACAATTCGTATTTTAAATTTCTTTAACACATAATGTTAAAGGAATATGTCTGCTTCATCAAGATACAAATAATTTTTATGAAATCTAATTACTTTATAAATCTAATTAACTATTTAGAAAACAAAAACTAAAATAGGATGTTCCCAAGTATGTTCTTTTTTCTAAATTACATGTAGATGTCTAATTCACTGTCCATTCACTATTTCACTGATTGCTTACCTGGTTAACAATAAAAGAAAGATATATAAAAGGGTGTCAACTGCTCCAAAAACAGCCAATCTTCTATTTAAAAAAAGCAAGTTATATCAGGTTACTGTGTCTGTTTGCTCCTAACCCAAGTTAACACAAAAATAAAGGACCCAAGAGAATTGTCACTTTGGATATCATCAATAGCAATACTTATAGTTTTGTTATCAATGCCTTTCTTACCATTTTGAGAAAAAGTTAACAATTATTTGAAACTAAGAGAGAATGTACAGAATTAGGAGGATTTTGGGAAAGAGGTGTTTTTTCCTTAACATATTGATTTTTGTGATGCATTTGATCTTATTCACATTAATATGATTATTGTATCGACCCAATACACGTTATATCGTTACATTTTAAATCAATGACTTGTTAATAATTTCTGCTTTTATTTCAAGAATATTATTTGTTATAACTTAAAACGAAAAAAAATGGAATTGATATATCGTTACATACAGTAGTTTACTGCAAAAAAGGAGAGTTTGAAAAGAAGCATCATATTACAAGTTATATTTAGAGTACGAGTCTAATACTGATTGAAAGAAACAGGGTGGGGCTTAAGTTCCTCACTTTCCGCTTTTTTGTAAAAAATAAAAAACATTCTGATGTAAAGGGGTTATTCCTCTTTAACGTAAATTAAATTAAAGCGTAGTAAGGGGGAAAAACCCGCACTAGCACACTACTTACATGTATGGTGGCGTAATAATACGCCGCCATATTTATTTCTTTACATTGCGCTTTCCGTATATGTTTTTTTATTTTGTCTTGTAATATAATTCTTATATCACGATAATATTCTTATGTTGTTGATGCAGCTCAGGTAAAGAATATGACATTTTGGTTATAATAAAAACATGTAAACGGGTTATTCCTCGTTAACGTAGATTTAGTTAAAGACACTAGTATTTTACGGAAAATTGTATCTAGGAAAGTGAATGTATAGTTCCTATATTAATGTAAAATTATACTCGAGCGACGTCTTATTATTATGTTTTCCTGATTCACGACCGAACCAAAAACAAACAAACAATATGTGTTGGTCTCGGTTGATCAATACACAAAAAATACTTTGTTTGCCGATGGGGAGTGGGCCGCCAACGATAAAAAAATTATTAACCGTTTATGGTACAGCAGTTACTATATTTATATGTTGTAAATAATAAGTTTATTTGAGTGAACACTACTTGGATTCTAAAACATATTTCCATCATCGCTAAAAATAAACTTTCCTGTATCATGCGCAATCTTTCAATCATCTAGATACAAAACAGTTTTTTTTTTCATTTTTCATATGACACGCCTATCAAAAGTGTAAGTACTCGAAAGTAGAAATCACCTAAATTAACAACCAACGCGATAATGTATATTTTTGAAGACAATCTGTCTCTATATAATGGTGAACAAAAAGATGGACGTTACATAAGGAAATGTATATACATAATAAATAAGCAAACTGCATGGGTAACGTTTGATTAATCAAATGTTGGGACCTCTCAAGAACAGAGAAAATTAAAATTAAGACAATGAGGTTTTAAAAAATATAACATACTGTTACAAAAACCAATCTGAAAAAGAAAATTTCTAAAACTTGTTAAAACGTATACATAATTAAAAAAAATAAATGGCACTGCGTCAAAACAAAGCTCTTTACAGTTTAAAAAAACCCTATTAGAAACCCATCATCTGAAATGATTTGATCACCTTGCGTAACGGAAAAGAGACATAATCTATTTTAATGAGGTGGTAATTTAAATTAACTTTTTCACTTCAAAAAGAATACTTTGCTCTGAAAGAAAGAAAAAAAAATGAAAAACGTATTCAGACTAATAAATAAAACGCTACAATGACATTGTGCCAGATAAATATTAATACCATAATTAAAAAAAAACAACTAAACTTTAAGTGTATTTGATCACGGAAAAGAGAATCAATATTTACATGTTATTTATGAGGTTCTGCATATTTAAACTGTTCTACTTAAAGGCCAAGGTTTTCAACCGATAAAGGTGTGAAGCCCGTGGAAAACACGCTCGCTGTTTTACACGGTACGGGGTGTAAAAATGCTCTCAACATAGGTTTAGCGACGAGTTAGCAATAATACAGCATTGATATATATAAAGGAAAAATGAACTGTCGATAGTTGAAATAAATGAATTAAAGCATGAGTAACCGTGTGCGATATGTGCAAATTTTATCTGTTGTCTATGCGAGTTTCTGAGGGATTAAAAGCGTATTTATCGCGATGTTTTATGCAATATATAATCAACGTACCGTACTCAAATACTACAAATTTCTTTCGTCTTTTGAATTATTTTTGTGAAAGTGCATTAATGCGACACATATTAGCATAACTTCTCTGTTCAACTGCTAATGAGCACAATCATTTTACCAGCTTCGCATCTATCAGAGTTGTCTGTACTTGCTTCTCTTCCGGTATTCGCATGTAAAAGTTTTCAAAGATTTCTGATGCTTTTAAATCGTTAACAAAACGACAAGATTTGGTATCAATAAATAGTCTCAATTATTTACAAATGAACAATTCTCTATAATTAAATGACGCTTTCATGACGGATGACTGGCATTACATGATTTTGATAGTATAAGTGATCAGCGCATATTGTGCGGTACATAAACTGTGTACGAGTGAATTATTAATTCATGTCTTTTAGTTTTCAAGAATAGAAAATTTGTTTCTCTGTTGTCATTAGTTTCTTTTGATTACAGTGTGCTAAAAGACATAAATTTTTATCGTCACAGTATTCATCAAAAGACTTATAGAGTTCATTACACGATCTTCGCAAACGCCAGAAATGAAATACACAGTTCGAGGAAACAAAAGTCAATCCTTTTATAATATCCAATCTATGGCCTCAATTTAGTTGATTGAGAGGGGGACACAGACCAAGTAAATTTAAGTGCCGTGCTTATTTTCCCGATCTTTAAAAATGAAGAGTCCATAAATAAATCCTTTGTTTTTAGTAATTTGTATCAAAGTAACAAAATAAAATGTTCAGTTTACACATTATGAAATTGTGTTGATTAAAAATAACCTCGTAAACAATGAAAAACATTTAAAAAATGAACATTTTCGTTAATTTGCAGTAAATGTAAGATATACATTTTTGTAGGATGTGAGAAATACTAGGCTAAATTCAATGACCATTGTTATATTAAGGGTCAGTTAAAGAGGAATTTAATTTATACACAGGTACATGCTAATCTATTGTTAAGAATACAATTGGCTAGCGGCTACATTTCTGGACAATGACAATGTATATTACACATGGAGAGGCCATCTAAATTATTATTATTTTTTTTATGAAAGTAAACCTTTAATGTTTAAGTAATGATGGTAGTTGTAAAGAAAACTTATTGAATTAATTCTTAATAATATTTAATAGATGCTTATATGAAGTTAGGTAAAATAAAATTGAATTTTAAATGAAGCAGATAGCTAACAAGATGTACATTAAATCCAACGCAGTTTCCTTCCTTATTTTTTCTGTTTCCTTACAATGGGACGATTGGAATTTTTAGCAGGATATTGTGTAACCTACATGTATGACAATCTGGTCAACGATGTACACTGTATACCTAAGGTTAGACAACAGAGAATGGATTAATTCTATTATATGTCGTGCTCATTTCCCTTTCTCAAAAAAGGGAGACATAGATCAGTATTCAGATTTTCAAAGTTTATTTATGAAAAATGTGTTTGCTTTCTCTTGACAGACGCATGAACAAGTTTTTTTACTACACGTATTCCATATTTTCTGTTGTTTTTGCAAAATGGTCTAAAATAATATTTTTAATTAACATTTGAAAAAAATGCTACCTACCTATCTAAAGTTTGATCACTAAAAATGACTGTAATATTTCATTTTCATAAAGCTGTTTGATTCTTTGGGTTTTTTTTTTCAATAATTAGATCGACATTTTTATGTAGACCAGTACAAACCATCTGCGTTCTATACACTTTCACAAAAATCCACACATATAATGGGTTATTTATCATTGGTAGTTTATACAAATGACAACTCAACTCAAACATCTGTCATCGTATAATAAAAAATAAATGTCATTAGAACTACAGCTCCATTGTGTAACACGTTGCTCACCTCAAACAGTTTTCTATCTATATAAATATGTATAAGATATACAAAATGAAACATTTATTATTCAGTAAGGTGTATTTCTGGCCTGTTTCCGTGATGCACAGTATGTGTGGACGGGAATGACCTAGATATAGAAGGCCAGTATAGATGGGACCATTCGAATACACTTCTGAGCTTTACTAATTAGCACTTCCAAAAACCAAACCTTGCTGACCCTAACCAAACAAAAAGCATAGGCTGTATAGATATGATAAAAGATAACCAGCCTTGTTCCAATAAAAAAAAAAACTGTGATTTTTGAAGAAAAAAATTCTGTTAATGATTATCTTAAAGTATTGGTGAATTACGCAAGATAAAATATTCTTTGCAGCAAGAAATGTAACTGAAAATCAAAGAAGTTCATATATTATATCAATATTATTTTTACTCTTTAAAAAAAACCCAAACAAACAAACAAACAAACAAACAAAATCAAAACAAACAAACATCACGATATTAAACATTATTAATATCGTGATGAGTAGATCTTGAATTCAGTGATTTTGAATGTTACAATAAACAGACGTTGTAATGAACAATACATATAATCTGCTGAAACAAATTAAACTGATCATGAAGGCTAAACTTCATTCAGTTAAACATATCTCTGAATCAATACGTTTAAACAAATTGCCTGTCTTTTAATAAAATTAGATTTAATTCACCTCCAAGATACATATCTTTGAATGCTTATGAAGTTGATGGAGTATTTAAAAAAAAAATAAAATCAATTCTAGTCGTCGTAGCAAATTAGCGAATTATTTCTATTTAAAAACCGAATCTCTAACTTCAGATTCCGTAAAAATTTGCGCGTCTAGATCTGTTTATAGATTTATCTCACGCTAAGCATAAATATTCTATAATTTATGGTAATAATTTAATTATTTTTTCGAGCATTGCATATCACACAGTTATTTAGTTATATAGTTTATATCGTTTAACTCTAAAGATTTATTCAACGACGTTTAGATTATATTGATAACCTGCTAAGGAGATAATTTAATTCTAGCTTAGAATAAATAAGCAATAGGATGTTATTATTTTGGTATCTCATTAAAACAAACATGTAATTAAAACAAGAATTAATGATGTGTGAAATTAAAAATTTGAATTCTAAAAAGTGTTTACCTAGGATGATTGAAAATGCCCACTAAAATCTAAAATCTTCTCACGTTTGATTTTTTTTTTACCACATGTCAATGTTGATGTCTACAACATATGATGGCTAAGCGAAGGAAGAACACATATTATACTTACCCTACAAATTTATGTACACAAAAGAGATTAAATATAAATAAAAGAGTTTAAAGTAAAAATCCACTTTTTCTCCGCTAGTTAAATGCTTAGTATTACAGAATTTCGAATGAAGTTTGATTAGTTAACGATATGCAGCGTGTTTTTGCCTTGAACAGGGTAGCCTTTTTTGATGCTGGATGTTAATTAAGTACTTTCTTACAGTCATTGTTGGATCCAAAATTCAGGTCCTTGCCGGCTCAGGACAACAAAACAAAAAAAAAATCACAAACAAAACAAAAATAAAAAAAAACCCAAAACACACTCACACACATACTTACACTACCAACTTCCCAACCCCCCCCCCTCCCAAAAAAACCCCCAAAACAAACAACAAACAAACCGGCTCCCATTTGCGAGTTGTTGCGCTTTGCCCATAACCCTCGTTGTTCCCGAAGACCTAGATGAGAAATTAAATGTATATTGTGTTGCATGTTTTAATCTTGTAAACCAGATATGTATATTTTAGGTTGATATGTAAGTAAATTACAACTCCAGACATGGCGCTTTTAATTTCCAAGGCCTTTAATTTTATTACAAGCAATTGCACCGTGTCACACCAAGTAGCATACTTTGGATATTGTAGAGGGGTCAGATCTCCATGTACCGGTGTCATATGGTGAGAATTTCCTATCGTAAGTTGTCACAGAGGATAAGCAATATCGTGAGACCCCCCCCCCCCGTAGAATGGCCATAAAGAGAGGCTCTTACTTAACTGACTATCATGAAGCTACCACCCTGTGTATTCAGTTTGGTTTTTACATAAATCGGCAATGTCTGTGCCCATTAAACACCATTGTATATAAAATAGTAACTGGTTGAAAACATTTACCTCTGATAGTCCAACATTAGTGAGCTTAATAGCGTTATATGATAAAATACTCAATTTCAAGGGTTTTCGTTTTTTTGATATCCTTAAAAATTCAACTACTTCATGTAAATTGCAATTGATTAAATTAAAGAATGTTTAAGTTTATTTTAAATGCTTCATATATATATATATATATATATATATATATATATATATATATATATATATATATATATATATATATATATATATATATATATTATTTACAATTTCATGCTTTACGGGTTGTCGCACTTTTTTATGTACACACCCAAGACATAGTGAGTGGTGTATTTGGTCATGTAATGTTGTTGCCCTCATTTAACTAATGAGATTACGCGATAATTCTTGAGTCTCTCTTTAATGAGAATCTCTCACTTTTTCTTGATTTTTCTCTTTTTTCAGACCAAAAGGAATTTGTTTGACGTTTTTACGTAACTATTTTTTTTCTATTTCAGTTTATTAACACAGTCAATACTTAATATTTATATTTGTACATTTTATTTAAATTCTATTTGAATTTAATTATTATTATTATTACTTCATATAAAAAAATAATAATTGTTACGTTATTCCATTTAATTGCAATAATATTACATACTGTGTTACAATGTTGTGTAACAATTAAAGTCGCGCTGGTGGCAAAGAGCAAAACATACCTGGTTCCAGGATCATGAAAGATTTTAGACTAGAGTCAAAATTTCAATTAATAATCAAATACTTATTAGCTAAAGATTGGGATTTTAAAGGTATAAAATATAACAAGACCCTGAATCGATTTTAAATATCAGTTGGAACTAAACACTCTAACCGACCTTGTAAAATGAAGTATATTAAATTAACGTCGGAATCAATAGTCGCCATTGTTACCTGTATACAAACCAGAACATTTCATTTTGTTGTTCTGGTGAGGGTGTTTAAAAGATATTCAATTGCAAGTAAAGTAAAGACTCTAAAATAAAATGTCTTAGGTATTTGTGGTATTAACATTTTCACACAATATATCCCTAAGTCCGAAACTGTGCGCAACTTTTTGTGCACAATAAATATGCAGTTTTTTGTATGGATGGTACTGTTGCTCTATGGTCCGTAAACACAGATTTCCGGTAGAGCTACAGTTATGCAGCTATCTCAAAATACGTCGATGCTGTATGTAACCCTAACTTGTGTCTTATTTACATGTAGGAACTATATCAAAATTAAACTATTAAACTACTTAAAGTAAACAATTCACTATTTATCTTCATTCTCAAAAAAACCCCACAAAACTCGAAAATAATCAAAAACTAATTATTCTGATAATACAATACAAGTCACAATATTATTAGCAAAGAAAATGTGAGACGGAGAACCTAATGCATGTTTGATTAGTTCAGAATGTCCGAATGTTACACCTTGTTGGCAAATCTATACTTATTCAATATCTGTTCCAAATATAATCAAAACATGAAATATTCAATAACAGAAGCAGTTAAGTAATGTCTTATTTCAAAGAACGTCATAAATAAATACAGTTAATCTTTGATAATTAGGTAATTTGTGCTGTTTCCTTCCTTTTAATTATTAATCATTCAATGCTTTTATCTTCCACCGCTTTCTTCTTTTGCTTGTGTTCCATATTGTAAGCAAAGCCTATCCTTCGCATGACCCATCACTTTGTCTATATTATCTATTTCTTTAAATCAGAATTCGATCCTAGGAAGTATCTAATCTATAACATTTGGGCAATACAAAGAGAAATATTAATTAATATACAATGTTCAAGAAATCAATAAAGGAAACTCAATGACAAAATATGTTGTATCGATTTTTAGGAGGAACTAATTAGTTAATGATGACATGCTTTTAAAAATACATCGTCTGAATACTTATATTCACCCCTCCCCCTTTTTGTACACCATTTGTATGGTATCGTTTCATCTGCAGGACAAATAATTATAATTTACCTGTATTGATGTCTTAGAACAAAGTCTTACAAATATATGACACTAAAGAGTTTTTCAGTTATTAAAAAAAAGTTTTGATCATGCAAACAATGAAAATAGTTGATGTATGTAAGTGCAAACACTACATTGTACATTGTGAAAATAAATTATGTACGACAATTGAGATGAAAAAAAAAAATAAAAACTTCTCTGTAAAAAAGTTAAAATACCAAGCCATGATTGATGGAGATTCGTATTCAGAACGTATCAATAGTGACAATTAACAATAACAAAATTCATATTATAATAAAATGAATCAATGCGAACCAATAAATGCGATAAATTAGAACTAACTAATTTTCTTATAGTTGATGCAAATCAATTCAAATAAAATTCCAATAAACTTGTAATTCATAGAGTTGTAAGATTACGAAGAATACGGGATCTTTTAAGAAGAATGCAATTTCACCTAACGATTCTAAATATGTTAATGTACTTTGCAAATAGTAATTTTCGAGAGTTATAAAAGAACTATATTTAGTATGGTTAAATATCTGCCCACCAATTTTAATCAATTTTTAAATAGTATCGAATACAAATCAAATCTTCATATTTTAAATCATTGTACAGAGGATGTCATCCACTTTAATCTTGGTTTTAGTCATCATTGCTCATTCGCTGTTTATCAATGACGTCACCCAAATGACACAATTCCCACAATTTTGCAAACAAATGAACATTATGTCAATTTTCCTTTATATTTTGCATTCGGAGGGATAGAGCGCAGTTCTTCTCCAGTACCATTTTAACATATGTTTTTGTTTATTTAAGTATACACATCATATTAGAAAATGGTACTTGAGCAAGCCTCCGCTCAATGTTTCCCAGTCGAAGAACCATATTTTGCTAAAAAACATAAATTTATAAAAATAAGACAATCTTCATGACGTCATTTCTACATTTTGACGTCAGTGTGGTAATAACCTTCTACACACTTTTTTTAAATATGATTTCAATATGCATAATGCCGCACATAGTCCTTTCGTCCAATGCTTCTTAACTACGATTTGTTTTTCATAAAAATACACATACATAATTTGTTTTCAATTCATTCAATTTTTGAAGGATTTTTCACATATGACCGAATTAAGATAAGAACATGGTCGGTCATTCCAAAGACCATTACTCAACATATCGATACAGTCTCTATCTGATGCACGGCTTGGGCTCCCTAAACTGGGTTCCTCGGGATGCCAGTTAATAAAAGTCAGCAGTGTGTTTGAGTGGTCCCATCTATATTGACCTTCATTATGTAGGTCATTCAAACCCGTCCACGCTGTACACACATAAGAGCCTGGTGCACAGTTTGCTGAAAATTTAAGTGAATCAATGATCACACAGATCAAACGATGCATACCAAAGAAATTAAATGTGTTTGCGCACAGGTACGTAGATGACATAGAAAATACAAGTAGATTTTAACCTTTGAATTTTTTGTTCTTGCCTGTCATTGAAATGTATTTTGTGTTATATTTCCAGTTAAGCAACATTCATACAATACCCCCCCACCCCCAAGAAAATCGGTACAGAGGCAATAGTCAAGAAAGTAATCAACGTTCTGATCGTTTTTACTTTAAGAAAGAAAGATGAAACATGTATGTTGTAACAACTGATTGACGCTATGCATGTATGTACAAGAAAAATCCGCTGCACACATTCACATACGAATGATTTACCTTTATCAAGAAACGTTTTAGCGATCCATTCAGCTTCGACCTTACTCTCGATTTCCACTAAGTATGAACACATTTTTTGACATTCCAACTGTGTAATAAAATAAATAACCATTTTAGATTTTCTGCTTATTAATAAAATATTTTACTTTTTGATGAAGTTAACATTCAATTTTTGTTACAGTTACCCTTAACCAGATGTCCTTTGTGAGTGCTAGATACACACAGAGGTATTTAGTTAAGAGTTATAATACTGTATTGACATAAACAATATTGAGACAACAGAATTAAATCAAATGATTTTACAAAGACATTTACATACATACTATGATATACAAGTACGTTGTTTTGGGCATTTTTTTTTAAAATTGAACATGATTTTCATATGAGAGTAAAAATTGATGTTTTAAAACAAAAAGTAAAAGGAAATTAATTTTAATGCCTCATAAATATTGCTTTAGATAATATTGAAAAAGCTTAAACTGGATGTAGATTTTTCTAAAAATTCTAGCGTATTAATTCATATTTAAGATTGTTTATTTTATTCATTTTTTTATTTCCAGACATCTGTTAATGTTATTCGTTGACTGCATGTGGACACGTACAAACACCACGTGCAAAATATACATGTATCACAATAATTAAAAAAAAGTTATCCTAATTTACAAATGATACGTTTTTACCCGTGCCTCAGCCCAAGTGGATTTCTTTTCAAGTAGAATGTAACAATGGCCACCGAACTCTAACCAGTCGTTCTCACATCCTAAAAAAATGTAGATCATGTGATAAAAAGTTACAATGCATAGTAGTTTCACAAAAACATCGTTATTATTTTGAAACATATAGGTGAATATAGGTATGAATGTTTTTACACTTAAATGCTGATGCCCTTTTGACAGTATTAACCAGGGTAACCTGTTTTGTATTAAACTACATTATTCACTTCGCATTTGTTTCTTTTTAAGTCTTCTGCTTTCGTTCTCCTTACAACAAATGCAATTAACTACAGTCTTGTTATTTATTCATTCATTCATTCTCAATTTGACGAGATTATCTTTAGCTTAATTGATACACAGCTATATTCTAACTATGGAAAAATTATCTTTGATCTTTAAAGTACTGTTATATCATGTTTAACATTTCACAATAATAAAAGCCTTGCAATTGCTGAAAGTACTTCACTACACCTAGAATTTTACTTTTTAAGACGCTACATAACATGATGGCGATTTAAATGTTTTGTTTAGTTGTTTGTATCAACCAATTTGCTTGTACATTCTCAGCGTATTGATGAAAATATCGTGCTTGTGAACTACAAATCATATGGTCAAATCTGCCTCATATTTTGTTCATATTTCCTGAATTAAATTTGTGAATAATACATTTCAATAAAAAAAAAACAAAGTATTTTTTTGCGGACTTGAGAAATTATTTAAAGGTGTAGTAAGTAACAGGAAAACATTCGCACAATTATGACTTGACGTACAAAATAATCAATATTCCAAGTTAATAAAAAAATTAGTGAAATAGTGTTGCTGAAATTTACCTTTTTGATATGTCACATTTCCTTCATATAATGGAATAGTAATTAAATTTGCGTTGCTGTTAAAGTCTGGGAAATGGAGACCAATACACTGATGACTAGCGGTATTGAAAATTAATTCCTTACAACAATTGTTGCAAAAACATAGATCTGCACATTGAATAACACTTGCATGCCGAAGTTCAAACAATGCAACACTGTAGTTTGTTAACTGAGTGGAGTTGTTCTGGGAAAAGTAAATGTCCCTCAACTGAGCCTGGATCTGGACAATCAGTACTGATAGTATCATTAGAATATTAACGAAAAAACTAAACATTGTTAAAAAACAACCTGGCTGTTATTATTTTAAAACCGTTTTTATAGGACAGCCGATAAGGTAATAAGGCAGTTGTCTTTGTGTAAGTAGTATTTAGAAATATAAAGAAAAAAATATCTAATAACGCATGCGCTCTCAAAGGGCTACAAAATGCTGCGGCGGAACAAAATAGAGTGGTTTAAATATTGGTTTTAGTTACGTTGTAAGCTATAAATTATCCCTATTAAATATAAATCCCAGTTTAAACTAATATTAAATCTCAACACTGACGTATTTTTCCTGTCATTATTTTTTTTTATTTGTACATTGAACTTTCCTAACACAAACACTCATTAATACAGGCATATTAAAGTGAGAAAACTTACAAAAATCTGCTGTTATCTAGGTACCAATTACCTTAAAGGATACCTGTTCCAATAATGCCCCGCATGCTATGGTTGTTTGTTCAACAAAGAATCAGTAGAGTTTTGTTGTTCTTTCAACCCTATATACATTTGTACGTTAATAATAGTTCGATTACAACTCATTCAAAATTATGACTGCATTAATTATAGATACAATAGCATGGCCACTGTGTCATGAAGCTTGGACAAAGGGTATACCAATCTACTTGGTATCAGCAAGGATCTATTGTTCGAGATGTTAAACATGCACTAAGACCAGGTCGGATCTAACCATGACACTTGTTTATTTTCCTTACAAACTGTCAGCGATGCTGCTTATTACCTGTCTAAAAAAATATTACTATACAAGTTAACAGCTTCGGCTCTAGTCGGGTCACACAAGCAGTTATATGGTTCAAGAATGGTAAAACTAATATTTCAGTAACCTTCTCTTTTTGTTGCTTGCGATAAGAATATCACTAACTCTGAGTTTATCTCGCTTTTATTATACAAATGGTAAAGTCTTTAAAAAATATTGTTTCGAGTTACCACATTCACATTAAAAAAAACCCCAAAAACAAATCTTTACAAATTCTAACTTTTTTGTATTTATTTAAATCAAAAACATATATATTTACAAGTGGTGTCTAATATCGACTTTTTTAATCAAATGAAAATAAAAACACAAATATATATATATATATATATATATATATATATATATATATATATATATATATATATATATATATATATATATGTCTTATCATATATATCTTTCTATATATATATCTTTGTCTGTCTGTCAGTCTGTCTGTCTGTCCGTCTATCTGTCTGTCAGTCAATCTATCTGTCTGTCTCTCCTCTGTTTTCCCTCTCTATGTCTTTGTCTCGCATTAAACAATGATGATTTCACAAGGGTAAAAATAACGTTGAATCTACAGTCAGTTCGGGCATTTCTTTTACAACATACACCTAAGCATAGCACAACATTTTAAAATCTCACACCATACCATTCAAAATATCATAGCATATCATTGGTATCACATATCATATCATTACATTCTCATTCTCATACCATAACATAGCATAAAATTTTAAAATATATACATGAAATTACTATAGCTGTAGCATTACGATAATTTTTCACAAATGAATGGGTTCAAATAAGAACACCGTCTGTCATTCCATTTTCCATCTCGGTACAGGTCAACGCAGTCACGAGTCGGAGCCTGGTCGGGAAAATCAATGCTAGGATTACCTGGGGACCAGTTAGAGAAGTTGATCGCTGTGTTCGAGTGGTCCCAGACGAATAGACCTTCAGTATCAATGTCATTACCACCAGTCCAAGCTGTACATGTTCGGGAAATGATAGTACAGCTGTCTTGAATTAAACAAATGTTTTCTTCAATCATATAGTGAGATTTATTCAATCTAAAACCAAAGCCAATATAATAGAAAGGCCTGATGATGACCTTCTTCCTTAATCTTGATTTTGAGGAAGCAACAACCTGAATATTCAATCATCAAAGTAGCTTGTAACGTTTCTAAAATATTAAATTTAAAATTTATGAGCTTTTTAAACCTTTAAAACGTCCACTCAATGATTTCCCTGATACTTTAGTTAATGAATTTTGAAGAAAGTTTACCTTTCATAAGAAACGTAGCCGCGAGCCATTCAGATTCCTCTTTAGTTTCAACCTCCACCAAATGTGCACACATCTTCTGGCATTCCAGCTATTATTTATTAAGCATATTTTATTTGGTTGAAAAAGAGAAACGATTTTTAAAAAACAGTGTAATGGTTCAGCTAAGAGAAGTACAAATAAAACAAAACCAAGGTATGACAATTGTGTTTCGCGTATGATGATATGACCAAGAATAGTTTTAACCTGTACCAAGGTGGTTATAATTCAGAATAAGAGTTGTTTTTTCTGATAGGAGTTTATTCATATTAAAATAAATGTTAGCCTGAAGGACGATGTGTATTATTGCTAAACTCGGAGTTATCAAAATAAGTCAATGTCTGTGTTTTATTAGAATCAAGTATATCAAAATCAACATACATCATATCATTGACGTTTGCCATGTTCTGTGACATTTATTCCAGTAAATGTGTTCGACGCATTTATACATGCCCCTTTAACATGTTCCTGAATTATGCTTTCTTGATTGCATTTCCTTATTATGTCTGCACATTTTACAAAGTTGTTGCATAACTGGTGCACTTTTGAAACGAACATTGCCCGTATCAACACCGATTAAGTCAATTTCTTGAAATGGAAATTACCTTTTTTAACTAAACGCCCTTACTTTGTTCATGTTCATCTACTAGATCAAATCAGGATGCAATTTGCTTTTTTATGCTTTTAAAGGCATAGATGGAAGTGTGATCCTATTGAATTGAACATATTGGTCATATAAAAACCGCGCAGCGTTATAGGCAAACCATTTCCCTCTAAACCAAAATTATTAGAATTATGATATATTAAAACAAAATTGATTGCAGAATATAAAATCCATAAAACATTGCTTTTTTAAATTCATTTATATTTTATTGTTTTCCATTTGGCAGAATAATATGAACATGTAGTTAAAAAAGCATCTGGTAAATATATCTGTTTACTGTTTTTTTTTAAATTAAATATTCATATTTGGCTTATCAATAAAGCAAATGTGAAGCTTTATAGAATTAAAACATTAATAACGAGAGTAATAAAAAGATTTTAATCTAATGTGAGAAAATAAGTTTTAAAACGTTAACCTAGAATAAAATAAAAAAGCGACCTAAGTGAAATTCAGATTTTGTGATATCATTCGCTACTTACACAAAGTACCGCAGTTACCAGAGTAAGATTGTTAATCTAGTTATAAAATATACATATAAGTTTTTAAAATGAAAAAGAAATACCACAAAAGGATAATTTATTTCAGCACCTTGGCGTCTGTCCATGTGACGTTTTCTTCTTCATAAAAGTAATAGTGACCAGAATATTCTACCCAGTTGAACTCTAGGAAAAGAGGCACCAATCTTAATGGATTATAAATCATATAATTTAAATGATTATAAACAGTTTTTGTAAATAATAATTTACCTTTTCCAAAATAAAGCATTCGAGAAAATGTCGGGACGATGTTCTGATACGAGTGGCTTCCCTTGTTTACACAGTGAAGTCCAATACATTGTCTACTTGTCTCGCTGTAAAGAAACTCCATGCAGTAGTCGTCTCCAGAACAAACTCCAGCACAATGAACAAGACTAACAACTTCTCCATAAAGCACTGCTAGGGATGAGTTTGTCACTTCTTTGTCCATTCTGGAATACCAAGTCTGTCTTTGCAGACAATGGACAGAAAAGAAGACACCAACTAGAAAACAAAGCGATATTTTAAGCATGGTTTGTTATAGTTTAATGTTAAAACTGAAATAGTCATATTTTGATATTGTAAATACATTTTATATTTTAGCTTAGAATCAATAAATTGTTGTATTGATTGGCATGTTTCTATTTTGAAATGGGACCAACAAACATATTATTACACTTCATACTACAGAAAATTCCAACAATAATTTTTGGCTCTGGCATTACTTATAGAACATGTTCTTATTTTTTCCCCGGTGTTCTTCAATTACACAAAACAAATTATTGATTTGCTTTCACACCCTTACATCAGTAATATAAACTCAAACATCACGCTACACAAATTGAAATATCAATGTTTTTAAATTTTAAATTATCTTATTGTTTTGATAAAATATCGTTACAAAACTCTTCCGTGTGTCCAGGAAGGATAACACGGATTATGTTACGGTGTATTCATTGGTAACCAACCACACAAAGACGTTAAAATCAACTGGATCAATTCTAAATCTAAAATTCAAATTTCAGGGAATGATGTAGATCTCGATTACATTTTAATATAATATAATATATTATCTAGAAAATATAAAGGACAAACACGAATTACCAACTGTTTGAACGGGTTGGACAACTAATGTTCGAATGTATGTATAGGGACTATATACTTATGCTGAGACTGATTCTAAATTAGGTGTATGTTTTGGGTTTTTTTTGTAAATATAAAATCAAAGGAAAAACCCCAAAACTTTCAGTAAGATTTTTATTAGAAACATTTGTGTGTAAAGGGACTAGAACCGTACAATAAAACTCTGATTAAAAGTGTGGTGTATGGTTTTTTTTTTTCAAATATAATCAAATAAAACAAACAATTTAATAACAATTCCTATCCTAAACATTTTTACTTTACTACATTGGCTATTTTATTAATAATGATTACAATGCACCATTTAAATGCAGTATTTATATCACTTTACAAGTATACTTAGACAAATGAAAATAAAGATTATATAGATAATCATCCGTATAAATATAACATCTGCGGGATTAAATGCGCCCTAACTCAGAGTGATGTACACCGATCCACTTTTTTCTTTGTCTCCTTTAAGTATGTTAACAAATTCATGATATATTTAAAAAAAAAAATTCTTGATACAACTATATTGAGGAGAAAGGTACCTTAAATGGTTTGAATATCAGAGTTCCACAATGCCTTGACGGGATATGTCATGTTCTTCATAATTTGATGTTTGGTACCCTTGTTAGGTACTAGTTTTCAGATACATCTTAATCGTAGAGGAAATGAACTTCATCGACATATCAAAGCGAATTTTACCATTATTTAGCTTAATCTTAATTTCATTTTTAAATGCATAAAAAAGGAACCCTCATTTGTATTTAAAAGGTTGCATTTACTCAAAGCAGTTACTATATAGTAACGGAAGTAGTGCCAAGCGTAATGTGTGTGTGTGAATGGTATTTGCTAAATATCTTGAATTTTAGTCAACTGTGATCGATCGAGTTAAATCACAAAACCGATATTCTTATCCTAAGTTTATCATTGTTGATTTAGTTAGATAGGTGAATACATGTGAACAATAGTTTTGTTCAACTAGTCTTTTTATCTACGCTACGCTTCGGAACAGTGGGCAGAGAGAGAGAGAGAGAGAGAGAGAGAGAGAGAGAGAGAGAGAGAGAGAGAGAGAGAGAGTCTAGTTCAACAAGAGAAATCATAATAAATATTTCAACTTTTTTGTTATCCTAGCTGTTTTCCCCAAACTATTTATTGTTTTTGGTGCAGTGCAATTGCATGGCTAGCTTTGTTTTAATGTGTTAACTCATAATAATTTTTTATCTGATATCCTTTAATTTAAAAAAAAAATATCACGATAAAAGAAAGACACTAGAGCGTATAATTCAACCAAATGTGTACATTTTTTCTGGCATTCCACTTATTTTGCATTAAAAAAAAACTTTTTGATATAAAGGGTATACTGAATGAATAATGTAGCATTTCAGTTTCAAATAAGAGATGATGTAAAAACAACAACAAAAATGGAATGTGTGTTTCCTAAGTAAAACTAAAACTAGAAACAACACAATCCAACACTGAGTCAGTATGGGAACAACTAAATAGTAAAAATTCAAAGTTATCTGTCCTGATTTACGAAAGTTGTATATTATAATTGTTCTTAGTAATAAGAGGGTTGTCTGGTACTGGTCGTTTTTAGACTTTTTCCGTGAATGTCACTGCGCTTTCGTAGTATTTCCAAAACTGCATGGTATATGATTTAAATTGATTTCACCTTTTGAAAATATCGTTGTATACATTTATTTTCATCTAGACTTTTACGTATTTTACTGCGTTTTCTGAAGAATTTCAATTGTGTATCATGATTATACCAAATCGTGATTTAAATATTTTGAATCAAATGCCTGTATATAGGTGTACACGTTTGTATCCTTTGTCCCTTTTTAAAGACGATGCCATGTAGTGTAAAGCACAGTTAGGGATGAGTTGGTCATTTCTTTGTCCAATCTGGAATACCAAGTCTGTCTTTGCAGACAATGGGCAGAAAAAAGGAAAGCAGCAAGAATCCAAGAAAATAGTCTAAACATTGTCTCAAACGTGTTATACAAGTAGTTCAATGTTGGCACTAAAAAGTCATACATTACGAATACATTTTATATTCTAGCGTCGAATCAATCGATGCAAGTATTGATTGACATTTTGTTTTATTTTTGAAATGGGACTAACATTGTAAGGCACTGTAAAGGACACTAAACCAACACTGAACTTTACTGTAAGGCACTGTCCAAGGCACTGACCAGTACTGTGCCTCACTGTACGCCACTGTCAACCAACATTTTTTTTTAAAATCTTCCCCAATATCGTCAGAATTATATTTTCTTCAATATTAATTTTTATTATGATTTTACATTTAATACATAAGCAAGACCTGGTGTTGGCCGTTTTATGACATTACAATTATGAGGAAGCAGCAATATCGCATTTTATATTTCTTTACCAAAGGGATCAAAATTCGTGAGACATTTAAACTTAAAAAACATCCTTTTAATGATTTAACAGTAGAATTTTAAACCAATGAAACACAAAGACAGTTTACCTTTCATAACAAATGTAGCTGCTAGCCATTCAGATTCCTCTTTAGTTTCAATCTCCACCAAATGTGCACACATTTTATAGCATTCCAGCTATTTTCAATATTTTTTTTTGGGGGGGGGGGGGGTCAACCAGAGAAAAGTATATATATAAATTCAAAAGGTTCAGTAGCCAGAAAATCCATATAGTGTAAATTCCTGAAGTTTTGAACCACACCAAAATATACTGACTAGAAAGTATCATTATACGTAACTACACAGTACTATATTTAGTTTTATGTGGGCAAATTTCAGTGAATTGCTTTTTTTAGCATAGTTTAACCCCTGCTGGAAACTCTGATCATGTTGCCCATAATCAGTGAGAACATATTAACTTCTAGGCCTAGCGATGAGCTCGAAATTGAAAGACCTTCTATGATTATGTTATGCTGCATTATGTCATGTACAAATTCATTTTAAAGAGGAAACAGTTTTAGAAATCTTAGATATTTAAATGTATGTAATTGAAATATTTCAGTCATATGAAAATGTATCATAATTGGTACAATTTGAAGATTTTCAATCATATGTTTTCTTTCCTTTGCATATACTTATTCATTGGTTGCTAGAAGTATTTTGTACGTATAAATTTGACTTTATTGAATTTGACTTTGTTCAAACTGTAAAGTTCATGCTGTATTAAGATGCAGCAGTCAACAATGCTTTTAAATTGCTCCAATATCAAGCTTTCATTATTATATAGGGAATCACAAAATCTAAAGAAAACATGCAAGATGGTCAACTTCTGGAAATCATTTTTATCTAAATCGCATGCAGTCTTTAAATATATAAATATATATAAAAACATTGTGTTTTACTTAAAATTCAGAGATTTCTTAATTGCAATCTCCTTCAACAATTTCGATGATTTCACGGAAAGGAACAAGGGTAAAAATTTGGAAAAAAAATATCGCAATTCTTTGCATCTTTGTAAATTACATGGAATGGTACGCCGGTCGATTATGAAATTATTATTTTATGAAGAAAACATAATTTGAGATTGGTTTTGATTGATGAATACGGAATAGTACATTATGATATGAATATTTTAAACGACTTCCTTTATCCTTCACCGATTGTGGTTTATTTTGATTAATTTTCACGAACTGGTACATTTTTGAATTGATATTTTATTTAGATTTTTACAGGCAATGTGTGCGTGCAATAAACGTAGCTGTACTAATTAGTCACCTCTAACATCGTTCGACATTTCAGTTATCATTCAGTTGGATGGATTACACAGATTCATCCTGTCATCATGGCTTGAATTTTAACATTTAACATAATTACATCAACCAAGACAATTTCATTTTGAAAATGAAAATGTATGTGCTTTAGATTCCAAGAAATAAGAATACATTCCCCGATACATATTTTTAAAATTTTGCAATGTTACATTTTTTGTTGATCTCAACTATAAAAATATTAAAACACAAAATGTAATCGTTACTTATGATTGCTCAAATCCTGCAAAAATGTGCCATTATAACAGTAAATAATACACCAGAAATCAAGACCTTACCGATACTTGTACTGGGCCAGTATATTTTATTTTGTATATCAAATTAGACACAGTTTAAATGTTTCCTAATATTACACTAATTATAGAAGACTTTGTACTTTTTATAGTACCATATAAAGATACTCGAGGAACATTTATCAGCCATATAAATGAAACTGGCATTTTATCATATATGTATTGTTTTATTAATAAATATTCTATAATTTATTTATGTACTCTATACAGTACCCTATGAGTCAGCTATTGCTATAGTATTGATCAAGTTACTAGGGCTCTGCACTGTGCATACTATTAAGACACATTAGTGAGTGACTAACTTAAATAAAACAATTAGTCTGCCTTGGATGATTACACGAAGAGCTCAGGAAATCTGGTTGTCTGAGTTTTGCTAATGTACTACATTTACTAGGTATTTTAAATATGACTGTGTAATCGGATGATTATATATATTATATATAATTATTATGGACATCAAATATTGTACAATAAATATGTGGCAGTACGAACCATATCAAGTGATATCGACCGAAGTCACAGAAAAGTGATATCGACCCAGCAAGCTCAGTCTATATCGCTTCGGTCAATATCACTTGATATAACGACACCTTATTATATAACACCTTATAACGACATATCGACCAACAAAGAAGTCCATGAATAAATAAAAATACAGAGTGATGTAGTTTACATTTATTACGGTTCATAATCACTGTCCCTTTTACATTAAAATTGTTTTAATGTGGCATGTGCATAACACGACGTCATATTTTTTTTCCTGTTGAAATAGTTTGATTAAAACGGAGAAAATCTAAACTTAAAACTGGTTTATAACCATAAAATTTCAGATTTGAAAACTTTAAGATGTGTTTTATTCAATTCTGTAAAAATCTCAAAATGTACAAAAAAAAAAAAAAAAAAAAAAAAAAAAAATCCCATAAACACTTTTTTTCATGCACACAATCATTTGTAAGTCTAAAATATTAAATAAAAAATTCTTATCGAATCTTAGATATGAACAAAGAATATTTCTTGCCCACTCTGATTGAACCATTTTATAAATGTCTTTCTTTAGCTCACCTGAGCTGAAAGCTCAAGTGAGCTTTTCTGATCAAAATTTGTCCGTTGTCTGTCGTTGGCGTTGTCGTTGGCGTTGTCGTTGTTGTTGTAACTTTTCACATTTTTATCTCCTTCTCCAGAACCACTGGGCAGATTTCAACCTAATTTGGCACAAACATCACTGGGTAAGGGGGATTCAAGTTTGTTCAAATAAAGGGTCACACACCCTTAAAAGGGGAGATAATTAAGAATAATTGATAATTGGCTGGTATTTTTCAAAAAAACCCTTTTCTCAAAACTATTAGGCCAGAAGAGCTGTAACTTGTATGGAAGCATCCTCAGTTAGTGTAGATCCAAGTTTGTTTAAACCATGCTCCTCGGGGCTAGGGTGGGGCCACAATAGGGGTTTGATTTTTACAAAGGAATATATAGAGAAAATCTTTAAAAATCTTCTTCTTAAAAACTATTAGGAAAGTTAAAACTTGTGTGGAGGCATCTTCGGGTAGTGTATATTCAAGTTTGTTCAAATCATGGTCCCCGGAGGTAGGGTGGGGCAACAAGGGAAGATTGCTTTTTACAAAAGAATGCATAGAGAAAATCTTTAAAAAATCTTTTTCTCAAAAACTATTAGGCTGGAAAAGCTTAAACCTGTGTTAAGGCATCCTCAGGTAGGGTAAATTCAAGTTTGTTTGAATCAGGGTTAGTGTGTGGCCACAATGGATGGATGAATTCTTACATTGGAATAACTAGAGAAAATCTTAAAAAATCCTTTTCTCAAAAACTATTAGGACAGTAAAGATTCAAGTTTGTTTAAATCATGGTCCCTGGGGGTAGGGTGGTGCCACAATGGGGGATGAATTTTTACATAGAAATATGTAGAGAAAATCTTTAAAAAATCTAATCCTCAAAGACTATTATTTTATTATATTATTATATTATATTAGGCCAGAAAAGCCCAACTTGGAGTGGAAGCAGCTTCCTCAGGTAGAGTAGAATCAAGTTTGTTTGAATCATGGTCCCCAGGGGTAGGGTGGGTCCACAATGGGGGATGAATTTTTACATAGAAATATGTAGAAAAATCTTTAAAAATCTTATTCTCAAAAACTATCAGGCCAGAAAAGCTCAAATTGGAATAGCAGCATCCTCAGTTAGTGAAGAATCAAGTTTGTTTGAATCATGGTCTCCAGGGGTAGGGTGGGGCCACAATGGGGGGATGAAGTTTTACATAGGAATATATAAAGAAAATCTTTTAAAATCTTCTTCTCAAAAACTATTAAGCCAGAGAAGCTCAAGTTTGAGCAGAAGCATCTTTGGATAGTGTAGATTCAAGGGGTAGGGTGGGGCCACAATGGGGGGATGAAGTTTTACATAGGAATATATAAAGAAAATCTTTTAAAATCTTCTTCTCAAAAACTATTAAGCCAGAGAAGCTCAAGTTTGAGCAGAAGCATCTTTGGATAGTGTAGATTCAAGTTTTTTTTAAATCATGGTCCAAGGGGGTAGGGTGGTGCCTCAATGGGGGGGGGGGTAAATTTTTACATAGAAATATATATAAAATCTTTAAAAATCTTCTGGGAAAGTTTTCAGTCCAAAAAGCAGTAATTTGTGTGAAAGCACGGGTTGTGCATATTAAAGTTTGTTTAAACCATGATTCCCTAGAGAAAGGTAGGGCCACAAAGCGGGGGGGGGGGGGGGGGTGAGATGTTATATAGGAATAGCTTACAGGTACAACAACAAAAGGGGCTTGGTATTTACCATATAAATATGTGGATAAAAATTGGAAGATTTAAAAAAAAAAATAAGATATTTTGATTTTGATACTGTAATGCTAATTTGATCAGAGTTAAGGCTATTGTTTCTCAGGTGAGTGATATGGTCCCTGGGCCTCTTGTTTTATCTTGAAGGTGATATATAATTTCAAAAGATACCAATCATCTTGCCTTGATGAAAATTGGTTAAGGTCTTAACACACTATTACGTCATGAGCGATCCTTCAGTTCTCCAAAGTTTTTCTTAACAGAATTTTGCACAAACAGACATACGGACTGATAAATTTATTTAGAAATTCGCAAAACATTTTTCATTCACAAATTTAAAACACAGGGTTATTCATATGAGTGCATATTTGTTAAACCAGGTAATTTATCAAATAATAACCTAAATTAGGTTCTTTGTATTCCATGATACGTATTTTCAGTTTTCAGCATTGTCTATAAATAATTATATACCGGCAAAACGAAAATTAACTTGTACAGATGAATAAAGGTATATGCAACCTAGGGGTGTAAAATTGATTTTAATCCTTACTGGGTTTCTATTAATATTTTTATAAAATTTGAACCAAAAACGTGAGGGAGAAACCCTGCTATTAGGGAAAAACTACTATATAGTAGCTTTTTCCCCTTGGGGGAAAGGCTACTAAATAGCAGGTTTTCCGGGGGGGGGGGGCTACTATGGGGGGAAAACTGCTCTACAACAACGGTCCTAAGATAAAAGAAAACGATGTAAGCGGATTTTTTTTTAATGGTATTCATTTATCATAAAAATTCCTTATTTATATATTGACAATAAAATCAAATTGTTATAGTAATGACATTCAAATAAAACGACAAGCCATCATAAAAAAACAAAACACACAAGTAAACCATAACTATTTTCCCTAGAAATAAAATAACTGTATATAGAGTAGTCTAAGCATTAAGCAACTTTTTCACAAATGAATGGTATATATAGTTACATGATCATTCCATTTCCATTTCCTATTCCTGACCATGTCAGGAGTCAAAGTCTAATTAGAGCCTAGAATGGCGACAAATACTTAGAAGAAAACTAAGTGAGATTTAAAACAATATAAGCCTTAAATGCTTTTTTCACAGATGAATGATCTTAAAGAAGAGCACGGTCTATCATTCCACTTCCCGTTTCTGAGCATATCGATACAGTCACGTGTCAAATCTTCAATATCCCTTGGTTCACCGGGATACCAGTTCGTAAAGAGAGCGATCGCGTTCGAATGGTCCCATACGTATCTACCTTCTGTGTCAATGTCGTTCAACCCCGTCCAAGCAGAGCATTGATAGTCCGAATTGCATGTCATGTGGTCTGAAATTGAATTTGTGTAAAATAAATGAAACGTTTTACGACATGTTTTTTTCTGGGTTTTTTTTTTTGTTTGTTTGTTTTTGATTCAGCAGAACATTTACCATAAAAACAGTGTGCGTACAGTTTAACTAAGTCTGATTTGCAAATAAAAAAAATATTCAACTTATTCGTGGGTATGATAACGCAACTCTCAGCGATCGATTGAGTAAAAATTTCTCTGATCAATACGACTTCACATTAAGCAGCATGATGTCATATTTTACTCAAGAATCTTGTTATTTTTAACTTAAAGTATTGTCCAAATTATAAAACTACAGGCGTAAAAATTGTCACTAGAGACTCCTCTAAATGAATATAGCTTCAATTTCTCTGTATTATGTATCATATTTATTGATGACGTCACTGGCATGTTTAATACATAAGATCAATGTCGGGAGACGCAGTCTAAACAATGCCGAAATAAGACATTTGATACAAAAATTCCAGATTAAGAGATAGATCAGGATAAAACAGACATGGTTTTTTTTTTCTTTTATCAGCATGTGTCATAGGGTAAGCAGTTAGACATTCATATGGCTTGACTAGCCTTTCCTTTGTCATTGTGTACACAAAAATGCAAAAGTGTAGCAATAACCCGAATATTATGAAAGATAAATTTGGCAAATATCAAAATCATATGACCTAAAGTACTTGAAAAATGCTGCTAGAATCCTTTGTTTCTTTGAGGTAAATTAAGATAACGTAGTTTTTTTTTCAATGACATTAAAGCAGTTAAGAGAGTTTGCGGCAAATAATGACATTATTTATTTAATGTGAGTACGAATACGATTCTAGCAGTAATACTAATAAACATGAATTATTTGCCGATCGATTGATTGTACCATTCCTACTTGGGAACTTCGGGGTAGTGTTACACTTTTTGATTTTTTGTTAAGGTAAAAAGTGATCTGTTTTTAACTGTCACGTGATGCCATGGCACGACAGCTTCAAAGAGCGGCTTGATTCCGAAGTATAAATATATTTCCCTAGTAAAAATATGATTTTAATATTTTGCATTGCATTCTTTAAAGTATTTTTTTAAATAACCATAATATCTACTATCATTAAACTTAGAGTTGCATTACCATACCCGTGTTTTGACAAAAAATACTGTTAAAATTTTAGAGGTCAATTTTAGAGGGTTACGTATTCGTAAATCGGCCCTTTTAGAAGGTTGTAAGGTATATTACTTTGTTGATTTACTTGTAAGATAACAATTTGGATTAAATAATGTTGTGAGTGTACTTTTTTGTGAGTGCGTATCATCAAAACTAATCAACAATATAGTGTGCCTTCGCACAAATGTTTTTGATTTGAATGTGACTCGAAAAATGTTTCAAAAAATTAAAAAGCATAAGACACTCGATTAGGAATCCATATTAAAATATATCTACTTTGTTGCACGTTGATTTTATAATTCGTTATATCCATTTTTTAGCAATTGATATCACTTGTATCCGTAAAATATGTCTCATATTTTTTATTTTAATCTTACAAAGTACAGTTTAATTATAATGTATATCAGTCTAAAATAAAACAGATATGTATGGTAGTTTTATGTAACAAAAAAAAAACTATTTACCTCTCAGAAAAAACGTGGCCGCCAACCAATCAGATTCCTCTTTTGTTTCAATTTCCACCAAATGTGCACATTTTTTCTGGCATTCCAGCTATTTTATATATAAAAAAAACTTTAAAAAAAACCTAAATAAATAGTATATTACTAGAAATAAGACAAGATTTACTTAACACAAAAACAAATGTGTTTCATAGGTCAAAACAAAACCCGAAACAAAACAATCCGACACTGAGTTAGTATGGGAACAACTAATGGTTAAACGTCTTTTTGTGTTACATGCTGATCGTCGTAAAGGATGATTTCCTTTCTTTTGTTCACTGTAAATGCGTCATTGATGAAACAATTTGGGAAAGGTGTAAATATAAAAAGTAAAAGCTCTTTGGTGTTTCATACTGGTTATGAAAAAAGCAGTCATTGCAAAAAATATTCATAACTTGCTTACGTATTTGATGTTTTTCTCCTCAGTGTTCGATACCTTCATATTTCGTATTACTTCCTAACATTCCTAATACTTTCAATAGTATTACCCCAATGAAACACTAAACCTTAGCGTCAATTCCCCCATTCTTTTATAATTTTAATATAGACGGAGCTATCTTACCAAATTTCCCTTACCTTTTTCAAATGTGATCCTAACATAAGAATCTCACGTGAGTTTCACATGAGTAGTTTAACATGCGAATTATGTTAGATTCACACCTAAAACTAGATTTGAAAAAATCACAAGTGAAAATCGAGGTTTTGAATTAGAAATGTACATTTTCACATGTGATAAAATTCACATGACTCTGAAAAATTCAAATGTGATAAATTTTTCAAATTAGATTTTTCTCACATGTAGAAAAAACCCCAAGCTATTGCTCTAAATTTAAAAACAAAATGCTTTTCTTTCTGAATAAAAGTGTTTTTATTAATATATAACTAATAACACAGTAACTGTAGATAATGCGGTAAGAGGTTCACTCCTTTTCTTCCTCTTTCTTTCGTTTGCATGCTTTTTCGTCTTTTTGACTCTGGCAGTCTTCAACATCCTTTTATTTGACTGAGTTTAAAAAAATGAATTTCATTTCATTATGAATATTCTTTTAGAAAATGCAAACAATATAAAATGAAATAACTTATTAGTGTATTGCTTTAGCCAGGCAGAAAGAAAAGAATAAATGCATAATCATTGTTTCAATTGATATGAATGGAAATCAAGGTATAAAAACTGTATATGTTAAATGCATTCTCTCCTTTGCAGACCAATTAATGCATGTTAATTCTCTTCATTAGTGAGGGGTACATTTAGCTGATTATTAATGCAGGGGTATATATTTAATATCCCCAAACTTAAAAAAAATATTGCACAAGTTTGACTGAAGTAAATGACTATACATGTGTTTGATTGTTCTGACTAATTGATTATATAACCTTGTGTTCTCAAGTCAAGAAGTCTTGAGTATGTAAAGATTCTGAAATCCTAATTAATATCACTAGGCAAAATATCAATATCGATATATTACACTACATGATCGTTTTATAGCAATTAGCAATTTGATTGTTAACATAATTTATTACCTTTTTTTCTAACTTCATAAACTGCAAACATTGGTTTCATCAGTTTCTTTATGATAATTTGTGTTCTACTGTAGTTTGCATGATTCTCCTATCACCTTCCAGTCTACCAATACTGTATTATCTCAATCTCTAAATTAGGTCAATTTGTGTGCGCAAACCCGATATTTGAATGAAAAATTGGACGCCATTATTATTGCTGACCTTTCATATAGATACGTAGGGCATGCACAGAAACATGAGGTTGTACACAATACAGATGTCTATACTGTTATGAACAAAATGATTTGAGCTGTCAAACATTTTCTTACCTTTATTCAATATTTATGAACAATATATCCTTCAGTACAATCGTTGAGGGTTTCTCAATCGTTGAGGCTGAACATCATGCATCCAAATTGAAATGTTGCAGGAAATCCACAGTTTTTTTAAATGCCTGGCTAATGCGCATGCTCTCTGACTGCCCTACACTACAGATAGCTCCAGCAGGGGTTCCCTCTGTGACTCTTAGATTTAAGAGACTGTGCAATCCCTTATCAATACAATGCTACCTATTGGTGTCAGATCCATCAGATTTGAAAAGTTTTTGTTTCCTTAATTCTTTGTTTAAAAACTATTGTAAAATGTTAAAAATATCTAATATGGTGTTTGACAGTGAGTTTATTTATTAACATGTATTAAATAATAATGTTGCAATTGTGGATATGAACAATTAATTGACAATATTAAAGTTAAACAAAAATAATGATCATAGCTCAATATAAATCAAACTGTTTTAAAACAAGTGTACAGCAATATAATTAAATTAATAAAGATATAATTCATATTTTGTTGCTTTACTGTGCAGTCATCAAGAACTGATTTTCATTGTTGACCTTTGATAAATGCTGTGTCTCTTTGCTGTACACTTAAATGACCAAATATGGTAAATGAACTGGGTAGTATGAAACCTTTTTACAGAATGGCGGAGTACAAATATTTCAATATATTAAAAGAAAAAATTATAACCACCCCACCTTCCTTCTCTTAAGTCTTTTTATGATCTAACCTGAGTCTCACATGTGAATTCTGGACTTCAACATCCGAGAAATGTCCAGCTTGTTTATTTATTTTTAAGTCCAAAATCAAACAAACAATCAGATGTGAATTTTATACTTCTTCTGTTCATGCATTAGCAAATCTTGAACAATTAACTACGACAAAATTTCAATGTTAGGATCACGTGTGAAAAAGATAATTGGGAGTTAAAATTATACATTGCTTTGATTCTCACATTTGAAGTAAAGTCTGGTTAGAGTTTTAGTTTTTAATTTTTTTTTCAAGTTTGAGCTAACATGATCACAAGTAAAAACTTTTGCACAGAAATCTTACACATCTCAAATAAGACTCAAATGTGAATCACATGAGAAGATTTGCAATTTCTGTACGGGTGGTCCGTAACACACATTCTAGTAAATGTGTTGGATGCACATATATAATTGATCTTTAAAAGTTGAGGATTTAACTATTTTTTTGACTGCATTTTTCTATTTAAATGCATTTTACTAGTTTTTTTAAGGTGGTGCACTATTGAAACAAACATTATCACAGTTTGAAGCCATCTGTTCAATTTCTTCATATAGATATTGTAAGTTTAATGAAACTCACTTATTATTTTGAAATTTTTTATCTTTCAGAAAGTCTTTTTAATTAATAACGTTCACAAACCCATGCTAATTTTGCTTTAATATGGTCTAAATCCATTAGCAAGGATAAATAACTAACAATATTTAATCATTTGAACTACAAAATTATTCAAAAGGTATGGTGTGTGGTTTTTTATATAAAAAACCATCACCAATAATAGCGCTTTCTTTAAAGAAATTAAAATTAATATTAAAATTGGGACCATTGTTAAACTGTTCAAAACATTATCTAATTATCACTTAGTGAATATTATATTTTTTATCTTCGTCTTAAAATAATTATAAGCAAAAGAAGATGGAAAGTCAACTCTTTTAAATTTCTGTGTGTGTGGTTCTGCCAAACTGGGGGTCTGCCGCAGATACGCAAGTCGTAAAATGGGGACCTCAAATAATCTGGGGACTTGATTTAAGTCCCCAAATTTTTTTTATTGCTTAAATCGAAAAAATAGCATGTTCTAAACCTAAAAAATATCGAAAAGTCTCTAGTCCCATTTTCGGGTTTTCATCAGACATGTGATTACACAGATACCGTGCGGATTGTGGTTGCCATCTTCACTTACGCACCTCTGACGATACACATGTTCGAAATGCGCATGCGCATGTGTATAGATAACGGAAATGCGATTTTGTTGAAGCGGGAGTATTCGTCGAGAAGAAGTCGGACAGAAAGAGGAAAGCCAGGTCAAAGAGTCCTTGATTTTGATCGGAATGTCTTTTATATAAATGAAACTCCGAATAAAGGTATGTTGATTACATGTTCCGATGACATTTATGATGTAAACTTGAAATATATTTTGTAATCTTACTCTGTAACTTTAAGATATTTTAATTTACCAGCGGGTAGTAGGCCTTTAAAAATTCATTTAAAACGTTTAAAAACCGAACATACATGTACCACAAGTATGGATTGAATGTTTTATTGTTAAAATGACAGATGTCCTACGGATCCGGTTTAACGATAGAATTCGGTCCCTATACTTGCTTCGTAGCAAATATAAAAAATATATTGCGTTGTATGTCACCTAAATTTTCATATTATTGGTCTCAAATACCTACAGAGTTTCTCTATTATAATCCCAATTTACCATATCAACTTTTTTTGCAACAAAATCACTGCTACTTTTAACACGTTTGAAAATTCGCTGTTTACTGTTGCCATGTTAATGAAAAAAATCCGAGACATTCCGAGTGCGATATCCGACAAAATGGCAGGCAAATTCAAACGTGTATATTAACAAAATGCCTTGTTAAGACTCATTTAATGGAGACAGTCCCTGAAACGTTCTACTTTCCCATTTTTTCGTGCGTTCACTTGCGCTCCGCGCTCTGCTTATTTCGCGCTCACGGTGCGTTCACCATGTTCGCTAGGCGTTCAGCGTTCACTCATCATTCAGTCCGTTTTCATTTATTTTCATTCGGAACTCCAAAATAAAAGGATTGGTCTTTGAGAGTTACAGCAAAATGAGAAAAGAACCCGCGCGTAAAGGTGGAGAGAAACTTGTATTACACATAAATCATTATTTTAATAAGAATTTAATGTACACATTCTTGAGCAGGTCTGTTTTTTGTTGTTGTTATTTTATGATTTCTTATCATCGCGATAAATTACTACACAAATAATATCTATTGATTCATTTAAAGACTTCGGTAGTTTAAAAACCGAAGAATTCAATCAACTAAACCTGATCATTTGATTCGTTCGGTTTCAATTCAAAATGCTATGGTTCAGGGGTTTTTTTTCGGTTCGATTTGATTAAACAAATATCAGCCTTGACATTTCTCATTATAATTACAATGATAATCTTTACCTTGTAGATTCCTTTACTTAAGGATAACAGACAAAAAATGGTATGTACTCTTTTTAAATTAAATATTTAGAGGATGAAAAACTTGCAGGAAATGAAAAAACTTCTTGGCAAAACTGTATACAAAGAATTCTTGATGATATTATTGGTTCACATGCTAATACAATATCTAGAAACAAGTTTGAAAATAATTTGAAAAAGTATTTTGAAAATATAGTTTTCAGAGACATTAAAATATTAAAGAAAAAGGTAATGGAAAATTCCATTCTACAGCCAATTAATAATTACCCAAAATCTAAACAAGCTTGAAGTTCAACCATGCTTAATTTTTTTCCATTTCCAAGAAGCTTCTTTCTTTTTTGACTCAAAAAGGAATAAGTGCCCACACATTACCGATAGCTAGCGGTTGGCAGATAAGCCATATATTGTAACCCTATTATACATATTAGGTAAATTTTGAATTGAACCGACATCGGTAATTCTGGATCGGTGCACCAAATCGACAGGAATGAATCGCAGTGCACCATGCCCCGCACAGCCCTAAAATACATGGTTACTGTCTTAAAATATAAGCTATATTTGGGGCGAGGGTAAGAAAACGTGACAGAGGGTAAGGCTTGCCGAACCCTTTTTAGGCCTTTGGTCCGAGCCTAAATACCGCTTATATTTCAAGACAGTTATCATGTATTTTGTTTATCCTGCAACAAAATATCACATTTTGCCTATCAAATGAGCTTTATTCGACAAATTTTGCTGCATATAAGCAGTTGAAACCATGACACCATGGCGTATACTAAGCAAGAAAGATTACGTCATAATGCATTTGAACGTCGGTTAAATGCACGAGGCAATTTTGGGGCATTGACTATTCTCTTTGAGAAGAGGACAGGCATACCCTACATATACTATGCCTGTCCACTTCTAAAAAGAGAATAGGGCACTGACCAAATATAGCTTTAGTTTATTGGGTTACCTTTATTCGGTCAATGCAAGGTGTAGTTACAGGATAAAATATTTTAGTTCGATTTGATTGTTTACATATTGATCTGCCCCATATTGATCTTTAAATTTTAACATCAAGGGTGGAGAAACCTTAAAAATTTATAGAAAAAGGTCAGGACTTACATTAAAATAATGTTCGAAATTTTGTAAAAATATTTAGGCCCTAATGATTCGTACATGTACCACAAGAATATTCCACAAAATATTTTAAATTTATGGAAAAAATGTTTTCCACACATTAGACCTATCCTTAAAATTGTTTTTGTCATTAACAATTATATACAATAAAGTGAATTGGAAACTTTAAGGTTGCATTGGAATAAAATCTTTCTTTTTTTTTAGCTCACCGAGACGAAGTCGTGGGAGCTTATGCTATACCCTCGGTGTCGGCGTCGGCGTCCGGACCTGGTTAAAGTTTTTGTTGCAGGTCCTGTATCTAACGTATTACTTGTCATATCTTCACCAAACTTGCATGAATGATGCATGAATGATGCATCTGGACCTACTTATGGACTTGAGAGACTTCGATGCTGAATTTGGGCCATGAATTTCAGATGCTGGAGGAGGTTAAGGTTTTTGGAGCAGGTTAAAGTTTTTGTTGCAGGTGCCCTTTGATAGCCATTTCTAAGTTACTATTGGTCCTAACTTCACCAAATTTGCATGGATGGTGCGTCTTATGATACTGATGCACCTGAGAGGCTTGAATGCTGAATCTGAACCATAGGTTTCGGATGCTGGATGACGTTAAGGTTTTAAGAGCCGGTTAAAGTTTTTGGAGCAGGTGCCCTCTGATGATCATATCTTAGTTATTACTGGTCCTAACTTCACCAAACTTCCATGGATGATGCGTCTCATGATACTGATGCATCTGACAGGCTTGAATGCTGAATCTAAGCCATAGGTTTCGGATACTGGATGATGTTTAGTTTTTTGGAACAGGTTACATTTTTATAGATAATAGCTTGCATAATTGATTAAACTATAATATAAATGAATTGCAGAGGTAGCTTCAGATGCAGAGCCTGATCTCCATTAGCAAGGATGCTAAAAAGTATCCTACCTCACTCAAATCTGCTTGATAGATGTGTTTGTTGTTAAATGATATAACATGATTCCTATGATATAGTATTCTATGATATGATATACTATTGATTTATATGATACAATGTAATATCATACATTATATTGTAAAAAGTTATATGAAATGATATGATATTGTATTAATTTTTTTGTACATTATTATATGATATTGTATTATGATATTGTTATGTATAGTATTGTATATTATTATACAATATTGTACAATATGATATTGTATAATATATTATTTTATCGAATGATATTGTTTCATATTATATTGCAATATATGATATTGTATCATATGATACGATATTGTATATTATAATTATATCGTATCATATGATGCAATATTGTATAATATGATATTGGTTTTTATAATATATTGCTATATAATTCATAAAATTGTATTATATGATATTATAAGATATTATATACACAGCCAATTGTGCCTCACGTGAAATTCACGTGAAAAGAGCTTCACGTGAATTTCACGTTAAGCTTCGTGTGAAATTCACATGAAATTCACGTGAAATTCATGTGAAGTGAAAATCACGTGAAATGTTTCATGTGAATTTCACGTGAAACATCTTCACGTGAAATTCATGTGAAAATTCACATGATTTTCACACAATTTTAACGTGAAATCCCTTTCACGTGAAATTCATGTGAATTATTCATGTGATTTTCACGTGAAATTTCAAACAATTCTTAAACAACCCTGATTATTTTTTTTCAAGATGTGTATTTTACTTCAGTACTGGCTGAGAGTTGTTGAACTCAATTTATAATACTTTCGATTACACCAAAGTGATATATAACCAGATAACAGTAATGCACAACAACAAAAACCCTTTAGCAATTTAACGTTATCTTAACATATATAAATAAAATTAAAAATGTATAAGCATATCAATAAAAGACCATCAACACACATGCTAACAATTTCAAATCATAAAATATTATTTCAATGCTATTAAATAAATTCCGGATTGGAGTCTGAATTGGCTTTGATAATTTGACTGAATGTCGTGCTCGTGCCGACGTCACATTTTACGTCACAGGTTGAAGCAGAAGATAGACTGCACTGTGTATGTTATGCTGTGGACTGATGTTACTTGGGTGCCAATCTTGTAAAGGTAAGCTGTATATTTGTAAAAGAAATAGAGTAGTGACCGCGTAGATCTTGTTGCAGCGCTTTATTTATCTCTAACCGCGATAATTCTGTTTCACTTTGAACATTGACTGTCTCGAAGACACGATCGACACTTGATATGCCTACAATTATATTATACATATAACTATAGCGTGATGCTGATGAGGATATTTCAATGAACTACGCAAATAAAATAATTTAATAACAGTTAACCAAAGGTCACTGTGAAATAATGTTGATAATCAAATTATAATTGAGATCGGTAGGTCTGTCAATCCGAATTTTCTCGGAAAGATCTATACATATTACTAAACTTAAAACTGTGCGGGTTTGATAAATAAAAAGAATAAAAACACAATAAAATTTAATGAAGAGTAAAGGCATTGTGTTTCATACATATGTATTTATTAAAGGTGCAGCTAGATACAGTGGCATCGGAAGCATATTGAAAGTGGAAGGGGAGACTTGACTTCGCCACAACGAAAGATGAAAACGGGATAGATCAGCTTTATTACGAATGGTTATGTTCAGGTTTCGGTGAGTGACTTACCTAGGCCTATTTGTTAAACGAAATCGGCGATTATTTGTAGTTTCCCTCTTAAAAAAACAATTAATGTACACATGTCTTCTTCTTTTTTTAAAAGAAAAGTAGGTTTTAAAAAAATATTAATCACTTTGTAATCATGTACATAGTTTCTTTGTTATTTTATTTACCATCTTATTTATTTTTTCATTTTTTCAAGGGATTGCATGATGTTTGGAAGGCATTGTCTTCATAAGCTGGCTTACACAGAATCTATCATAGAAATTCATTGAGTCTCTTTAGAATATTAATTGTGAGTATTTAAGATAATTTAGCTATAAAGCATTTTGTAGCATTTTTTAAAGTGTTAAAGTTACTAGATCTATATATTTATATCTAGAAAAAAAATGTATATGTATGGTAATATTTCTTACATTGATACAGTACAGACTGTATGTACAGATTGTTGTTTACTATTACAGTGTTATGTATGTTTTAAAAATTATACATGTACAATTGCACCAAATGCCAATTTTTAAATGTACAACTTTTGATATACTAGTACTTGTAAAGTAAATGACAAACATACATTTTTGTAGGCTTCTAAGATGTGGATGGACATAGCCAGAAGATTAAACCATTCCTCTTGAATTCAAAGATTATACTCTTTGCTCTGCAGCTGATATGATGGGGACAATGATTCAAGGTAATATTTGAAAAGTTTTTTAGCTGGATTGTTTGAATGAAGAATAAAATACCATTTTGAATTTTGATAAAGGTATAAAGATTCAGGAATGAACAAGGATATTAAGTTATCACACCATAGGTTTTATTTCATATTAAACATGAAAGAGCTTTAGAAGCATTGTGTAAAAAATTACTAAATTGATGTTTTTTTCTCTTTCAGATTTAAACACCAAAGAGTATCTTTCATCTATTTGTAATACAGAGAAAAATAAAGTTTAAAAAGTTTTATATCAAAGTTTTACTGTTTATTAAGAGGTGGCTGCCAGGTTTTGAATGATCCATATATTTGGATCCGATGGAGGTATTGATTTCGAAATCAATTGACCAATTGAATATATTAATGCAAATGATAAATACGTGTTTTAGAAAGCTAGATTAAGAACTCAGATTTTGAATATTTAAATGTCCTTATTTTGTAGAGGTACAATTATATATACAAGTGCACATGCTTTGAAAACTAATGATAAAACAACTATGAAGGTGTATTTACCATCATTTGAGTGTGAAAACCTAAAGAAAAGGCTAAATAAAGCTATTAGACTTCACGTGAAATTCATGTTAATTTCACGTTAATTTCACGTGAAATTCATGTGAAAAATTTCACGTGAAATTCGTGTGAGTGCTCTTTTCACACGAATTTCACGTGAAATTAACGTGAATTTCACGTGAGGCACAATTGCCTGTGTAATACGATTTTGTATCATATAATACAACATTGTGTATCAAATATGATACAATATCATACAATATTATATGGCACAATATTGTGATGTATTAGGTGACATGATATAGTATCAAATAATGCTATATTGTATTTATATTAGGTATTATGATATTGTATAATGTGATTAAATACAATAATGTATAACACGATACAATGTCATATTATATGTTACAATATCATATTGCATCAATATTTATTACAGTATTATATTGTATTAAATGATATATATTGTAAGTATCATTGGATGCAATATCATATTTTATATTATTGTATTGATTAACTTTGTATCTTATAATATTGTATGAAATGAACATATGATTATCATACAATTTTTTTACATATGATATACGATATTGTGTCAAAACAGTATCCATGGATATCCAAGATCATTAACTATGTTTTTCATATAATATGATAAAGGTGGTTTTATAAAGGTGATGCCTCATAAGGTTGATGCCTCGTCTCGGTGAGCTTTGTAATCTGTGATTACCTATGTTTCTATAATTGAAGGAAACCCCTTCTAATGTATAATTTAGAAATGGATCATTTTACTATATAATATAATATGTTTGCCAAATGCATAAGGGGCTGTGAAAAATGCAGTGATGTCATGATCCTGTTAAATTGTGAAGGTATAAATAATTTCTTAACCTAGCAATAAGTACATAAAAAGTTTGTCAGTAGCCCAACTAGGCATTTTAATTCTATTTAGTATTTCTGAGTATAGTTTGAACTTGTTTGTAATTGTGAAATTGAATGATTTTAGTGTTTGTATTGAAGACTTTTTTATAGGAAAAACAATAGAGGAAAACTGCTTGTGTTTAACAGGGTAAATTCAGGGATTGCCGGGGATTATAATAGAAAGAATTATTATTTTGATATTGTCAGATATCTGCCCCATTTTTACCAAATCTTAGATTGAGTCATATCAAAAACATATTTCCATGTACATTAATCAGAATATGTTTTTTACAATTATTTTGTTATTAGTCATCATTGCTTATTATCTATTTAATATATATTACTATAATCAAGTACCCTACACACAATTGCTCTAAAAAAATTTAGTTCTATTCTTAATAAGCAAATACAACATTGCAACAAATATTTAGACTATCGATGTATAATATGTAATACGTAGAAAAAAACAAAACAAAATTGACGTAAAATGATTATAAAAAATACACTTTTCCCTAGAACGTAAAGAAGGAGTATTCTTATTCGTACGTTACCTGCCTCCACAGCCTTTTTACGGAAATATCGGTCCCATCGATTGATAATTTGTTAACCAATGAATATTGCTTATAATAAATATTGCAACAATTATTTTACTTTCGTGATTATTGTTCGTTAATTATCACACAATATCCTCTGAGAGAATGCTAATTATTCACTGTGTATGAAAGTGTTTTTTTTTCTTCTTCTTTTTAATTACTGAATGGTTATGCAACACCTGCACAGATTTCGCATCGCACTTGTGTAGACCTGGGCTATTTGTTATGGATGCAAATGCAAAGTTGCGGCAAAATGTAGTTCAGTAGGCTGTGCATACATTTAGTAAATAACATGATGTTTTCAAATAATAAATCTAAATAAAATGTCGTGAAGTATTATTCATGGTAAAGTTACAAGTACAGTTCAGCATATTTTTACGTTCGTACAGCGTCACTTTCTCACCATATGTCGCAAGAGAAGAAACCTGACTGTTAACAATCAATTTGTGTCAATTAAAGTGGGTTTGCTACGAATATGAAAAACTATATACAGCGATTTTTTAACAAGTTCAGTGTTTTAACTTTAATATCAACTGAGCAAAGTGAAAATTTAAGTAATGAAAATTCAAATAAATTGGACATGGGGTGACCCATATCTATTCTTGTTTACGGCGGGGGTCATTTTTC
This sequence comes from Magallana ariakensis, assembly GCA_020458035.1. NCBI lineage: Eukaryota > Metazoa > Mollusca > Bivalvia > Ostreida > Ostreidae > Magallana > Magallana ariakensis. The sequence goes on from CM035811.1 coordinate 63,040,327, forward strand.
TACCGGGGGGGGGGGTGGTCATTTCTCTTCCCCGGGACTTTTTTCTTCATTAGAAATAGTGCAATTATTCTACAGCTAGGAGAGAGTGGGGGTCATTATTCTACGTTGGGAAATGACCCCCGGTCTTATTCTACGGGGGTCATTATTCTTCTTTACACCGGCACTGAGTCCGTGTGGGAACAACTAACTGGTTACAAGTCAGAGTTATCTGTCCTGATTTACGAAAATTATATATTACAATTATTCCTAGTATTTACAGGGCTGGCTGGTAGTGGTCGTATTAAGACTTTAGGTTTGAATGTCACTGCCCTTACGTAGTATTTTCCAAAACTGTATGATATATGGTTTACGTTGATTTCACCTTCTGAAAATATCATTGTATACATGTATTTTCTTCTAGATTAATAAATTATTTCACTTCGTTTTCTTAAGAATTTTAACTGTGTAGCATGACTATACCAAATCTTGATTTAAATACTTTGAATCCGATGGCCGTATATAAGTGTACATGTACGCATCCTTTCTCCTTTTTTGAAGACGATGTCATGTAGCGGATTATAAAGCGTACGCTGTTCCAAATTAAAATACCAAAGATTAAATATATTCGTTAATGAAAAATGAAATTATTTGCATGGTGTTTGTGTATTGTGCTATAATTTTGACGAAAAAAGAAAGATAATTTAGTAACAATGAGAGAACAAGGACTTAAAAAGGCTGAACTCAGGATTTCAAGTATTGATCGTAACCTTAGTAACCTTAACATATATAAAAGCATTCACTGTTCTTCCTGTTCTCATATGCTTATCGACGTGACATATTCCAGTAAATATATTCGACACGTATATATCAGTTGCATTTAATATGTGTTAGTAATTTTGGCTGCATTTTCCTATTTTGATTGTATATCTAAATACCAGATTTTTAAACACTAATGTAGTTTTGGAAGAAAATTTGACCGATTCGAGGCCATCTATTCAATCTTTTGCTAGAATATCCTCTATTGTAATGAGAGCTAATTGTTCTTTTGATCTTTCACGAAGTGTTCGAATAAAAAATAATCGCAAACCAATACTTAACTAAAATTCCATTCCAACAATACAACCTTTTCTCATAAAAAAATATTAGCATTTGGAGCGGTTTTTTTAAGAAATAATTAATTACATTGTAGATAAAAAATTTTAATATTTTCATACCATATTTATTTTCACTTTTAGTTTAACAAATAGCAATACAAAGTTATAAAAAAATATTGAATCAAGAATATACAAACTAATTTCAAAATAAAAAAAAAGTAAGAATATTAATCATTGTTGTTTCACTAGATTGAACAAAAGCGTTTTAAGCAAAAGGTATATTTTGTGCTATTTTTTCGTCAGTTGAATAAATCATTGCAATAATTAAATGAAATGGTTAATCTATATTGTGATTAGAAAAATACATGTTCAATGAAATATAAGATATAAGATTTAATGAACTAATCAGACTGAACGTTAGTAAAACATCAATACATTGATAAGAATAAGCACAATACCTTAGCGTCATCCCATGTTAGTTTCTCTTCTCCATAGAAATAAAAGTGACCAGAATGTTTTACCCAGTTAAACTCTGTGAAAAAGATATCAGAATTAACTAAATCAGACTGTTTTATTTAAAAAAAAACCCAGTTCGTTTGCACGCAGGTAAAATAATTTTAATGAGTGTTAAAATATCGGATCGTTTTATTTTTCCTACATCTTAAATTTGATAAAATGACTTTAAGTTATCATATGTCTCTTAAATTCCTATTTGTTTTAAATCCAGAAAGCTCCAAGCTAAAAAAATTAATATGTATTTAAAACAAGAAGTAATAAATCAAAATATATAACACTGTTTAATATATAAATTCAAAAAATATTTAACTAAACAAAATCTAACAAATACAATTTTGAAGACAATTAGAATAAATATATTTTTTTATTAAAGGGCATTATGCATATCTTTTTGTTAAGTGCATTTAATTAAAGTTTGTAATTTTTACTGTGTCACAAAACGTGCAATGGTTTGTTCTTCTTTAATAAACTGGGGTTATCCATGTTTTTTTATCTGTTTCATTATACAAATATTCATAAAAGTAATGAAAATTGTTTTTACGTAACGTGAACCAATTGAAGGATTTGCAGTGTACGATGTTTCCTTACTGTTCATAACTTTTTGCTATACTCAAATTTTTAAATAACAGTGCATAAAATTATGATGCATGGCGATTACATATTACTAAATAGAAATGAAGCTAATTTCATCAAATATAGTGTGGGACTAACAATATTTATTTCTTGCTATTAATTCTCCTAATAATTCTGAGGAAAAAAACAACAACAAACAATCTAAAATATTATGCCTGACTTTTCATTATTTTTTTTTAAGTTTCAAACTAATTTATAATTTGCACTTAAAATAATTAAATTGAATATTTTATACTATTTGCAGGTTCTTGCTTCAAGATCCTGGGGTTTAATTAGTGTCTTAAAATAATTGTCATTATATATTATCATTTGAATAATTTTTCAATCAGACAAATCAATTAACCTGTTTCATAGTGTAGCATTTGTGCAGATTTGCGCCAATAAAAAATCTAAAATATCATGCCTGACTTTTCATTAAACAATATTAAAGTTTTTTAAACAAATTTACAATTTGCACTTAAAATGATTAAACTGAATGTTTTCAGGGTTTCGTGTGTTAAAATATATGTCATAATAGATTATCATTTGAATAATGTTTTTCAATCAGACAAGCAAATTTACCTTTTTCATAGTGTAGCATTTGTGCAGTTTCCAGGACTATATACTGATACAAGTAGCTTCCCTTCTTTACACAGTGGAGTCCAACGCATTGTCTAATAGTTTCGCTGTAAAGAAACTCAGCACAGTGGTCATCTCCAAAACAAAGTATTGCACAATGAACACGACTTGCTACTTTTCCCAAAGGCACTGCAAGGGATGAGTTGGTCATTTGTTTATACAATCTGGAATACAGAATTTGTCTTTGCAGACAATGTACTGAAAATAGGAGAGCAACAAGAAACCAACACGATAATCTAAACATGGTCTTAAATGTATGATCGTTTACTGTTTGAGATAATATGTCTTAACATCCCAAAAACAATTGATGTTCTAACATTAATTACACTTATACAATTATTGATTTTTCTTGATATCTATCGTTGCACACAAATGGAAATATTGATATTTTTTTTCTTTGTTGTTGCCTCTTTGGATGGATGGAATGCTGTTGAAAAACAAGTTCTGCTATTCCCAAATGAAAAAATTCAAATGATTCCCTGCATTCAGAGTAATTGGAAATTCATTATTTAAAGTCTCAAAAGGTTTTACATTCTAAGAAACATTTAGTTTTCAGGGATGGTTTTCAAAACCATCATAGAAAATATATAACGGAAATAAAGACCTTTCAAAATTCAGAGAGAATAATAAGTATATACTAGTTTTTAAATGTTCATTTTGACTCTTTTGGAAAGATATTGTTAGGAAAATAATAGAAGATAGAGCCTCATTCACTTTTTCATCAAATTAGCAGTTAATAAAAAATTCACTTAGTGTTGGTCTAAATTATTGTCTCATTAACAAATTGACTATAAACTTTTTTTTATCAAAAAAATCCTATTCATAAGAAACGTAGCAGATCACCAAACAAATTCTTCATTACTCTCAATTTCAACCAAAACAGCTCACATTTTATGACATCAAGGCAAAAAAAAACAAAAACAAAAAACAAAAAAAACAGAGAGAATGAAATGGCTTAAGTTTTTAACTTTTTCGTAATTAAATCAATATATATATATATATATATATATATATATATATATATATATATATATATATATAAAGCACAGAGAAATTCACCTTATTAGAGCTCCACCTCCGCCCCGGCCGGGGCTTGAACTCACGACCTCTGGAACCCATTCTCCTAGCAGTGAGCGGCCACCGCGCTAACCACTACGCCATCTAGGCAAGACAAAAATCTTGCTTTCGACGACGAAGGGAACCTAGCGCGCTGGTCGCTCACTACACGGTCGTTTGAGATACAGGTGGAATACAGTTAAACGACAATTTGAGAGGATCGGGACGATACACATTGCATAGATATATACATATATAATAAGCACAAACATTGCAATAACTCTCAAATTGACATATACCTGCCCATAGTGAATGATATAGATATACATAAAGCACAGAGAAATTCACCTTATTAGAGCTTATTATATATGTATATATCTATGCAATGTGTATCGTCCCGATCCTCTCAAATTGTCGTTTAACTGTATTCCACCTGTATCTCAAACGACCGTGTAGTGAGCGACCAGCGCGCTAGGTTCCCTTCGTCGTCGAAAGCAAGATTTTTGTCTTGCCTAGATGGCGTAGTGGTTAGCGCGGTGGCCGCTCACTGCTAGGAGAATGGGTTCCAGAGGTCGTGAGTTCAAGCCCCGGCCGGGGCGGAGGTGGAGCTCTAATAAGGTGAATTTCTCTGTGCTTTATGTATATCTATATCATTCACTATGGGCAGGTATATGTCAATTTGAGAGTTATTGCAATGTTTGTGCTTATTATATATGTATATATCTATGCAATGTGTATCGTCCCGATCCTCTCAAATTGTCGTTTAACTGTATTCCACCTGTATCTCAAACGACCGTGTAGTGAGCGACCAGCGCGCTAGGTTCCCTTCGTCGTCGAAAGCAAGATTTTTGTCTTGCCTAGATGGCGTAGTGGTTAGCGCGGTGGCCGCTCACTGCTAGGAGAATGGGTTCCAGAGGTCGTGAGTTCAAGCCCCGGCCGGGGCGGAGGTGGAGCTCTAATAAGGTGAATTTCTCTGTGCTTTATGTATATCTATATCATTCACTATGGGCAGGTATATGTCAATTTGAGAGTTATTGCAATGTTTGTGCTTATTATATATATATATATATATATATATATATATATATAATTGTACAAAATTCCAGTGAATGAACCTAATTCATTACGAAGTTGCTTAAGATGGAAGTTCTCTATTGATTATTTTGTATTCCAGGAGAAAGTGTTTTGTCTTAGACGACAATCCCCTTCAGATGACAACAGTTTGTCATCAAAGTCCGAAAACACGTACAGTGCTTAAGACATATAAAAGGTAGTAGAAATGCATGAGTTTTGCAAATCCGAAAAAAACAAAGGTAAATTCATTGTGTCTCTATGATGAATTATATTCCTTATTTTGAATTTGATTTGGATTTTACTAAAACTATTTGTTTTAGCATCACACTTTTGTTTTATATATTTATATGTCGTAGGCACTTAAACCTGTATCGGAAGAAATCTCGTTATAAAATCTGTATATTTTTTTCCTTTCTGTGTCACTTTCAGTATGCAAGTCCATTTTTAAATTAATCTGTTTATTGGAATCTAAAGCATTTTAAATAATTCACCAGTATCTTTTTAAATGCATCATTTTAATGTTTTCAATGATATTAAATATTAACCCTTTAATCCCCATTGACACATTTGGACGCACTTTGATAATACATGTATTAAAAGTTTAATTACTCGCTTATTTTATATCGTATGATAAAGAAATAGATATAAAAAAAAAAATACAAATCCTCCGGAAAACTGGAGTAATTAAAGAAAATAATTATTAACTAAAAAATAAATCATAGTTCAAATTTTAAATGATTTTTTAGCGCTTCGTTTTGAATGCGTATTGTCGGACAAGGACGGGTGTTACAGCTCGAGAGCACCATTAAAAAAAAATGCCCCATTAATATTGAGTAAACTAGTCATACACCACTTTTTATAACATCTTTGATATTTTCTATGCGTGTTTCATGTGATTGTTTAGAAGAACAACTTTATAAACAGCCTTCAATAGTATTACATAACGTTGTTCATGTATTTTTTAATTTTCAACCACGCGGTATAGGCTAGTATAAATTTGGCCCCCATAATTTGCCATTTTTTAAAGTGTTTCAGGTACATTAAATTGTTGTGTTATTTTTTAGAAGAGTTGATATAAACTATATTTTTCATCTATTTATTTGATTAATTTGCACGCACTGGCAGTATATGACGTCAGAAGTGACGCTATTTTTATAATTCAATCAAAATCAGTGATTATTTGACATTTTTCTTATCTTTTTTCGAATGGGAAATATAGAGCGACGCTTTGAACAAGAACAAAATTTTTGTCATTTATAAGTACTGACTAGATGCATCTTTGGTAAAAATATTTTGTTTGCTCAACCAATCGCTCAATGTTTTCTTAAAGAAAAACTGCTTGAAAACCAGCCGTTTTACGCTAAAAATGCGAAAATGGCGAGAAAAAGTAAACTTTATGATGTCATATTTTTAAATTGTGGGCACTTTATTCAAAATAAAAATTGTGAATAAACTTCAAATGTATATCTGTACAAAGAAAACAAAGAATTACAGTAAGATGATGATGTTCATTTTAGGGGGCCATTTTAGGCTCAAACCATATATAGTCCTTTTGTCAACATTTTATAAAATACGTTCATCTGATATCAAGTCTTTTGCTGAGATCACAACAAGCTGAATTTATCTCCCTTTTCCGTTACTACGCTACAATGTAAACATTGAACAAGCGCGGGATTTCCGAGTTTGACAGAGTAGAAATGGAGTCCAGTTCATCGTATGACGATAGTGATGCCTTGTCTGAGGATTCGGATCTCCAGCTATTCAGTGAACATGAATTTTCATCGGACACAGACAGTGACGATGATACACAGCAAACAGAGTCATCAATGGAGCCAGACAGCCAACAAACAGAGGCGACTGATGATGACTTCTGGTCCTACGATCTCCACCCAGTAGACGTAGCACCATATACGGAAAAAGTAGGGTCAGGTCATACTTTACTGCCTGACGATGACTTGTTGAATTACTTTTATCTAATGATAAACGAAGATTCTTTGAAACCGCGGCTCGGGAGACGAACAGATCTGCAGAACAGGAAATGACTCGCAAAGGTTCCCGCGATTCAAATTGGTACCCCACAACTAGCCCAGAAATGAAAGTTTCTTTGGGATAAATATCATCATTGGAATAAATCATTTACCTCGCATCGATATGTACTGGTCGGAAAACCCATTTGTTGGTAAGTAAAAAAATATGATTTGCATTGCAAGAAATTTACTAAGCCGCCTGTACGATATAAAATACACAAAATTATTATATTGAAAATAATAGAATAACAAAAAACACAACCTGCCACACAGAAGGAGAAATCTTTTTTAAAATATACCCTAAGAATTAATATTTGTTTGTTTTCATTCTCACAGGAAATGAAGGGTTCAAGAACTGCATGACAAGAACACGATTTGAAAGTCAGATATTAGAATTTATCCCTAGGGATAAATTCATTTATACAAACAACAGCAACCTTATCCCTAATCATGATCCTAATAAGGATTTGGTTAGCTTTAGCTAAACCATCGGATCGGGTGTTCACAATCGATATCGGGTTCGGTATCCTTTTTCATCAAATTCTTCAATGATGCTGGATCATCAGATAAAATGTCAGGTTGTAAATCCATACTATCTGACAAGTAGAGTAACCATCGATCGGAAAAACATTGGTTAAGTATACGCTTAGGTACAGTAAGTATTGCCTTTTAACTCAATTTATTCCCAAATGTCGTATTTTATTCATATCAAGCTAAAACTTAGCTATTACGTTATTTCAACGCGTGCTTTAAAAATCCCCAAACATCACTTGTGCAGTATATTCTTCGATATTTAAGAATAAAAAAAAAATCAACAGTTATCATAATTCCCACATGCTATTACATAAATATTTAATGTATGTATACTTTAATTACATACTTATGCTACAATTACTTATGTTATTATGTTGCACTCCTAGCACAATCATAATAAAGATGGCGATGATTTTGGAACACGTGCAGCATCATCATGACGAAGAAAGACAACTCTATCCAGTATTATAACAATTAATAAGAGTTAATGTTCTTTAATCTTTAATATGTGACAACATTTTTTAAAATTTGTCATTTACCATTTTAGAGCTATGCCACTCTTAAGATTTTGTAGCACATGTGTTTTTCCAATGCCTTGACGTCTGTTAAGTATGTGATCAACTACTGTAAGTATTGACTTGCATACATTTAATTTATAATGCAGTATTGACCACTTATAAGTTGATTATACGGTAAAGTCATACATTGATGTGGGTGACACTAAATTAACATTTCAAACATTAATATTTTAGTGATAAGACAAATTTAGATTTAATTTAAATTCAAAAAAAAAAAATATATATATATATATATATATATATATATATATATATATATATATATATAATTTTAATCCTACCCATTTGCTATAGATTTAATACCAAGCTTTTATTTTACACATTTTGCTAAAACGTGTTATGCAATATTGTAGAGTATTGCCACAAGTAAATACTTGCAGCATAAATGCCGACGTTAATCATATGAATACTTGAAACAGCTTCCTAGTCTGCTGACCACCGCTTCCCGATGCATGAGGGATTTGTTCAGACTTTTACCAATGTTCATATCCTCATTTCTACATAGATATTAACAGCAGAGATCTTCTAACAGCGTCCCCCCTACGCAGGTACAACTAAACAACCTCAATCAATGTGCAAATGGAACCTATTTTTAAAATTAACCTATGGCAATCAAGCATAGCTCTTTCAGTTCATTGTTCGAGTTGCCATGTTCAGTTATCCTCGGAAACCCCGGTATGTCTAGGTATGAAATGCACATTTAATCTTCTATTTGCCAGCATTCACATTTCTGGCCATATTGACCAAGCCTTCATTGATTAATATAAAGTCTTATTAACACAATCTCAGGCGCTTGGCGCCCAAAACGAACTTCCGACAGGTTTGGCTTGCTCATTGCAGGCAATTAGCATACATAAATACTGTTTAACCTTTAGGCATTGCAGATTGCCTTATATTCATATTTCCTAATTAATACCTTCCGAGAGTGCAGGACACTATAACATACATAACACCTTTACTTTTAACCACAGTTTCACATCAGTCATTACTCTAACCATTTGATCAATCCTCTGAGGTTTTACACAATTCTAATCTTAACAGTTTACTTTAAATTATTAGTTAGTAGTCCATCCTAAGTCTTCTTTGGTTTAAGTTTTACAGATTTTGGTGTGTTCACTGCCGCTGATAACATGTTTAATCACTTACTAGGGATAGGGATACATTCATTGTCCCATCAGTATTTCTAATCTCTATAGTCATTTATCAGTAACAACACCATATCTTCACTTGCATTACAATTGCACCAGTAATCATTTGCAAGTCACATTGTCAAATCATTTATACCTTGCATATATATTTACACCTTTGGTTAAATGCCAAGCGGTCAGCTTTATTGTCATGGCCACCCGTATTTCTCATTTGTTGCATTCATTTAATCATATCACTTCTCTGGTAAGTCATGGTCTTTATGCACAGACCTCAAATTTTTTATACATGTTGATTAAAAGTACCTGTGTTTAATTCCTAAGGAACGGGCTTACATATGATCCAAACACGCGATATATCCATTACACCAACATCTCCCATCACCACTAAATTAAGTCTGTTTCATGAATTCAGTCGAAGGCAATGGCCATGATTGAATATAGCGTGTCGTAGAAACAAAGGCAGATTTGTGTGTTAGACCAAATTCTGCTTGTGGATGGCACAAATTTTTCTTTAGCTCATATGCATACTTAGCATCAATCAACTATAAACATCTAGGGCCTCCTGCAGGCAGGGTTCAATGTAGTCTACCATTGCTATGATCATAAGTACCCATACGCAATTTACAAGTTCAAATATTTCGCAGTTGTCAGGAAGTAGCATTAAGCGCTAGTTTAACCTACTCTTTGTGGACCTCATCTAAATTTTTTGTCCCATGTCAGCTTCAGACATATTTTATCATCTCAAATCCTGGCAACCATTTAGCATTCATTCTCAATCATCACTTATTACCCATAAGATGTTTTTCCATGTGTCACCCACAGACTTATTGCAGCACTTTCAACATCAAAAATTTAAGCACTCCCTTATTTACAAGCTGCATTGTTGATCTCGATTCACCACATTACATTATGCATCTCATTGTAAGGAATCTAAGCTTTCCTCATGTACCACAGTACAATCACTCCTGATCTCTACAAATAATCAAGTTGGTAAGCAACTACTTCTCCACCCAGCCAGGTGGATTCTGCTGTTTGACACAAGTTTTAACAAATTATTTCAAGCATGGTCACCTGCGGAGGCCAGTCGCTTATCTAATAACTACCACATTATACTTGCACGCAGTTTATTCATACTTCACCCCTCACATAGACTTTTAAGTTACATCATTTCAATTACAAATTTAGTCTACTTGTTCGGGGACAACATGTTAAGGTACATCACTCACTTAGACTTGTACTTTTCAAGACACATAGTTACAAGATGTTGATTTAAATGTTCGTTAAACTATCAATTCAATTACTTGTGTAGTGGTTTTAGTATATGGCTTGTCAACTCCATATTACGAGTTTGAATCCGTTTGGGATTTTTGTTAATGTTTACGCAATCAATTTTTGAAAACAAATTTTTATTTCCAAATTCAATTTACTTAACCAGTCTGGCTTATATACTCCTTCCATCCTAATATCTATCATAATCACTTAATTTTATGCCAATCTTAAACTAGTTTAAGATGTAGCGATTCACCTTAAAGCAATTAATCAACATTTATTTCAGATTATGGTTGTACTAACCATCCTAGCTCCATTCCTATCACATACACACTTACAAGTCGGGATTCATGCATATCTATAATCCACCCTTATTGTAAACATGTCATGAATACAATACAAAGGTTCTTTCTGCCTTTGAGCTCGAATAAACTTATAACAATTGGTATGAGATTGGGCCAACTTGTGCATATAACCCAAGCATTTACATTCAACAGTCTTCTCGCTGACTTATTATACAATGTCTTGTTAATAGTACATCAATTTAACCTTTATGGTTTCATTGATTTAAAAGTTTTACAAAATTTTACAATTATCTATTATTATCTATTATCCATTTTTAAACATGTTTAGTTTACAACAAGTTAATATCCCAACAGGTCAATGCAGGTTGATCTAACGTTCATTGTTGTTCTGATTTAGTAAAAACCTATTTCTGGCCCATGCTCCCAGTTGCCCCTGTACCCCCCCCCCCCCACCTTTTTCATTTCTGGTCATGGCTTACCCTTAAACTTCCCCTCATCCCTCTATCCCTGTGCTCGCCCCTTCAAAGGGTTTTGGGTTGCAAATCGTCTGGCGGACAAACACCTTGGCTAAGCTGTTTGTATGGCGGAATTTGCAACATGGCAAGGTTTCTCAGGTCTTTGATGTTGGCAACTGTTCCCAGGGCCTGCTCAAAGCTTGGGAAAAGGTGGTCAACTGTGCCCAGGGTCTACCTAGCCTTAGCCATTAACCCGCTTTAAGCAAAGCGCTATTTATCTACTATTTGATCCATTCATTATTTATTGACTCAACTCATCAATGGACAATGATGATTGATATTGATTGATTAATTATGAATTGATTGATTCAATAATCCTATTGCTAATGCAATTGATCTATATTGATTGATCAAACAATTTGATTGATTGATTATTTATGGATTGATTGATTGAACAATCCAATTGCTGATGTGATTGATTTATATTTATTGATTATACTATTGATTGTTGATTTGATGATTGATTGATTGATTGATTGATTTATTGTGCAGCCATATACCTGGCCACCAATTGGGTGGCAGGTCGGTTGTTTAAATGCATGTTCAATTTCAATAAATAAGCAATGACCAAAAACGCCAGTTGGTGTTCAGCTGTTGTCTTTTATAATGGAAGTTATCACTAAGGATAAATTCATTTATATAAGCAACAGCAACCTTATCCTTAATCATGATCCTAATAAGGATTTGGTTAGCTTTAGCTAAACCATCGGGTCGGGTGTTCGCAATCGATATCGGGTTCGGCATCCTTTTTCATCAAATTCTTCAATGATGCCAGATCATCAGATAAAATTTCACCCAAACCCTCCCGCACATTTGAATTGTGTCATGATGGCGTCAATTTGTACGACTGTCATGTTCATGTTCATGTAACTTAATTATTGTCTTGTCAGTTTATTGAACTTGATTATTTTGCAACCAAATTACAACGTTACAAATTACAACGTGGTTGTTATTGTGCATACGGCTACTATTTGAAATTATTTATTTGGACTCATGTTTGAAAAGCTATAAACAAATTTAATCATTGCCAGCAATTATTCAATCATGTTCATTACTTTGACATTAATCGAAGTATATCAGATACTGCTGTGCTCTTTGTTTTATGTTCCAGTCAACAATTCGGGCTGGACTTGCTATTATTAACTACCAGGATTCCTGTTTCACTTTGGGCTTTACCTCGTGTTTGGCATCAACACAAGACTTGCTATCACCAACTACCAAGATAACCATTCTCAGCATGGGATTCAATTCACTCCGGAACAGTGTCAACACGTGACTTACTACCGCCAACTACCAGGACAGTAATTCCCATCGTGGACTTTATTTTGTGCTCAGTGCCACGATACCGATCTTCGTCATGGCATACTTCATATTCATTTCTTCTTGTGCTCCATCTGTGATTACCATTCAAATTGGTTATTTAAACTCTAGAAAATTGTTTGTTTTTCGGAATTTGCAACATGGCAAGGTTTCTCAGGTTTTTGATGTAGGCAACTGTTCCCAGGGCCCGCTCAAAGCCTGGGAATAGGTGGTCAACTGTGCCCAGGGTCTACCTAGCCTTAGCCATTAACCCGCTTTAAGCAAAGCGCTATTTATCTACTATTTGATCTATTCATTATTTATTGACTCAATTCATCAATGGACAAGGATGATTGATATTGATTGATTGATTATGGATTGATTGATTCAATAATCCTATTGCTAATGCAATTGATCTATATTGAGTGATCAAACAATTTGATTGATTAATTATTTATGAATTGATTGATTGAACAATCCTATTGCTGATGTGATTGATTAATATTTATTGATTATACTATTGATTGTTGATTTGATGATTGATTGATTGATTGATTGATTGATTTATTGTGTAGTCATATACTTGGCCACCAATTGGGTGGCAGGTCGGCTGTTAAAATGCATGTTCAATTTCAATAAATAAGCAATGATCAAAAACGCCAGTTGGTGTTCAGCTGTTGTCTTTTATAATGAGTTATGAGCAAGATACACTCTTTGTCTTTATGTATATAAATGGATGTTCCATGCAATGCAGTGGTGTCGTTTCATCAATATTTCATCAAAATTGAATGAATACCAATTTTCGTGTATTTCTTTGTCGAGTTGATCCACTAAATCAAATGTTTATCAAAGAGCAATATCCAGAATGTAAGTATCCTTGGTTGGAAATGGTGATTGATAATATTAATATTTCAGAAGAATTAGAATCAATGAATTGATATTGTTAATCGTGTTTCGTCTTGAAAAAAATAAATCAGTGCGTCTGTGTAGACATTAATTCCATTGGTTAAGTGCTGACACTAACGCCACATAAGCAAATACGGCACTAAACACATCATGATAATAAACACCAAAAGTCCGACAACTTGTTAACCTGAACATTGGAAAATCAATAATTATTGTATAGAAAAGACTTTTTTTTTTTAGTAATTTAAAATTCTTTTTAAAACGCCAATATAGTCATCCATGTAATGTTTAAATAATATGACTGAGGAATAATAGTATTAGTTTAATTGTTTTTGGCTGGCGACGTTTGTAAGTCGCTGATGGCCAACTGGTTCTCGTGATTTTGCAGAAACGCTCTTTAGGGTTTGCAAATTACCATTTAGTAGACTCATTTCATCTATTTTACATAACTTATAACAAAGCAAGTAATACGAATTTTTAATGTTATTTATCGTGTTTCATGTAAGTCTTTTTTCCATCCCTCTTTTATGCTTAAGGGAATAATGTATTTGTAGAAAAAAGGAAACCTTATCTCACTTCAAAAACCAATTTTATTTTAAGCTTTCAGGATTATGTTGTGTTTATCTTTACTCCTGCATGTTTTAAAATGTTATACTTACACACTTTTCAATTAAAAAAAGGTTTTTCGTCAAAAATATATGATGTAGAAAAATCATAAATCTTGTTTTATCAAAATATGCCAGTTAATATACAGTTATTGACTAAAACTTAAATACATCCAGTTTAGTTAAAGTATCTAAATTTATATTTTCATCAATTTTTATTATGATTTATTATGACTTAAATTTTGAGCTTTGACAATACCTCACATTATATCCATCCAGGTTTTAAAAAATTAGTACCATTGTCACCTGACTTGGTACACCGGTCGTCCTTATTTATTTATATTTATTTATTTTTTAAACTGCAGGACAACCCATACGTCCTGTACAGAATATGTGTGTACTTCATCACATCATAATTTCACTGTGTCAGTGCATTTGAGAGGAGTAGCAGGAATTGAAAATATATCGTATCGAGATTGAAAGTATAATGGTATACTAAAATGCATTCACCATAGGTTCACAGAGCAATTGTTCTCGCATTATGACTTGACTTAAATTGGCTTCTCTAATGTGAGATAGCAGTGTTACATATTTTCTGCCTTTCACTGTGTCACTGTGAAATAAGCATAACATATATCATATTAATTTGCGTTTCTTATAAAAATAATAAATATAATGTTAACAATAAGGCATAATGTTTCTTAAAATTCGATCATATTAAAGGCGAATTTCGACCGATACAAGTGTATAAAGTATATATGAATGTCACATAAAGACAATATAACCTTTTTTAAAGGAATCGATGATTTTGTACAGACCTACTGGTCATATGTAACAAGCGCCTAATTCTATATTATAAAACTTATCAATGGTACAATGATAACACCAGGTATAAATGATTACCTTCAGCGCAGAAACATGTAACATGCTTGCGTTTTTATTAACGCTTCCTTTGCCGCATATTTGAAGTTTCTTGCACTAGATATACATACTAGCTGCATTTCTGTCCATCCGAGTATTTTTTTTTTTCAGACCAAGAGCTACAAACCTGCAGCTAAGAGCTTACACGAATTAAAATTTTGCAGATACTTCCCTTATTTAAGTGATGCCTTTTTGGAAATGTGGCGCAGAAAATGTTTGTGTAATAACGCTATAAACAGTAAAGCTGCCGATCTCAGTGGATTTTTGTTCGATTGCCGGGATATTTGAAAAGACAACGAACCGTGTACATTTACAAGACATCACATATCAGTTTTCTTTTTATTTAACTTTCAAAACAATAACTTCAGTCCTTTTTAGGAGTTGATTTTTAATCAACTCTCCTATGCAGTTACTCTGGCAAACCGAAAGTGAAACAGTGTTTGGACCTAAGCACAAGTCATCACCGCTGACAAGAGTTAGTTCTTGAAATAATAGATAAATGCGGTGTAATCACTGTAATGTATGCTGAACCATTGTTTTTCAAGAAAACGTATTTATATATACCTTGAAAATAGTCAGATTTTAAACAGTACGAACAATTTAGATATTTTTTGTAGTCGTATGTATTCCTACGCTAGAGCGTTCAACCAGACGCTCGGCTGTCTCCGTAAATCTCCGACAAGCAGAGAGTCTCTCTTGGTAGTTGGAGATTAACGGAGACAGCCGAACGTCTGGTTGAACGATACTAGAGTTCAATGTTGCTTGAATCCAGACATGTGTACAATTTTTAGAAATATTTCGATTACTGATACATAGTTTAATGGAATTAATTATATCTTTAAATATTACACAACATGATTCATATGGGGTTTTCTCGAAATTCTTGTCGGGAAAGTCCGAAAATTCATATTATAGAAATGTGCGTAATTTAAATAGAGATAAGAAATTACTTGTCATGCTAAATAACATATCGTTGATTCTTAAATAAATAATAATCGATAAAATCAACTCCCGTCAGTACTTCAGTACTTTGATTTTATACTATACGTTTGTGCTTACGTAATTTAGGACGGTCGATTCTGGGTTTTTTTTTCAAAATTACACAGGTAAACAGTATTGATGAAAGAGTCGGTTCAGCCAAAAAGTGGATTAATTCAATTTTATGGCTAATTAATATCTATCATTAGCACCTTCCAAATGGCTTCTTCTAGTGTCACTTCCATTTATCGTGTCGAGGTAAAAATGTGATCAAGCATGGCGTTTGTTCACTGTGACAAAATCTAGCTGTCTATTAGCGGCTGTAAACATAATTAGACGATACCTCTATTTGTGTAATTTATAAATTAAAAAAAAACTGGCTAGTCATTTTTTTCTTTTTAAGAACCCTTTTTAATTTCACATATGTATATACAACAAGAAATATGTGTACATGTATATAAACTTAGATTTTAGCCTGTCATCCCTCTTTGTCCATATGTCTGTTAATGGATTGTCCATGTAGTGCAATAGAGTCGTTTCATTCATATTTCATCAATATTGGATAAAAATCACTTTTCGTGGATTTCTTTGTTGAGTTGATTCACTAGATTAAATGTTCGTTAAAATGTAACATCTAAAATTTAAATATCTTTGGTTTAAAAAAGAGATGGATCATATAAATGTGTCAGAAGTATCAACATCAATGAAAGGATGTTGTTATTCGTGTTGCGTCTTGTAAAAAGTGAATCAATTTGTCTTTGTATACTTATTTCCATTGGTTAATTGCTAATACTAACATAATAACCAAATATAACACTAAATACATCGTGAAAATAAACACCAGAAGTCCGACAACTAGTTAACCCGGCCATTTGAAAATCAATATATAAAAAATACTATTTTAAGTATTTCTAAACTCTTTTTGAAACGCAAATATAGTCAATCGTGTAATGCGTGAGAAATATTTATTATCTCCAGTAACTCGAGAATAGGGTCGTCGCGAAATAAAAGCTGGTTTACAGTGATCATCAATTTTTACATGTAATCTTAAGTCTTAGTTGGAATTCCTTATTTTCCACACACGAAATAATGAGTGATTATATTAATATCTCATACTGCAAAATGTTTTTAAATAAGTCATGCAACGCACATTAGACAATTAACTTTCTAAAAAATTTGAATCCGAAATGGCCATAAGATATATTTAGTAACATGGTTTGTAGATGATTATGGTTTGAACGTGGTCAGTAAATTCAATTCGGGGCGAGAGCAGACCACGTATAAACCAGGCAATTATACTATATCGATTCTGATTTGATTTAATGAGAAATGATAAGTAATAAACAAATATCTACCAATTTTGAACATGATACAAGTTTTAAATTAAGTACACCATCAGAGGTCATAATACTCGTACAATGGCATATGTATGCGTAAGCGATGTATATTTTTATACGTATTGTTGTATGGAATGTACAGGTGTACGTGACAGCTCTTTAGTAAGTATTTTATAAAGATTAGCAGGAAGAAAGATTTTGTTCAATGCTTAGACAGAAACATGTATGTATTCAACAAGAGTTGAAAACTTTATCGTTTGACGTTAACTGATTCAATTTCAAGTATAACGTATATCATATCTATTTGCGTTTCTAATAAAAACTAATAATTATGATGAAAACAATAAGGCATAATGTTTCTTTAAACTCAATCATATTAAGGGTGAAGTTCGACCGATGCATGTGTATTCAGGATATATGAATGTCATAGGAAGGGAATAACAGCATTTTAAAAGAATCAATGATTTTGTACAAACATACTTGCCATATGCAACCGATGCCTCTTTTAATGACAAATTCATAAATAGTATAATAATACATGTAACACAGGGTATAATTAACTGAATAGTTTCAGCACAGAAACGGGTAACATGAGTGCGATTTTATTAACGTTCCTTTGCCACAACTTTCTGTCTAAGCATTGAACAAAATCTAACTTCCTGATAATATGTAGAAAATACAAAATATAAGTTTCTTGTTAAAGTTTCTCGTAAAAGTAAGTTTCTATGAGTTTTACTTTAAAGACTTCTTGCGCAGAACATATTATGTCGATCCTTCAGAGACTTCATTAACTTTAAAGAATGTTTTTTATTAATTTTTTAAAAATAACCACATTTTGTTTTTGGGTGTATGTATTTTAATAGAATATTTACTATTTTAATAGAATATTAGTGACCACAATGTGAGGTATATTATAAAACGAGAAAATTTGGCGCATACGTATTTTAGCGCAAACGCAGGTGTCAGTACATTGGCGCAAATAAATCTTAGCGCACGCACCTTTTCTTTTTAAAAATACAAAACATGTTCTTGTTTGAACAACAATTACGCCATAATTAAGTACCGTGTTCACTGAAGCACGTGAACACAACGACTTTGATTTCTATCTTGCATACACGGTAAACTGTCGTTGAGAACAATACACTTACTTTTGTCTAAATCGTTAGTAGATAGATATAAAAACATCAATAACTGGCGATGATGTGTAATTTTTGTTGGTTAACATTTTTGAGTTATTGGACTTTGAAGTTAACGTGTCGACCTTGATAAAACTAAGTCCCAAAACTAAAAGTGAGGGAAAGCGAATTTTAAATTTTAAAAAACACAAAAAAACGAGGTATCTTCTTATTTTCTTTGTACCATGGATCAATCATGTACTGTCAAAGTGGACGATAACCACGCTTGATCACATTTTCTCCTCGAGGCGCTAAATGGATAAATGGAAGTAACATGGGAAGAAGCCCAATTTTCAAGGTGCTAGTGAGAGATACTAAAAAACAATTAAAATTGTATTAATTAATCAATGTTTAGGCAGAACTTACCCAGTAACCCATATCGTTTACATGTGTAATTGTGTAAACAAACAGAATCGACGGCATTCGACATTACGTAAACGAACACTTCTATAAAGCATTAAAAAAGGATTGAAGTTATTGTTTTGCAACTTGATGAAATGGAATACATCTGGTAAATCGTGGGCGCACTATTAATTTTAGCGCTCTGAGGCAGTTGCGCAAATGGCGCTAAAATTTCTAGTGCACCATTTTTCTCGTTTTACAGTATACAGTTATACATTCTCCAAGAAATGAACACATGTTCAATATGCTTGCGAAGTAAGAAGACCGATCTGTGCAAGATAATTTAATTACTCAGAAATACGCTCTCTTTAATTTAAACTGAGTGCAGCTTTTTTATTTCCTTTTTTCCTATATTCTTCTATGCTGAACTTTGAACCTATCTTGGGAACCCAGTATTGGTCTGAGGGTCAACAGTTAAGTTAAGTTAACTTTAACAGTTAAGAATCTAAAAGTACCCATTCTTAGAATGCTTGCCTATAATCCAACAAATTTTATTTTTAACAAGTTTTACATAAATAAAAAATTAAATTTTGAAATTTGAACACCTATTGGGGTATCTGGCAGTATTGATACAGGGTCACAGCTTCAACAATTAAGAATCTACACTATTTGAGTTTGTTTGCATAGTAATCTCACTTATTGTAGCATTGTTGTTCTTAAGGTATCCGATCCATATTAGGACCTATTTTTTCTAACCTTGAATATCTATCATGTATTAAATACTCTGATATTAATTTAAAGCATTTTAGAGTAGAAAAAGATTTACGGAGAGAAATTTTCAAAAATATTATTAACTAAGCAGTAATTAATTAATGAAGATTGCATTAATGTCTATGGGGACATGCACATTTTTTAAAATAAAAAAATAAATATTAAGAATATCAATAAATGCTTCGGTGAAAAGATGCATTTCATCATTAGGAATACAAAAAACTATTGAAAATGAATTTTATACCGTATATATTTTTTTATAATTAATTTTTATAAATTAAAAGCAAAGGGGAGCAACTCTTCAAGAAAAGAAAAAGGTCATTTATTAGGACACATTCTGCTCTTACATACTGACACTTAAACATGAAAATTATGTCCAAGTATACTAAGTATGAAGCCCATATATATATGTTATGCATCCAGATTCATTGAATCTGGGGCTATTATGGATCGGATACCTTAAGAAGATTTTTCTCTATATATTTACTATGTTAAACTTTAAACCACTCATGGGGTCCCAGTGTCATATAATATTTTGAACCCCACGATATATTGAACCCGGGTTCAAAATATCGCTGTGGTATATATATTTTGAACCCCTCTTAAAATATTGAACCCCGGGTTCAATATATTATGGCCGTGATATATTGAACACCCCTCCAATTTTCATTGCTATATATTATGGCCGTGATACTTTGAAACCCCCTCCTCATTCCAATTCCCTTTGGAGAGGGGGTTTAAAATATTATGTCTGTGATATATTAAACATATATATACATACATATTTCAAATTCCAATGGGGTTCTGGTTGGGTGGTTTTTGGGAAGGAATTTTTTAAACATCCACCTTATTTTCACTGTTTCATAAGTATCTCCCTTTTAAGAAAGGTTATTCCCTTTATTCTAATAATTTATATTTGAGTTTGGTTTAATTTGGCTAAGTGGGTCTAGAGAAGCTAAACATGGAAAAGCATGATAAATCATGATAATTTATTATGTAACTTTAGTGTTTAGACAAATAAATCTTAAGCTTAGTATAAAATTAAATGATTATACTTATGTAAAAGGTATCAATTTTCTTTCCCAGTCAATTTGAATATATTATTGTGTGATATTTCATTTTTTGGCGGTTTAATTGTTTTAAAGATTTTACAAAAAAGTGAATCTATTAAAGCTTAGAATTATTAACAAATGACGTTATTTTATTCAATAAAATATTTAATATTTGAAGATAAAATATATATTTGACCTCTATACATGTTTGAAAAGTTAAACTTAGCAATTGTTATGCATTTGTCAACAACAACTAAAAGCATCAGGTCATTAGTAATTCCCAACCAAAACAAGTTTTTTCCAATTCCACATATCTTTACACAGAGATTAATTTAAATTAGTTTAATGATGGCCACGACCATCAAGCCCTCTTAAGCCAATAACCTGCAAGTACAAATGCTGCAAACGGATTTGGGTAGGAATCTCTGGTAGTATGGTGTTCTTTTATATGCATGCCTATAGTTTCTCAGCAAAGCTGAATACATGTACCTCAAAATCAGCATTGTTTACTATATTTCTCTTTCATCACCCATTCTTTTTATCTCCCCAAGTCAAGGTTTTCTGATATGCTCTGAATACTGGAGTGATCAGAAACCCAAATTGACTTAGAAAGATGAATACAACTATTCTCAATATAACTTCAAAACAGTTTGAAGTATGATATGGTGTAGGCCTGATATGTATAAACAACTTGCATTAGCATTGCTAAATTCATCCAAGTTATGCAGATATTTAAGTCAGGAGAAACATTATTTTTACCATGCAGTTATGCAGGTTAATTAAAGATGTGATGTAACGAATTAAGGTTCTCCGATCCTCAGCCTCAATTTCTTTTTTCATCATAAAAATGAAATTTTTTTTTAACCTTAAAAAATTTCATTTCATTTCATTTATAAAGGTTGAAAGAAAAAAACAATTTTTATGATGAAAGAAATACTTTGGGGTATCCTTGGGGTTCTTACGGATATCCTTGGGTGAAGTTCCTTGGATACCTTGGGACAACCTTTAGGAATTCCATTTAATCCCCTTGGTATCAAGGTTATCAATTTATATTTACATTCTACTGTGTTTTTCTATTAAATTATGTGATCTTTAAATGCCTCTAAATGCAACAAGTAATCACTGGTTACTCAACGGTTAAAATGACGAGTTTTATTATGACGTCCCAAACGTTAAACGCTGTAAACTGCAACGTCACAAGCGAAAATCAAAGTTCACGCTTTTGGCTAATACTGTGGCTCTTCCATCAAGACAAAAAGTTAAAAAAATGTTAATATAAGCATTAAATCCTGAGTTTAAAAAAAATCATGATTCAATGCTATAGTATTGTTGGGGTAGTTGTGGGGTTCCATGGGGTACCTAGTGGTGCTTTTGGGTTCCATTGAGTCCCCAGGGGTATCAAGAGTTATAAATTGGATTATTAGGGTATCATAGGGTTCATTTGGGTATCCATGGGGTACCTAAGGGTGACTCTGGGATACCAATGAGTCCCCAGGGGTATCATGAGTTAAACATTTTTATAAATTTGTATTATTAGTGTGTCCTTGGGGTTTCTTGGGGTATCATTGGGGTTCCTTGAGATTCGTTTTAGTATCTTTGGGGTTCGTTTGGGTATCCATGGGGTGCCTAGGGGGTGTCTCTAGGATACCTAATAGTCCCCAGGGGTATTAGAATTTTAAATTTGTTTTATTTGGGTATTTGTGGGGTTCCTTGGGGATCCATGGGGTTCCTTGGGGTTAAAAGTCAAACCCTCTTTTTGTTTTTCTTTTTTTTTTTTGAATTTCAATATTTAAATGCTAAGTTAATGCAGAAGTATGTTTTAACTGGATGCCACAGGAAGAAAGCAAGAGACTCAATAGACCAGTTTAAATACCCCTGTTACCGTTAAGAATGATCAAATGGAATATGGCAACAAAATATTTTTAAGTATTCATGGCAGTTTTTAGATCGTTCTCAGGCTGATTAACAAATACATATGTAAGATTAATGTCACGATCTAGTCGGGACCTGATTAGGTGAATCGATGCTTGGATCACCAATAAATCCAATACTTCTTATTATATTTTATTGGATAATATTTCTCTCACAAATGAACTCAGTTAAATACCAGCAAGGTGTGTCGTTCCATTTACTATTCCAAATAATATCAATGCAGTCAGCAGAGAGAACCACTGAGGAATATATTTCTTTAGAAGTCAAATAATTTTCTCACAAATAAATTGGTTGTAATAAGAGCAAGGTCTGTCATTCCATTTACCATTCCTTAGAATGTCAATACAGTCACGAGTGAGGGCATTTGACGAATTAAATAAGCTCGGCTCGAAAATGTTCCAGTTGGTAAAGTCAATGGACGTGTTTGAATGGTCCCACACGTAGTGACCTTCAATGCCCAGGTCGTTACCTCCCGTCCATGCTGTACACGTACGATAAATATATAAATTGGATAAACAATCGTCTGAAAATAAACGAATTCTTTCTTATTTATATAAAATAAATGTAAAAAAAATATTTTGACATGTACATGTATGTTATATTAACGCAGTAGTTTCGATACGCCTTTACAGCCGAACAAGTTAGATATGCTGAGTGCCGTCATATTAGATTTATGAGATCATGAACTACTGTTGAGGTATTTCATTTCATGGTTGAGAAGGTTTCGTAGATCGACATTTTTTAAAGGTCCTTGATATTGTTTTTTCGTGAGTTCACTTTCAAATTATTTGAATAAATAAAAAAAAGCAACAACTTTTTTAAGATATTGATTTATGGGTGCATGTCAAGTAATGCCAATTAACTCAATGTTGAGCCCCTCACAAATGTTGATGATTTTAATGTGATTCAATTAACCTCCATTGATAAGTAACAAAGAAATAGATAATCATCTGAAATCGATATAAAATTACATAAATCTAGTCTTGCTGCTCATAAATTTTACAATACATTATATTTATCATATCTTAACAATCAATATTGTTTGTATCCTTATAATAAAATGTATCAAATATAACATTTCAACCTTTGAAACCACAGCTTTATTACACTTTATATCAATTTAAAAAGCAGATATGGTATGTTAGTTTCATTTAACTCAAAGACAAAATTACCTTTTAAAAGAAATGTAGCCGCCAGCCAATCAGATTCCTCTTTTGTTTCAATTTCTACCAAATGTGCACATTTTTTCTGGCATTCCAGCTATTTTGCATGAAAAAAACTTATTTTTAAATAAAGGGTATACTGAATGAATAATGTAGCATTTCAATTTCAAAAAAGAGAAGATATACTTAAAAACAACAACAACAAATGGAATGTGTGTTTCTTAAGTGAAACTAAAACTAGAAACAACACATTCGAA
The DNA here is from genome assembly GCA_020458035.1 of Magallana ariakensis. Classification (NCBI taxonomy): domain Eukaryota; kingdom Metazoa; phylum Mollusca; class Bivalvia; order Ostreida; family Ostreidae; genus Magallana; species Magallana ariakensis. The sequence continues at coordinate 63,064,411 of CM035811.1, forward strand.
TAATGAGTCAGTATGGGAACAACTAAATGGTAAAAAGTTAGAGTTATCTGTCCCGATTTACGAAAGTTATGTATTACAATTATTCTCAGTATTTAGAGGGCTGGCTGGTAGTGGTCGCTTTAAGACTTTGGTCACTGCGCTTACGTAGTATTTCCAGCACTGTATAATAATGATTTAAATTGATTTCACCTTCAGAAAATATCGTTGTATACATGTATTTTCATCTAGACTATTAAGTATTTTTACTGCGTTTTCTTAAGAATTTCAATTCTGTATTATGATTATACCAAATCGTGATTTAAATATTTTGAATCAAACGCCCGTATTTAGGTGTACATATACGCATCCTTTCTCCTTTTTTAAAGACGATGTCATGTAGCGGTTTTAAAGCACACACTGTCCCAAATTCAAATACCATACGATTAAATATATTCGTTAATAAAACAAAATCACATGATTTGTGTGTATCGTTCTATACTTTTGACGAAGTTAGAACATTACTTTATTACAATGAGAGAACAAGGACTTGAAAAAGGATGAACTCAGGCTTCCAAGTATTGATCGTAACCTTGGTAACCTTAACATATATATAGAAACATTAACTGTTATTTCTGTTTGCACATGCTGATCGACGTGACATATTCAAGTAAATATGTTCGACACGTATATATCAGTTGCTTTTTATATTTGTTAAAAATTTTGGCTGCATTTTCCTGCTTTGATTGTATATCTATATACCAGTTCTTTTTAACACAAATGCCGTTTTCAAACACATGTTTAACGATTCGATGACATCTATTCAATGTTTTGCTAGGATATTCTCTATTGTAATGAGACCCAATTGTTCTATTGTGATCAGAAAAAAAATGTTCACTAAAATATTAAATATAAGTATTAATAAATTAATCAGACTGAACGTTAGTAAAACACCAATACATTAATAAGAGAACCAACACAATACCTTGGCGTCATCCCATGAGAGTTTCTCTTCTCCATATAAATAAAAGTGACCAGAATGCTTTACCCAGTTAAACTCTGTGAAAAAGAATGATATTAGAATTAACTAAAGCAGACTGTTGTATTAAAAAAACCCAGATCGTTTGCACGCAGGTCAAAACATTTTACAATTTACAAATTACAATATCGGATAGTTATATATTTCCTACATCTTAAATTTAATAAAATGACTTTAAGTTAACATATGGCTCTTAAATTACTAATTGTTTTAGTTTTAGAAAGCTCCCAGCTAAACAAGAAATAAATATGTATTTAAAACAAGAAGTAATAAATCAAAATATATAACACTGTTTTCTTTATTCAAACAATAATAAATCAAAGAGGAATTGAAGTTCATAACAATCATTAAATTCATTCTACTGAGCCTGTAGAAGTCATCTCTTGTTTAGACACCAAAATTGCTTCACAATCTAATTGCAAGTATATTTCTTAACACATGAGAAATTCGAAAATCAAAACAAGAGAAGTCAAGATAAAAAAAATATAACCAAAGAATATTGCCGCTGGCCAGAAAATGAATTATCAAGGGGAACATTATTTTACGACTAAAAAAAATCAGACAAATACAATTTTGAAGACAATTAAAAATAAATATATTTCTTATGATTAAGGAGCATTATGTATATCTTTTTGTTAAGTGCATTGAACAAAAGTTTGTCATGTTAACTGTGTCACAAAAAGTGCAATGGTTTATTCTTCTTTACTAAACTGGGTTATGCATGGATATTTTTTTCTCGCATTATCACCGGTGTGAGATCGGTTTGTCCAGTGTGAGACAGCAGTGTGAGATTTTTCTGTCTTACACTGTGTATCACTACGCCACTTAAAAACGTAAACAAACGTTGTCTGCTGGTGGAAAATGCAAAATTATTGATTGAGATTATTCATTAAGTAATTGATTTGCTTAATTAATAACAATTTATCGTATTTTTATTGTATAAAAATGTCGTATGCTCTTATTTTGACTAGCACTATTTGAAGCACGCGGAAGAGTAAACCGAACGTAAATTTTCTAACGTCATAACAGAAAGTTGTCAGACATCGTTTTTAAATGTAAAATAATGCGAGAAAAATAATCATTCATTATATACTCGTGTGGGATAGTTAAATTCCACCTCGGGGTCAAGATTCACGGTCTAGGACTCGGCAAAGCCTCGTCCTAGGCCGTGAATCTTGTCCCCTCGGTGGAATTTCACTATCCCACACTCGTAATAATGAATGATTCTATTATTCTGTTTCATTATAAAAATATTCATAAAAGTAATCCAAATTGTGGGTTCTTTTAAGTAACGTGAACGAATTTAAGGATTTGCAATGTACGAAGTTTCCTTACTCTTCATAACGTTTTGCTTTTCTCAAATCTTGAAATGACAGTGCGTAAAAATATGGTGCGTGGCGTATACAATATAATGTGGGGCGAACTGTATTTATTTCTTGCTATTAATTGTCCTAAAAATTCTGAGGAAAAAAAACAAAACAAAACAATCTAGAATATTATGCCTGACTTTTCATTATTTTTTTTTAAGTTTTAAACTAATTTACAATTTACACTTAAAATAATTAAACTGAATATTTTATACTATTTGTGGGTTCTTGCTTCAAGATCCTGGGGTTTAGTGTCTTAAAATAATTGTCATTATATATTGTCATTTGAATAATTTTTCAATCAGACAAATCAATTAACCTTTTTCATAGTGTAGCATTTGTGCAGATTTGCGCCAATAAAAAATCTAAAATAGTATGCCTGACTTTTCATTAAAAAAATATTAAAGTTTTAAACAAATTTACAATTTGCACTGAATATTTTATACTATTTGTAGGTTCTTGCTTCAAGATCCTGGGGTTTAGTGTCTTAATATATTTGTCATAATAGATTATCATTTGAATAATGTTTTTCAATCAGACAAGCAAATTTACCTTTTTCATAGTGTAGCATTTGTGCAGTTTCCAGGACTTTATACTGATACGAGTAGCTTCCCTTCTTTACACAGTGGAGTCCAACGCATTGCCTACTAGTTTCGCTGTAAAGAAACTCAGCACAGTGGTCATCTCCAAAACAAAGTCTTGCACAATGAACACGACTTGCTACTTTTCCCAAAGGCACTGCAAGGGATGAGTTGGACACTTCTTTATACAATCTGGAATACAAAATTTGTCTTTGCAGACAATGTACTGAAAATAGGAGAGCAACAAGAAACCAACACGATAATCTAAACATGGTCTTAAATGTATGGTCGTTTACTGTTTGAGATAATATGTCTAAACATCAAAAAACACAATTGATGTTCTAACATTAAATATATCAATACAATTATTGATTTTTCTTGATATCTATCGTGGCACACAAATGGAATTATTGATATTTTTTTTCGTAGTTGTTGCCTCTTTGGATGGATGGAATGCTGTTGAAAAACACTTTCTGCTATTCCCAAATGAAAAAAATTTAAATGATTCCCTGCATTCAGAGTAATTGGAAATTCACTATTTAAGGTATCGGATGTACAATTGAGCCTGAGAGCTCGGGATTTTCCGGGATGAGCTCGGTAGATTACGGAGATTGAAATAAATTTTCAAAATGTCGAACTATTTTTGATTTAACATAATAAACAGTAAAGAACAAACAATTTATGCATAAAGTCAAGCAAGATTTTTTTTTCTTAATTTCAAAACAAAATATTTTAACTTTTTCCCCTTACGCTGATTATGACGTTGTAGCAGCTTTACGTCATTTGCCATTGTATAACGTTATTCTTTCACGCGGCGCTCTTGCGATAACGTGAAGAATAAAAGCCTAATTTATAGAGTAAAGTTTGCAGTGCGTAAGTCACGTATTCCGTCGAAAAATAGGTCGTTTTAATCATTGATTTCGTAGATTTTGTGACTGTGCATAACTTGAATTTGGGGTAATCCGGTAATCGTATGACCTTATTGTTTATTTTTTTTGTTTACCTAATTTCATTATATATACAAAATGTTTCGGACCCAACATTTGTATATCGGCGTATTTACCACTAACTATTTTTAATAAGTACCATGCATACGGATTTTAATTGTAGTTAAATTGCTTGCTTGTACACATTTATTGTAATCATTGTGTTTAAACATCTACTTGTTTTTTTTTTTTTTTCGTAAATCAAGTTGACAAGAGTCAAATAATGAAATTTCTAATCATTGATTGTATTTTTTTTTTCATCGGGATTCCAAACAATTTTCTTCTCTCGCATTTCATATTATGTGCATTAACAGTATATTTTCCACTCTTTTTAAATTGCTGGATTTTCTATCATTCAAATTATACTATTAAATACTGATTCCGACTGCTTTAAAGTCAATTCGTTTCAATGGCTGTTGACATAAAAGAGGCGTGTTACCATCCAATGAAATCAAATACTCAAAATTTGATTGACAGGTTCAGCCAGTTAGCCGATGTCCGATGTTATGTGTGGTATTTGTACACAATCTAATCGTGTAAAAAAATGCATGCTTATTACAACATCACAGTATCATTTATAGTTGATTTAGAATTTTGTTCTATAAAAGTCATATTTTGTTATGACTGTATAAAGCATGTTGATGTATTGTGTATTTCACTATTGTACCGGTACAGAAACATCAGAGACAGACTTTATAGGCAGTCTCCATTTAAAACTGACTTATTCTTTTGTTTGTTTGAAAAGAATACAATTTTGATTGAAAGATAATACAATGTATATTGTTTTCTACGAGTTAAAGGTTTGGAATGAATGCTGATGAAAATTTCACACGGTTCTCGCACGCTTTGCTCATAACGCTTTACATGCCTGATGTGACCTGCAATTCACGATTTCGTTGTAATGGTAACAATGTTTTTTCGGGTTAACATTTTGCTGAATGAAAAAAACTGAACAATTTAGATTTTTAATTCTAAAATTACAAGTTCTCAATCGTATAGGAAAAGAAAACAGTAAAATTACCGGGTTACGGAAATATGTGTTAGATAACAATTGCGACTGCCGACGAGTAGGGTTAAAATCGCGTGAAATACTATTTTACCGTGCATGATTTGCAGCGCTAGAGTTACTTCCCAATAGTGATTTGGCGGGAAAAAATTCTATTTTTAGAAAATACATACCCATACCTATCAAATGAGTATATAGAATATATACCTTACCAGGCATCATTTTTTGGTCAAGTGTACATCTGATACCTTAATGTCTCAAAAGGTTTTACATTCTAAGAAACATTTAGTTTTCGGGGATGGTTTTCAAAACCATCATAGAAAATATATAACGGAAATAAAGACCTTTCAAAATTCAGAGATAATAATAAGTATATACTAGTCTTTAAATGTTCATTTCGACTCTTTTGGAAAGATATTGTTAGAAAAATAATAGACTATAGAGCCTTATTCACTTTTACATCAAATTAGCAGTTAATAAAAATTTCACTTAGTGTTGGTCTAAATTGTTTATATATTTCTGTGTTCACACTGACGTCAGATTTTCAATCGTTGCTCTTGGAAACAAAATTGAAGGAGAAAAGTGATTTGGTTTTTGCAGGGAACTCGGAACAATGTAATCAAATTTTGGTAATATTTACGCAAATCTGTCATTGCTAGACTGACTTCAAAATTTAAATATCGATTAACTTATGAAACGTACCTTTTTGTGTTCATTCTATGAAAAAAGTAATTAGCATGTCTGCCGAAAATCATTTTTTGGGGTATGCCTTTGTTAAAACAAATCTGCTTTTTTAAACTAAAGTTGGATTTGTCTCATTAACAAACTGACTATGAAATTATCTCTATCAAAAAAAATCCTATTCATAAGAAACGTAGCAGACCACCAAACAAATTCTTCATTTCAAAACAGCTCACATTTTATGACATTTAAGATATTTTGGTTTTAAATGTACATGTACATGTACGTTATATATGAAGAATAGTAACCCAATGCACATGTAAAGTCAAAGTAAAATTTAACGATGAAAACTTCCGTTACATCAAGGCCAAAAAAAAAACCCCCCAAAAAAACAAAAAAAACAAAAAAAAAACAAAAAAAAAAAAACAAAAAAAAAAAACCAGAGAAAATGAAATGGCTTAAGTTTTTAACTTTTTCGTAATGAAATCAAAAATTATATATATATATATATATATATATATATATATATATATATATATATATATATATATATATATATATATATATATATATTTATACATATATATAGCTTAGAAATATAATAACTGTTTTCTTTATTCAGACAATAGTTCACCAATAAGGATTTTGAGCTCATTGCAATCATTAAATTCATTTTAGTCAGATCCTGTGTTAATCATCTCTTGTTTAGACAAATTGCATTCTAATCTCTAATGTTGTGAGGTTTGACTAACAAACATATCATCACACTTCATACAACACAAATTTCAACAATCATTTGTGGTTCTGATATTACTTATATAACATATTTTAAAACCTTTTCTAAGTGTTCTCCAATTATACAAACCAAATTATTGATTTGCTTTCACCTCATAACATCATTAATATAAACTCCAATATTGTCCCACAAAATTGAAATACCAATGTTTTAAATTTATTTTTTTTAAATGTTTGGATAGAAGCTTTCATTAGTATGTATTGAATACCAAAATCTTAAGAAAGCATATAAAATGTCAGCTTCTGGAAATCATTTTATTCTAAATCAAACTTCTTAAATGTATAAAAAAACCATAATATTATTAATTTATAATTCCAAGAATTCTTTCATTGAAGTCATCTGCATCATTTGTGGTTTATTTTATCTTCTCGGAGTGGTACATTTAAAATGAATATTTAATACAGAAAACACATTTTTGATTCACTTAAAACTTAGAGAATTATTTCATTGCAATCCCCTGCGCTGATTTGATTGATTTACACGGAATGTTACATTATGAAATAAATACTTCGTACAACCCCCCCCCCCGCATTATTGTATTACGTAAAATTCAGAGAATTCCCTTTTTGCAATCCCCTGCGCTAATCCAATTTATTTACAAATATTTTTATTGCAATTCCCTGCGCGAATTTGATTGATGTACACGGAGTGGTACATTATTAAAATAAATATTTCTTGCAGAAACCTTTTTTAGTTTTACATAAAATTCCTTTAGTGCAATCCCCTGCGCTATTTAATTGATTAACAGGAAATGGTACGTTATGAAATGAATATTTCATACAGAAAACATACTGTTTGTTTTGACTTAAAATTCCGTTATTTCTTTTTTTGTTGCGGGCATATGCATCATTCGTAATTTATTATGATTGATATACATCGATTGGTACATTTAAAATGAATACAAGTATTTCATAAAGAAAACACATTTTTGTTTAACTTAAAATTCAGAAAATGAGTTCAATACAGCTGTGTATTTAGAACAATAGTACGCTTTATTTATCAACATTTAAATCATGGAGGATATAGAGAAGGGTAGAACAATAGACTGCATCTTAGAAAACGTGAGATTATATAATAAAAAGTATACGGTTACAAGAATAAACGCACTTATTCAAAAAAGTTCTCAAAGCAATTTTGTGAATTAAATTTGGCGGAAAACATACGTGTACAAAATTCCAGTGAATGAACCTAATTCATTACGAAGTTGCTTATGATGGAAGTTCTCTATTGATTATTTTGGATTCTAGGAGAGAGTGTTTTGTCTTAGACGATAATCCCCTTCAGATGACAACAGTTTGTCATCAAAGTCCGAAAACTCGTACAGTGCTTAAGACGTATAAAAAGTAGTAGAAATGCATGAGTTATGCAAATCCGAAAAAAGACAAAGGTAAATTCATTGTGTCTCTATGATGAATTATATTCCTTATTTGGAATTTGATTTGGATTTTACTAAAATTATTTGTTTTAGCATCACACTGTTGTTTTATATATTTATATGTCGTAGGCACTTAAACCTGTATCGGAAGAAATCTCGTTATGAAATCTGTATATTTTTTTCCTTTCTTTGAATCGGTTTCTGTGTCACTTTCAGTATGCAAGTCCATTTTTAAATTAATCTGTTTATTGGAATCTAAAGCATTTTAAATTATTCACCAGTATCTTTTTAAATGCACCATTTTAATGATTTCAATGATATTAAATATTAACCCTTTAACCCCCATTGACGCATTTGGACGCACTTTGATAATACTTGTATTAAAAGTTTAATTAATCGCTTATTTTATATCGTATGATAAAGAACTAGATATCAAAAGAAAATACAAATCCTCAGAAAAACAAGATTAATTAAAGAAAATAATTAATAACTAAAAAAAAATCATAGTTAAAATTTAAAATGATTTTTTAGCGCTTCATTTTAAATGCGTATTGTCGGACAAGGACGGCTTTTACAGCTCGAAAGCACCATTAAAAAAAATCCTCGTTAACATTAAGTAAACTAGTCATACACCACTTTTTAAAACATCTTAGATATTTTTTATGCATGTTTCATGTGATTTTTTAGAAGAACAACTTTATAAACAAGCTTCAATAGTATTACATAACGTTGTATTTTTTAGTTTTCAACCACGCGGTATAGGCTATTATTGATTGCAATACGTATTTATATTTGTATATATAAAAAAAGCCTAAAATGGACCAAGCTAGTAACTGCTTCTTATAATCATATAAATTTTGTCAACATTTTATAAAATACGTTCATCTGATATTAAGTCTTTTGCTGAGATCACAGCAAGCTGAATTTATCTCCCTTTTCTGTTACTACGCTACAATGTAAACATTGAACAAGCGCGGGATTTTCGAGTTTGACAGAGTAGAAATGGAGTCCAGTTCATCGGATGACGATAGTGATGTCTTGTCTGAGGGTTCGGATCTCCAGCTATTCAGTGAACATGAATTTTCATCGGACACAGACAGTGACGATGATACACAGCAAACAGAGTCATCAATGGAGCCAGACAGCCAACAAACAGAGGCGACTGATGATGACTTCTGGTCTTACGATCTCCACCCAGTAGACATAGCACCATATACGGAAAAGTAGGGTCAGGTCATACTTTACTGCCTGACGATGACTTGAAGTACTTTTATCTAATGATAAACGAAGATTTCTTTGAAACCGCGTCTCAGGAGACGAACATATCTGCAGAACAGGAAATGACTCGCAAAGGTTCCCGCGATTCAAATTGGTACCCCACAACTAGCCCAGAAATGAAAGCTTTCTTTAGGATAAATATCATCATTGGAATAAATCAGTTACCCCGCATCGATATGTACTGGTCGGAAAACCCATTTGTTGGTAAGTAATAGATAAGATTTGCATTGCAAGGAATTCACTAAGCCGCCTGTACGATATAAAATACACAAAATTATTATATTGAAAATAATAGCTTAACAAAAAACACAAAACACAACCTGCCACACAGAAGGAGAAAATTTTTAAAAATATACCCTAAGAATTAATATATTGTTTTTGTTTTCATTCTCACAGGAAATGAAGGGTTCAAGAAATGCATGTCAAGAACACGATTTAAAAGTCAAATATTGAGTTATGAGCAAGATGCACTCTTTGTCTGTATGTATATAAATGGATGTTCTATGCGATGCAGTGGTGTCGTTTCATCAATATTTCATCAAAATTGAATGAATACCAATTTCCGTGTATTTCTTTGTTGAGTTGATCCACTAAATTAAATGTTTATCAAAGAGCAAGATCCAAAATTGAAGTATCCTTGGTTGGAAATGGTGATGGATAATCTTAATATTTCTGAAGAATCAGAATCAATGAATTGATATTGTTAATCGTGTTTCGTCTTGAAAAAAATAAATCAGTGCGTCTGTGTAGACAATAATCCCATTGGTTAAGTGCTGACACTAACATCACATAACCAAATACAGCACTAAACACATCATGATAATAAACACCAAAAGTCCGACAACTTGTTAACCTGAACATTGAAAAATCAATGTATAGAAAATACTTTTTTTTTAGTAATTTAAAATTCTTTTTAAAACGCCAATATAGTCAACCATGTAATGTTTGAATAATATGACTGAGGAATAATAGCATTAGTTTAATTTTTTTTGGCTGGCGACGTTTGTTAGTCGCTGATGTCCAACTGGTTCTCGTGATTTTGCATAAACGCTCTTTAGGGTTTGCCAATTACCATTTAGTAGACTCATTTTATCTATTTTACAAAACTTATAACAAAGCAAGTAATACGAATTTTTAATGTTATTTATCGTGTTTCATGTAAGTCTTTTTTTCCATCCCTCTTTTATGCCTAAGGGAATAATGTATTTGTAGGAAAAAAGGAAATCTCATCTCACTTCAAAACCAATTTTATTTTAAGCTTTTAGGATTATGTTGTGTTTATCTTTATTCCTGCATGTTTTAAAATGTTATACTTACACACTTTTCAATTAAAAAAAATGTTTTGCTGCACAAATATATGATGTAGAAAATCATAAATCTTGTTTTATCAAAATATGCCAGTTAATATACAGTTATTGACTAAAACTTAAATATACCATCATCCATTTTAGTTAAAGGATCTAAATTTATATTTTCATCAATTTATATAATGATTTATTATGACTAAAGTTTTGAGCTTTGACAATACCTCACATTATATGTATCCAGGTTCCCAAAAATAAGTACCATTGTCACCTGACTTGGTACACCGGTCGTCCTTATTTATTTATATTTATTTATTTTTTAAACTGCAGGACAACCCATACGTCTTGTACATAATATGTGTGTACTTCATCACATCTTAATTTCACTGTGTCAGTGCATTTGAGAGGAGTAGCAGGCATTGAAGATAGATCGTATCGAGATTGAAAGTATAATGGTATATTAAAATGCATTCACCATAGGTTAACAGTGACTATTTAACCACTATACTATACTAAACTATCAATAAACAAAACACTCTTTGTGGTTTGTTTGTTGTTTGCCAATTACCATTTAGAAGACTAAATTTGTTTACTTTATATAACTCATAACACAACAAACAATAAGATTTTTTATCGTGTTTCATGTAAGTCTTTTTTATTTCTCTTTTATGCTAAAGGGAATAATTTATTTGTAGGAAAAAATGAAACCTCATCTCACTTAAAAAAACAGTTTTATTTTAAGCTTTTATGATTATGATGAATTTTTCTTTACTCCTGCATGGTTTAAAATGTAATATTTACAGGTTGTGATAGCATTCTCTTTGCAGATACTGAAAAGATCAAAACCCAGCCGTATTTAAAGGTTTTATGAAGAGTGAATCCATAAGACATGTGAGAAATACCAATGACACTACAACTCTCAGTATAATTCTACAAGACATTAAAAAACACTTGTCATTCGAAACTCCACAATCAATTAGTTATGGTTACAAAATATAATCACAGAGCTATTGTTCTCGCATTATGACTAGACTTAAATTGGCTTTCTAGTGTGAGATAGCAGTGTTATATTTTTTCTGCCTTTCGCTGTGTGATTGTATAATAAGTATAACGCATATAATATTAATTTGCGTTTCTATTAAGAAATAATAAAACATTTGAACACAATTAGGCACAATTAGGCATAATGTTTCTTTAAACTCGATCATATTAAGGGTGTATTTCGACCGATAGAAGTGTATTCATGATATATGCATGTCACAGGAAGGAAATAAAACCATTTTGAAAGAATCGATGAAAACAAAAAAGAAGAGAAAAAAATTATGTTTAAATGTAAGAAAATAGCACTATCACAATTCTCGGAGACATATATATATATATATATATATATATATATATATATATATATATATATATATATATATATATATGGAAAATAACACTTTTGTTTCAATCTCTGTCCTGATACATGTATCAGACTCAATGGATAGCATAAGTCCAAGCACCACGGGCGCTGACCAGTATCATGGGGGGGGGGGTGATTGCTACGTGGATGAGATGAGCTAAACGTTCTCCCAATAACAGTTAAGACAGCTTAAATTTATAGAATTTATTTACAAAAGTACAAATAAAATATATTTACAACACTTTGACAGCTACACTCTCCTACACTCCGATTTCATACAGTATGACTCTAATTAATAATCACTACTTTAACAAAAGCTTAAAACAATTTTTTTACGCGGGGGTGTTAAGGAAGCATATGGGCAATTTAGCGTCTTATTTAGACTGTTATATCAAAAATCGTGAGATTAAATAACTGTTTTGAATCAGATCAAAAACTTAGTATTATCCTTTAAAATAGATGTCAATGCATTAAAATCAGGTAGTACATCACTGCCACATCGGTGCATTATCACGTGACAGCTGTAAATAGCTTACGCATATTCCTTAAGATAAAATGAAGTAGAACAACACTACCCTGCGGTTTCCACAAAACAATGAACATATCAAGTGAAGGCAAAACATTTCAGTTTTATCAAAACCGCTGCTAGAATCCTATATTCTCTTTAATTAAATAGTTATTCATCCGGTTCTCAAAAAACCTTCCTAACTTTAATTCCATTTGCACGGAAAACGGTATGATGCATCAAAACAACACATAACACAGGATTCTAGCAGCACTTTTTAATTTAAGCATTGATCAAACTATCGATACATGCAAAATTTGAAGTTCAGTATATACGGGGTAGTGTTGTTCTAGTCGGATTTTTATATCATAAACAACGACAGAGGAAAACCTGGCCGAGAAATAAAAGCAAATTTACATACCTTTTAGCGAATAATTGATAAAACTAACATCTCTCCTAGTATTCTTTCGTTCCATTCTCAAAAATTCACACCAAAATACTTTATTAGAGTTCTTGGATAACTTATATTTTGAATCTGTTTACATTGCTTTGCGATCAAATTTACACGACATTCAACTTTCAGTCATGACGTCATCAATGTGTAAATCTACGTAATAAGATCTAATTTGTGATAAAAATTGTCTCCAGTATTTTTCATTTGTTCTTGGTCTACGTTTCGTTGCTTAAATACTTGAATATGTACATATTAATTAAGATTTTTGATTTCACGAAATTACATGTAACTCAGATTCCATATGCTTCCTTAACACCCCCGCGTAAAAAGACCCGTACACCTATTTTCGGGAAATCGTCAAATATTTATAATTTCTAATATCAAGTTACTCATAATACAATATCTAAAATGGTCATTTTTCACTTATGTTTGTGGTTATTATCTTGCTCTGGTTTTCTTCAATGATATAATCAATAATTGGGTTTACTTTTCACATACAAATTGAAATAATGATGATGTATTCTACATGTAGGTAATTAGTCATTGTAGGTTTGCTTTTCTTTTAAATTAGGATTTAAAAAAAAAAGGTTTTTATTGTATAGTATATAATGTGTATATAATGAATTTTGAAGGATAAAAAAAATTAATGTATTGCTTTAATACAGAATATTTACATTTTCCCGTGTCTTGCCTGTGATAACACTACCTATCGATTTTGTACTATATAACCCATAACTTCAAATGACGCCAAATTGAAGCGCCAGCGGTTTTTTTTTATTTATATTTAGATAATTAATGGTACGGTGGCTTAAATTGTGTAAATATAAGTAATAAGGAGTCATTCTTTGAATATTATGAGATGATAATTTCGGTCGGGGCGTGATCAAATCTATCATAAAGCCCTTCGGGCTTTATTAGATTTGATCACGCGCCGACCGAAATTATCACCTCATAATACTCAAAGAATGATTCCTTATTCCTTAAAAAAATGAACATCGATTTGCTGAGTAAATACAGTGCCGCTATCGCGAGAGTTGACAAATCTATCCTATCCTATATCCTGTATCCTGCATCCTATCCTGCAAATAAGCTATATCCTATCCTACCCCATACCATCCAAATATAGGAATACAAGTCAAATAAAACGAAATTTAAGAACTAATTGATTTTATCAACTAATGTAGTACTCAAATTGACTAATTAAAACTTAAAACCGAAAATTCTTAGAGCGGGATAACTTATTTACCTGTGCAGCGGTAAATTAAATCGTACGCGGGATGCACACAATAACGTAAACCAGAGACATAAATAACAGAGATTGGCAACTCCGCCATTAGCGTGTTTTGTTGTTGAAAAATGTCACGTGACCGACCTTACTTTGAGAACTATTTTTTAGCAAACTGAGATAATGATCTTAAACCAAAAGTAAACTGTTTTAATGAAAAGTGTGCATAGGTTTTAGACATTTTAAGATTAATATATAGAAAATATATTGGCCAGCTACAAAACATCGGCGAAATCTCGGACGACGAGTAGCCAACTGCCTCCTAAAACTCCTCTTTTAATATTGTTTATAAGACATAAACTCATGAAAATATAATATTTTGAATGTTTTGGTAATAGGTTTTAGCTGTTTATATTTCGATATAATTGTTTATTTGAAAGATATACTGATTTAAACTGGGAACACTTTACAATAGGGACCGCGAGATTTCGATCAGTTGCCAATCTCTGTTATTTATGTATCTGCGTAAACAAACAAGTTAACGATACGAGTTTTTTGTTTTTATAAGATTTATGTATAAAAAAAAACAGAGAAATAACTTCGATGCACTTATTGAACTATTGTTTAAACACATATTTTTATCAAATTATTTTTCTTATCACACAATAGCTAAGCGTAATTATCAATAATCGAGCAAATCGTTCGGTGATAAATGGAAACACGATCTGGAAATCATTATTTCTTTAGGAATCATTATAAAGATCTTTATTATAGATAAACCATATGGAGTTATTTTTAAAGTATAAATTGATCCGCATTTATAGCTAGCTAACATTTATTAATTTGATCTGTTTAGTTTAATATCGGACAGGAATATACGTCCCTGTTATCGGGCATCGAAGAAATTATATGAAAAGTGAAAAGTACACACAAACAATGTCTGATTCTTGTTTACATGTTTATCTTTTAAAATGCCGAACTGTTTGTCTGTAAATTCAATTAAGACTTTATTATTTTGTAGACTTTAATTGAATTAAAGAAATCAATTTATGAAGTAATCATTTGTAACATCGAATTATCACGGTCACTCCATACTTGCGTACGAATTGACAAACATGTAGCGCCGACAAGCGCGCATCAATGTTATCCACTGTTTTGTTGATATAATCCATCAATAATCATTTTTAAATGTTTTTACTTGTAAAACGAATTAAATTGACGTTGCAAATGCATTATTACGCTAATTTTTGTTTCCCAAAATAACTCTGAAATTTATACTCGAATCTGATTGGCTACAGGATGCAGGATAGGATAGGATAGAACTTAACTTTTATATTTCTATCATGTATCGTGCATCGTACATCCTATCCTATCCTATTCTTGTCAACTTTCAGGATGGCAGCACTGTATATAGTTTTGAAATACATCAGGAATTGTATTAAACAGATTGAAAATTTTAAATAAGTATGTTTTTCGATATTTTCGATGTTTTAGTGCATATCTATATATATCTGAAATTCTATTTTGCACATTGTATATGTACTTGATATAGCAGACACTGCTTTCCGTAACGAAGGCTAAACAGAAAAAAAGGTTAAATTCTATACGTTTACACAAGTTTGTTTTTATACGATTTCATTGCCAAAGAAAGACCCTAAGATAGAAAAGCGATGTAAGCGTATGTATACATCCTTTGCATTATATTATTATATCATAAAACAATCCATATTAATCTATTGACATTAAAATCATAAAGTTACAATAATGATAATTCAACCTAAAACAAACAGCAAACCATCATCAAAATAATTGTGCATGCTAGAAACACAAGGTAATTCAATATTGGTTTCCTTAGGTATAACAGATTTGAATCAAAAGCACATTAAGCATTAATCATTTTTCGCATATGAATGGGTTATGATGACTACATGGTCTATCATTCCATTTTCCATTTGTATAAATGTCGATGCAGTTACGACTCGACGCCTTATCAGGAGCACCTATGCTGGGCTCACCTGGATACCAGTTAGAGAAGTTTATTTTGGTGTTCGACTGGTCCCATAAAAATTGACCTTCAATGTCAATGTCATTCCCACCTGTCCAAGCTGTACATGTTTTGAGATCGTCAGGGTTACAACTATCTGAAATTTGACAAACTTTAGTATTTAACCATTAGCAGCATTTGTAAGACTTTTAAACCCCTCATAGGACCAAGACACAATATGAGATTTTTTGATTTTTTTATGTAAAACATACGTTACTTGACCAATTGAACTATTGAACAAAACTAGAAGTTCAAAGAAACGATACCAGCGAAATACACTGGTCAGTTCATTACCTCTACAAAAAAAATTTAAAAAAATAAATTTGAGTCTTGTTTATGTTTAAAAAAAACCTATGATGTGAAGAAATTTTCATATCATTTACACAAACAATGCATAAATGACAAACAATATGAAATTATTAATGACTTTAAATATTGATATGACATTCTTAACAAAAGAGCAAGATTGAACAGAAACATATACAAATGCAACACATATGTAAACAATAACAAGACTCGAGCTTAGTTAACAAACCAAAGAACTCTGAACTCACTTAAACCTCGATATTTGATATTTGATTCTAAATGAAGCCTTACAAATCCAAATTTTCCACACATTAGAAATTGAAACAATTAAATTAGAAAATGTCAAGCCTAAATCGTATCCTGGTTCATTTAATGGGCTTTTTTAACCTTCAAAACATTCACTGTATAATTTCTGTTAAGCGACCAGAACCGATAAGTATCTATGCTGTAACATGACGGTAGCTTACCTTTCATAACAAAAGAAGCCGCCAGCCAATCAGATTCTTCTTTATTTTCAATTTCTACCAAGTGTGAACATTTTTTCTGGCATTCTACCTATTGTGCATAAATCAAATAATTGTTTGGTTTAAAACAAAAGAATAAGCCGAATAAACGATAATGAAATAATAAAATTATTATTCTAACTACCTGATCACGAAATCTAAAAAAAAAATATAATAATAATAATAATAATAATATAATATAAAGGCATCTCCTAAATATGAATAAAACATAAAATTAGGAGCATTTTTTTCAAAAGCAACAAGCCTTAGAAAAACATTTAATGGTAAAGAGTAAGCGTTTTCTTTCTCGATAAACAAGTTGATTTATGGGATAATATTAAATTAATAGTTTCCAAAACAAATCAGTAAATCGATCTAAAAATCCTTATATAATAAATTCTGTCTTTGTTTAATAATTAATATATGCAGTACTAAAGAATGCATTTATTAGTGAAAAACTAATCCGTTAAAGAAATAAAATAAATGGGTCATAGGGATTATTGATTAAGATTTTTTTGGGGCATTATCCTCCTCTTAAATACCCGTGCTCTTCCTAATTTATTATTTATTGTGTTTCCTTGTTTTGGCTTTAAAAAGTGAATGTCACTGCGTCCATGTTGTGGTTACCAACACTTAACGAAATATGATTAATTTTGAATAGATAACACCTTTAAAAATACTGTTATATTTTACATCTACTGAGCATTTTATATATATATATATATATATATATATATATATATATATATATATATATATATATATATATATATATATATATATATATATGATTGCGCCCATGAGAAAAGGGCCCTTATGGCATTTTTTTCACAATTCCAGATTTTTATGGATTTTTACTTATATTTGTCAGAAGATTAAAGATATGAAGTTTCATGAAGATCCAATAACTATAAATATGTTTATTTGGCATTTAAAGTTATGAATTTTTTTGCCTATGACGTTGTTTACCATGCGACGTTACGATATGATTTCATCAACGTCATTTTATGTTCTGGCATATAGCCCCAATGTTTTATTTGTTATAATCTTTGCTTTTGAAGATATCATTGCTAAATTCTTATTCAATAACTTATTAATAACTTTAATAATAATAATGCATTTATATCAATATTTTTATATAATCCGTGCACATTGCAAATGTAACTGTCACGAAAACTATGAATCTTTTTAAACGCAAATTCATTTTTCCTTAATAAATCATCTCTTAGTCAATTAAAGAACTGCTTTTATAAACTACATGTACAATTTAAAGAATGTTTCTAAAATTATTCATTATCAATAACCTATTCATGCGCGGATCCAGAATTTTTTTTTACTTATCATCATAAATTTTGTCAAGCAAAAAAAAAAAGCCTTAATTCCCAAAATCATGAAATTCCTATTCCGGGGGGGGGGGGGGGGGCGTAGTATACCCGAATCTCCAAAAAAAAAAATACACAGCAAAAAAAAAATCTTTAGAACATGAAATTCCTAATCTGGGGGAGGGGGGGGGAGGAGGAACGTAGTATACATATAACTAAAAAAAAAATTTAAAAATAATCTCCATACCATGAAATTCCTAATCCGTTGGGGGGGGGGGGGCGTAGTATACCTTCTCTATAAAAATTCATGAAATTTTTAATCCGTGGGAGGGGATGTCGCCGATGTCATTACAATGAACATGGCATTTTAAAAATGTTTAGTGCCAATACA
This sequence comes from Magallana ariakensis, assembly GCA_020458035.1. Lineage (NCBI taxonomy): Eukaryota > Metazoa > Mollusca > Bivalvia > Ostreida > Ostreidae > Magallana > Magallana ariakensis. Next base: position 63,082,955 of record CM035811.1, read on the forward strand.
TGTATTAAACATTGGATTCCTGTGCATGATATATGAAAAAGAAAACTTCGTCAAAAGTCGATCTTTTATTTTCTCATTTTGTTTTAACTTCTTTATTCTTCTGTACATTTACACATAATTGTCACGTTAGTATTTTCATATCAATGTTTATCATATTTTACTTTGACTCGTTTTTAATTCTTCTTGGCTCGCTTAATTCTATGTTGCTTTAAGATTTTTTCAATCCGTAATAATTTGAATTACTTTCTTTTATATTTACTCTTCTTCCTTACTACACTATTATACCTAATAGTGTCTCTATTAAAAAGGTGAATTTCATCAAAAGTCGCATTTTTAAGGCAAAGCGGTAGTTTGTTTGCTGCAATTCCTCCTCCGTTCTGGTTTATGAAAATACCAGTAGCAAGCTTAATAAGATTGCGGGACGTTTCGCTTTTAGAGAGACAATTCGCACCAGTCATTTTGCTCCTACGTGTATCAATAAAAGATACACGAGTTCACCAAGTTCTAATATAGTTTATATCCATATAATAATAATCATCTTCGCAAGCTTGGCATGGATCTCGAGAGTCTGAAAATTAGCGTAGACACCTGCAAAACTACATGGGGACTACATCTTAAAAGAAAGCATGAAAATGTACGATACAGATACATGTACATTTCAATAAATTCGTAAATGTGTTTAAATTACAATCGAAGTTTTAAAAAATCATATTTATTTAGCTAAAATATGAATGAGATATACTTTATTTTGAATTAATTAAATTTGTCCAGAATCAAAACGTATGTTTCTTTTATCCCAAGCTCATAATTAAAACTCCTCAACGTTGTTAATTTTGTTTACTTTTTATGTGTCAATCAATGTGTAACGTTGCTGATATTGTAGATTTTACGCGAGCACTTATTCCGCATTGTTTCTGTTTTGTGTTAAATAAAATCATGGAAATCGCGAGCACCTAGTTAACTGACAGAAGTTTACTGCATGTATGAAAAATAAAAGCGTAGTGGAATAAAAAAAAGGATAGTCCCATTTTAATGGAAATGAAAAGGTGCAAAGGTATCGAATCGTGAACTTTGATTAATTAACCCCCTCCACTCGACATGTCTCTTACTGAAATCTCAATACAAGTACTAAAGATTGTGACTTTGTTCTCTCTGCATTTTCTTAATGTTTTTGAAGTACATACTATTTCTGTCAAGGTCAAATTGTTCATTGAATAGATTATCAAGTTCCTGAAGCAAAAAATTATAATATGGTTCTGTCAAAGAATAAAATCGGGCACAAGTTAAATACTCTTAGGTTTAATGAAAACTATAGTTTACGTCTAAATTTAATTAGAATGTAATGACTCAAAATGTGTACACATGTTAATACAATGAGTAGGCTCATTTGTTACATGGGTTATATGTCGACACGTGAATAAATACACACGGTGATACTATATAAATAGTGCCTGTTTGGGAGGGTAACCGTTGAAATTGACACCCCGAGAAAACCATTGTCAACCGACGCGAAGCGGAGGTTGACAATGGTTTTCGAGGGGTGTCAATTTCAACGGTTACCCTCCCAAACAGGCACTATTTATTTTATTCTACTGAATGTCTTAGTTTTAGAGAAAATTTTACTGCTTTTATATGGAAATGACGTGAATTTAACCGCGAACCGTACGCGCATAATTTACGCGCATGTAACAATTCGTTCTATCGGCCCGTTGCCAGGCGTGTTGCTAACGCTGAGGGTAAGGGAACGGATTGTCAACTGCGTCTAAACCAATCAGATTTCAGTATTTAACATGAAAGTATAATAAAATGAGTTAGCTCATTTGTTAACATGGGATATTTGTCGACACATGAATAATTTAGTGCTCATTTTTGTAGCCAAAATGCCACGGAGTTTTTAAATAAGCAGCACACTAAATATTTTTTTTTATTGAAAAAAACTTCTTTCATGTTTTTGAGCGTTCCCTAAAATTACTAGTATCTTAACTGCCGGAATGCATCCACATGTATTATAATACAAACTGAGCAGGTTATATTCTTATTGCAATTTACATATTATAATAGATCTTGTACACACAATTTACATGTATATACCCTTTGTCATTTAGGAACTTTTTCTGAAGAAGTGGATCAATTTCTCTCCCCCCCCCCAAAAAAAAACTGTTGGACAACTAATCTAATTTTGAAAAAAAACCTTAAAATCTAATTCATTATAATTACTTATTGTTTAATTGTTTTGCACGAACTTGTAATCAATGCTAGTTTTAAAAAATCTAAACCAGCACATGTACATCGCTAGCCTACATACGTAATTGAAATATTAGATCACTAATAGGTTTTGTAAACTTAATTTCAGAAGTAAATTTGGCCTTTAAAAATTCTTTTAATATTTCATTATTATTTATTACAATAATCATGTACGCTGTTTTGAACACATTTTAATAACACAGAGAAAGTAGCCAATTAAATGTTCGCGGCCAATGTTTATCTGTTCTTTATAATTTTGTTGCACTAAAACTAATGAAGAGTTGAAAAAAATATTTTATTTCAATTTTTTCTGAATCATCCGCATTTTATAAGCACCTATTAAATAATACTGCTAGTGTGCCTAAATATATAACTGACCGACCACAAGAGAAAAAGGGTTGGGGCAAAAAATAAGGTGGTGCATATGGTATAAATCTATATTTGCAACAATTTAATGACAATCGTAAAGTTAACTTGCATGCGCCTTTGCGCTTTAATATGTATGCACCACATTTTGTAGTTATATAACATTTTTTTATTTTTAACATTCAGTTAAACAATTTTCAGAGTTTATATCCAATTTATATGAAATGGATGCAATGAAAATAGTCTGCAATAATAGACGGACTTAAAAAAAAACATAACGAAATTTCTTCTAAATATTTTCACTTGAATAATTATAAGTCACAGTAAAAAAATGATGAAGCTAAATTGAAATGTTTTTATTCATACTAAGAATCTAGTTTCATAATGAATTTATCAAATTTAAATTTCATTTATTATTATCTATTATTTATTATTATCTATTTAAAAAACAACTAAATGACATAACTAAAAAGTTTGCAATTTGGAATAATATCAAGTTATATCAATTGATAAACGATTGGATCTGCATGCAGTATTAACCTATAGATTAAACACCTATTTTTGATATTCACTTGTCTCTTTGATTTAGATTAGAATAACACTCATTAATATTGAACAGAAGAAATAAATTAAACATCTTTTTTAATATCAATTTCCCCGTGCGATATATGATCAGGTGACCAACCAAGTTCATATCCCGGTAAACTTTTTACTATGTTGTTTATTTCTAAATTTATCACATTACAGTATCAAATAATTTTCCATACAAACCAATTATCTTTAAAAGTTATGGACTTTCTCCTATTTACACCAACAGAATCGGTCTCCTTTCAAAGTTAGAAATATTCAAAGTAAATAAAAATAATTTCTTTTTGAGCAAACGAAAAAACAATCCAAAATGCATCATGGAAATGTTTAGAAAAACCGTTTAGTTTCGTCCCCCGAATGATTGGGTTCATTCAAACCGCATGTTATGCATCGTTTGTAAGAAAAGCAAACTTAAGAAATATTAGCGAACAAAATATACACAGGTTTAATTTTAATTTGCCTGAACATTATAACCCTAATTTTAGCGTTGTCAAAGTCGTAATACAACCATGTACCCGCCTCGCCGTCAGGGGCGAATTTCAATGTGGCGCAATAACGCGATACCCTTTTATGTCGATTGTTTTGTTTACAAATTTTGTACATAATTTTTTTAAATTGAAATTTGGCTTAATTAACCGGGAAAACTACTGCAATATCTTTTATTATACACATACTTAGCATAACCATCGTTTAAAAGCGTATACAAAATTTGATATAAAATCGGACCAAGCAGCTTTAAGCATTTATATCGAGATTAATAAAATATCTAAATATAACGAGACTAAATAAGTTTTTTTTTTTATAAAATATTACTTAGAATTAAATAATATGTAGCGTCCTAAGCGATTCTTTTTATATCATTTGCTTTACAAAGCATTGCAGCAATCAAAATTAGATTGTTATTTTAATATGAAAATATGAGTTCCCTGAAATAAAAAAAAGGCAAATGAAACAAAAGAATAAATCAATCGAAATGAACGTAATAGAAAATCAATTTATTTAGGTACCTTGGCGTCTGCCCATGTGAGATTTTGTTCTCCATAGAAGTAATGGTGACCGGAATATTCTACCCAGTTCATCACTGAAAAAAGGAAGGGCAAAAAACATTACAATAGCAGACTGTTTGGGATGAGAGTTAATGATAAATTCCAAGGCAAGATAGATTTTATTAAAAAAATAAAATCATGAATGACAATTTACCTTTTCTGAAGTAAAGCATTCGTGGAGATGCCGGGACGACATACTGATAGGAATAGCTTCCCTTATTCACACAGTGGAGTCCAACGCAGTGTCTACTTTTCTCGCTGTAAAGGAATTCGGCGCAGTAGTCGTCCCCGGTACAAAGTACTGCACAATGAACAAGACTGACAACTTCTCCATAAAGCACTGCAAGAGATGAGTTGGTCATTTCTTTGTCCAATCTGGAATACAGCATTTGTCTTTGCAGACAATGGACAGAAAATAAGAGAGCAACAAGAAACCAAGAAAATAGTCTAACCATGGTCTCAACTGTGTTATAGTTTAATGTGAGAATTTTAATAATCATATATTACAAATACATTTTATATTCTACCGTCGAATCAATTGATACAAGTATTGATTAGCGTTTTTTTTTTTTTTTTTAAATGGGACCAACAAACATATTTTCACACTTCATATTACATAGAATAGAATTTCAGCAAGTTTTGGGGAGGTTTTGGCATTACTTATAGAACATGATTTTAAACTTTATTCAGGTGTACGTCAATTACACAAAACAAATTATCGATTTCTTTCACTCCATTACACAAGTAAATTAATCTCCAACATCACGCCACACAAATTTATATGTCAATGTTTAATTTTAAATTATCTTATTGTATGGATAGAATACTATTGAAAACCGCTTCCGGGTGTCTAGGAAAAAAGATAAACTTGATAACGATACGTTGTATTCATTGGTTACCAACCACACAAAGACACAGAAATGGTTCGACACACGATCTTGCCGCGTGTCAAGACCGATTAAGTCAATTTCTTGAAATGGAAATCACCTTTTCTTAACAGAATGCCCTTACTTTATTTATGTTCATTTACTAAAGCAAATCTGAATGATATTTGCTATTTTATGTTTTAAAAAGCATTGATAGTATTGTGATCCTAATGAATTTTACGTATTGGTAATATAAACACCACGAAGAGTTAAAGGTAATTATTTCCCTCTTAATCGAAAATTATCAGAATAATGATATTTTTAAAAATAATTTATCGCAGAATACATAATCCTAAGAACATTTCTTTTTTACTTTATTTTTACTTTATTTTATTGATTTTCCATTAAGCAGGTAAATAAATACATGCAAATAAAAAATCATGTGGTAGAAATATCCGTTTGGAGTTTTTATTACATATTCATATTTTGCCTATCAATAAAGGAAATGTGAACAATGGAGAAAATTAAAACATTTGTATCGAGATTAATAAAACGATGTTCATGTAATGAAAAAATAAGGTTTAAAATGTTTACATAGAATTAAATGATAGTAAGCGACCTAAGCAAAATTTAGATTTCGTGATATAATTCCATACTTAAACAAAGTATTGCAGTCATCAGAGTGAAATTTTTATTCAAATAAAAAAAAAATATAAGTTCTCTACAATTAAAAAATATGAAACCAAAAGGATCAATCAACTGATCAAATTGGACGTAATAGAAAATCGGTTCATTGATTCATTTCAGTACCTTGGCGTCTGCCCATGTGACATTTTCTTCTCCATAGAAGTAATAGTGACCAACATGTTCTACCCAGTTGGACTCTGAGGAAAACCGATACCAAACCTAGCAAAACTAGGCAGTTTTGGATAATATTTTATGCTATGTTTACAGTGTCGTGCAATGTTTTACGAACACTTTGATTGACAAATTTGCAACTTTATGATGATTTAGGCTTTCATACGAGGTGATGCCAGTCGATATGTCCTTATGCTATTCGTTGAGTTTTGGTAAGGTCACGATATACATATTTCAGGTAGTGCGATCTTTCATAATATCATTGTCTGTTCATTGTTCCGTTATCGCGTAACGATGTGGGTTTATAAGATAGCATGAACATTGATGTTGATTCTATTCACGATCGACCTTGACATTGATCGTGATTTAAGCTACGATTGGACCCCGACAGATATATCTATATAGCCTGACTGACCATAATGGCACATTGCAACACAACGTAAAGCAGCGTAATGTTTCTCTTGTTGTTGATTGTTCCAGATTATCACGACTACGTGGAAGAGTAATGGTTGCATATTACAGTAACATAAACTCCAAAATCGCGCCTCACAAATTAAAATATAAATTATTTAAATTTAAATTGTTTTATTGTTTTGATAAAATGCAGTTAAAAAACCGCTTCCGGGTGTCCAGGAAGGATAAACTTGATTACGATACGCTGTATTCATTGATAACCAACCACGCAAAGACGATACGATGATACAGTTTAATTCTAAAAATAAGATTCAAATTTCAGAGAATGATGTTGATATCCCCTTTATCGGATCTGTTAGGATATAGAAATAATTTATCTTGCAAAATTCTTAAAATATGAAGAAAATACGTGGACAACCAACTGTAAAACCAGACTAGACAACCAAAGTTTGTATGTATAGGGACTAGAAATTAAAGCTGAGATTCTGATTAAAAATGAGGTGTAGGGTATTCTCATATAAAATATAAGAAAAAACCGCATTAAATAACATTTTTTTAGCAGAAACAATTCAACTTGGCTAGCTTGGCCTTGTTATAACGATATTTACCAGAAAACCTTTAAAATGCAGTATTTGTAATACTTCACTAGTGTACTTCGTCTAATAAAAATCAGGAATAAAATAATCATTGTCCGTATAAATATAAGATAGGCGGGAATCTCCAATGTGGTAAATTTCTTTGTGAAATGTGCATCTTTACTAAGATAATGTATATACGTTATTTTAAGAGTTGTCCCTATGTTAGTGAGAGCCTCTTATATCAGTGCTTTTATGGAATGCGTAGTATTCGAACAGCCTTTCACCGAAATGACATGAGTGACAGTAACTGTGGAATAAAAAGCAAAGAGATTTAATACTTGAAAAACAATTCATGTCCTCAATATTCTGATAGTAAAAAAAATGATGTCAAAACATTAAAATAGTTTAAGTTCTCAGATAATTATGGAACATTATAAACCCCCCCCTCTCTCTCTCTCTCTCTCTCTCTCTCTCTCTCTCTCTCTCTCTCTCTCTCTCTCTCTCTGCCCCCCCTCTCTCTCTCTCTCTCTCTCTCTCTCTCTCTCTCTCTCTCTCTCTCTCTTATTAATATTATTATTCTCCCAATCCTTCATAGTCATTACTCCATAACTATCTTTTCGCGCTCGTTAGAAAACACCAAGAAGTGTATTTAGGATATATGAATGTCACAGGAAGGAAATAAAACCATTTTAAAAGAATCAATGATTTTGTTCAAACCTAATGGTGATACAGTGCTGCCATCCTGAAAGTTGACAAGGATATGATAGGATACAGGGTGCACGATACATGATAGAAATATAAAAGTTAAGTTCTATCCTATACTATCCTATCCTATCCTATCCTATCCTGCATCCTGTAACCAATCAGATTCGAGTATAAATTTCAGAGTTTTTTTGGAAACGAAATCAGCATTACAATGCATTTGTTTTTGTTTTGTTTTTGAAGCAAATAACTAGCTTTATTAAAAGCAGTAGTTTTTTTAAGTTGAAGAAGTTTTACTTAAGGTTTCTCACTCATCACATTTTAAGTTCACTCCTTATAAGTATTTTAAGTCTGCAGTTTTAAATGACCTTTTTCTTTAAAAGATTCTTGATACAACTACATTTAGGAGTAAGTTACCTTAAATGATTTGAATGTCGAATCTCCAATATGCTGTAAAAGAGTATGTCACGCTCTTCAAAATGTGATGTTTTATACCCTTGCTAAGTACTAGTTAACAGATACACTGAAGTCAAAATAAACTTCTTAGACATATAAAAACAATTGTTGACCTTTAGTTTAGCTGAATCTTCATTTCATATTTAATGCATACAAAATGAAGCCCTCGTTTGTATTTAAAAAAGGTTACATTTACATAAAGCAGACACTATACAGTAAAGGAAGCAGTGTCAAGCGTAATGCATACGTAAATAGTGTGGAATTTGCCAGATACATTGAATGCAATCAACTGTGATCGATCAAAATGAGTCACAAAACCGATATTCTTATCATAAGTTTAACATTGTTGATTTAGATAAATATGTAATAAAATGTGTACCTAAAGAAATTCTCTCGTTCAACCAGTCGTGTATCTTTTTATCTACGCAGCGATTCGAAACACTGGGCAGAGAGAGAGAGAGAGAGAGAGAGAGAGAGAGAGAGAGAGAGAGAGAGAGAGAGAGAGAGAGAGAGAGAGAGAGAGATTCTAGTTCAACGAGACGAATCATAATAAATCTTTAATCGTTCTTTTTATTAGCCTTGCTATTTTCCACAAATCATTTAATGTTGTTTAGTGCACTGCAATTGTATGGTTAGCCTTATTGTGATGTAATAACTCATAATATTTTTTTTTATCTTTAGTTTAAAAAAAGAAGCTCACAATAAAAGGAAGACACTTAGCCTATAATTCTTTGTCGAACAGCTTTATAAATTAAAAAAAAAACCAAAATGGCCTGTCATATGTAGACGATCAATACATGTGTGTACATATATGTAATCTTAGATTTTAGGCTGCCTTCACTCTTTGTCCATATGTATATAAATGTAATACTTACACACTTTTCAATTGAAAAAAAAAGTTTTGCGGCACAAATATATGATGCAGAAACATCATAAATCTTGTTTTATCAAAATATGCCAGTTAATATACAGTTATTGACTAAAACTTAAATATACCATCATCCATATTAGTTAAAGGATCTTAATTTATATTTTCATCAATTTTTATTATGATTTATTATGATTTAAATTTTGAGTTTTGACAATACCTCACATTATATGCATCCAGGTTCCAAAAAATTAGTACCATTGTCACCTGACTTGGTACATCGGTAGTCCTTATTTATTTATATTTATTGTTTTTTTTTAACTGCAAGACAACCCATACGTCCTGTACAGAATATGTGTGTACTTCATCACATCTTAATTTCACTGTGCCAGTGCATTTGGAAGGAGTAGCAAGCATTGAAGATAGATCGTATCAAGATTAAAAGTATAATGGTATACTAAAATGCATTCACAATAAACAAAACACTCTTTGTGGTTTGTTTGTTGTTTGCCAATTACCATTTAGAAGACTAAATTCGTTTACATTATATAACTCATAACACAACAAACAATAAGATTTTTATCGTGTTTCATGTAAGTCTTTTTTATTTCTCTTTTATGCTAAAGTGAATGATTTATTTGTAGGAAAAAATGAAACCTCATAACACTTTAAAAACCAATTTTATTTTAAGCTTTCATGATTTTGATGAGTTTATCTTTATTCCTGCATGGTTCTTAAATGTAATATTTACAGGTTGTGAGAGCATTCTCTTTGTAGATAATGAAAAGTGTTTGTCGGATTTATCAAAACCCCGCGGTATTCAGGTTTTATAAAGAGTGAATCCATAAGACATCTGAGAAATACCAATGACACTACAACTCTCATTATACTTCTACAAGACATTAAAAAACACTTGTCAAAGAGAGGCTACTCTAATACAGAAATAGACCCTATTATCACAGGCATAATTGGAGCAGACACAAATGAGATCCTGAATAAAAATCAAAAGTCAATCGAAGCTTCACAATCAATTAGTTATGGTTACAAAATATAATCCAAAAATCAAAGGATTAAACAAACGCATCTTAAAATATTGGAACGAAATGAAAACAAACACAAGATACAAAGAAGTATTTACATCGGAGCAAATATAGCTTATAGCAAGGACATAAACATAGAAGATATAATTATTAGAGGACGTTTACAACCAGGATGCACAGATAAGGTGGACCAATGAAGAGGCGGGCATTAGGGAAAGTACCCTTTTTAAAACCGCCGAAACACACTTCATTTATATATTATGAGTTATAATTATGAATCAAACAGGAAAAAAATTCGCAGTTTAGTTTACAGTGTCGGGTCTTAATAAATTTCATGGACGAGTTTGGCTGATTGATGTCCTTTTTTCACACCTCGGAACGTGTGATATGTCTTTTGTGAGGTGTCTAATTCACATAGCTATTGTTCTCGCATTATGACTAGACTTTAATTAATTGGCTTCTCTAATGTGAGATAGCAGAGTTATATTTTGTTCTGCCTTTCGCTGTGTAACTGTGTAATAAGCTTAACGTATATCATATTAATTTGTGTTTCTAATAAGAACTAATGAATCTGATTTAGACAATTAGGCATAATGTTTCTTAAAGCTCGATCATTTTAACGGTGAAATTCGAACGATGCAAGTGTATTTAGGATATATGAATGTCACAGGAAGGGAAAAAAAACATTTTGTAAGAATGAATGAGTTTGTACAAACTTACTGGTCATATACAAAAAAGTTATAGTTTCCCCAATAGTATAATAATAACAGATGGGAAAATGATAAGCTTTAGTGCAATATGCATGCGATTTTGTTAACGTTTCCTTTGCCGCAATTTTAAAGTTTCTTGTACTAGATAGTCGATTAGCTGCATGTCTGTCCATCCGAGTTTTTTTTTCAGACCGGGAGCTACAGACCTGCAGCTGGGGGCTTATACGAATTAAGATTTTGCAGATACTTCCCTTATTTAGGTGATCCCTTTTGGGAAATGTGGCGCAAAAAATGTTCGTGTAATAATATTTTAAACAGTTAGTAAAGCTACCGATCTCAGTTGATTTTTTTTCGATTGCCGGGATATTTGAAAAGACAAGGAATCATGCACATTTTCAAGATATCATTTATCAGTTTTCGCTTTCAATTCAAAATACAACAATTTTATTTTTATCACTCATCGCTTTCCATCCCCTGATTCATTCATTTGCCTACAACCGTATTAGTTCTCGATTTCGGTGTCTGATTAGCGGCTATAAAAATAATAAGACGATACCTCTATTTGTGTTTTTCTAATGTAAAAATACTGTGAAAAATGTGGTGACTGAAACTCACGGGTAGCATGCTATTTCCTTCACCTTTTGTTTCGGAACTCTTCTAGTGTTATCCCAGTGGCTACGATAAATTCAAAGTCCGAAAACTCAAACTTATTTCCAAACGAAAAATCACACACCATCGCCAATAAATGAAGTGTTTATACCTATCTTCTGACGATTTTGACATGTGTATTGTTCTCAACGACAGTTTACGGTGTATGCGGTTAGGAAAAAAAGTGCTTGCTTGAACACAAAATTGAATTTAGCCGTTGATCAAACAGCATCATATTTTATCTAACCTTTAGTTTTCAAAATAAAAGATGCATGCGCTAAGATGTAAGTGCACCAATTAATTGGCAATTGCGTTTGTGCTTAAATATGTATGCGCCATATTTTTATCGTTTTACAGTACGTTCATTACTCCACTATCCTATATAAAGCAAGAGCAATATCAATCTTTTTCTACATTCAGATATTAAATCTCCTACAAAGGTTACAGTATACACATAAATTTACAGAAACACGTTTTGAAGGAAAAACAAATACTTCCGGCCCACTGGTATAGTGAAGTTGAATTAAAACACCATAGAAAACAGACTTACATTCAGACTGACTTGTGATATTTTAAGCATACTCGTTACAGTATGTTCCCCTGAGCTTTTCTTTAAAGACTTCTTACAAGCGAGTAATATATTCTGTCGATCGTTCAAAGACGTCATTAACTTAAAAGAAAAAAAGATCTTTTAGAATTTCTGAAAAAAAAACACATTTTGTTTTTGGGGGTATTTATTTTAAAAGCCTATTTAGTATTTTAACAACATTTTTGACAACAATGTGATGCACTTAAAGTTATACACTCTCCAAGAACTGAACACATGTTCGATATGCTTGCGAAGTACGACAGACTGGTCTCTGAAAGATAATTTAAATACTAACAAATACACTCTCTTAATTTTAACTGCAACTTTTTCATTCTTTTTTTATTTTTCATTTTTTTAAAATCTTTAAAATATTTAAAAGTATAGTTCATGCAGAAGTCAATTTAAACTGGATGCCACAGTAAGGAAGCAAGAGACCCAACAGACCAGTTTAAATACTCCTCACCGTTAAGAACGATCAAAAGTAATATGACGACAACATATTTTTAAGAATTGATTGCAGCTTTAAATCAAAACTGTTTTTATTTGGAGGAAAAACTTTGTAAAGACAGCAGCATCGACATTTAAATATTTGGGCCCAAATACATCTATAAGATCATCGTCACAAGCATGTTTTTGCAGTCACGATCTAGTCGGGACCTGGTTAGGTGAATCAATACTTGATTCACTAATAAAGCCACTAGTGAGTTGTCCAATACTTTTAATCACATTTTATTGGATAATATTTTTCTTACAAATGAACTCAGTTGAAGACCTAGCAAGGTTTTTTTTTCCATTTACAGTTCCTAATAATATCAATGCAGTCAGCAGAGAGAGAGCCACTGAGGAATATCTTTTTTTAGAGGTCAAATAATTTTCTCACAAATAAATTGGTTGTTAAAAGAGCAAGGTCTGTCATTCCATTTACCATTCCTAAGAATGTCAATACAGTCACGAGTGAGGGCCATCATCGTATTATATAAGCTCGGCTCGTTATTGTTCCAGTTGGTGAAATCCATGGACGAGTTTGAATGGTCCCACACGTAGTGACCTTCAATGCCAAGGTCGTTACCTCCCGTCCATGTTGTGCACGAATAGTACATATCGGACAAACAATCGTCTGAAAATAAACAAATTATTTACTCTTTATGTACAATAGATGTAATTGTTTTTGACATAAACATGTATAACATATAAACGCTGTAGTTTTGATACACTTTTACAGCCAAACAAGTTCGATATGCTGAATGTTGTCATAAAAAATATGTGATCAGGAACTGTTCATTTCATGGTTGAGAAGGTTTCGTGGATCGACATTTTTTTAATTGTTCGTTGATTTTTTTTCTGCGATTTCACTTGCAAGTTAATTTAATAAATAAATAAAAACGACTCTTTTTTATATTTTTAGGATATTGATTTGTTGGTGCAAGTAAAGCAATGCCAGTTAACTGAATTTTGAGCCCCCTCACAAATATTAATGATTTTACTGTGATTTGATTAACCTCCCTCGAAAAGTAACAAAGAAATAGACAGTCATCTGGTATCGATAGAAAATTACATAAATCTAGTCTTGCTGCTCATACATTTGACAATACATTATTTTATCATATCTTAGCAATCCATATCGTTTGTATCCTTGTAATAAAATATATTAAATATAGTATGTTAACCTTAACAAACACAGTTTCAGTACACTTTAATATAAATTTTAAAAGCAGATCTGGCATGTTAGTTTCATGTAGCACAGAGACAAAATTACCTTTCAAAACAAATATAGCCGCCAGCCAATCAGATTCCTCTTTTGTTTCAATTTCCACCAAATGTGCACATTTTTTCTGGCATTCCAGCTATTTTGCAGATATAAAAACAACAAGGAAACCTTTTTTTTGAAATGAAGGGTATACTTAATGAATAATGTTGCATTTCAAAAAAGAGATGATGTACTTATATACAAAAACCAAAAAAGGAGTGTGTTTTTCCTAAGTGACACGAAAACTAAAATTCGAAACAACACATTGCGGTGTATAGCAGAAAAATGACCGCCGAAGAATAAGACCCCCAGTCATTATTCTACGTAAAATGTAGTCTTTTACCTGAAGAATAAGTGCCATTTTCATTAAAAGAAAATTAGCACAATCTAGGTGAAGAAAAGTGATCCCTGTAGAATAATGACCCCGTTATAAATTTAAGTTTTTCGGTATCATTTTTTGTTATATGTAAAATAGGCTCTACGATATTGTCAATTTGTATTGCCGCAAACATAAAGTTATTGAAATTATAATTCATATTTAAATAAACATTAAGAGAAAAAAGAAGTATATTTTAGAAAATAAAAATCCTTTAGTTATAACAAGATGTTTATATTTTGTCCCGGTTTAAGCTCTCATCACAACGAGTTACATGTATCTCTTTATTACGAGTAAAAACACACTAAAATTATTTCGAGATAGAAGTCACTGTATAACGAAATTCTGTCTATTGGCGTTAAAAGAGTAGACTCTATATTGTTCATGAATTATACTTGCATTGACGTTTATAATTTTCCCCTATGACTTACTACTGGGTATGCAAGTGCAGCAACCAGATATAAAGATTAAAGCAAAATTATGAAAAGTTTACTCCATTGTTAGGAATTATTACTCGAATGATCAATCAATCAAATCGTAAGCTCTAAAATACCTTGTCGTAGTCAAAACAATTTTTCAGTTTCACTTAAAAATACATAAATATTCAAATAAAACAATTCAAAGCCGATATCAGTCTCATATTTCAAAATAAGATTCTTTATCGATCCATTGAACCTTGAATCGAAATATTAAGAGGACTCGATGGTCGTGACTATTTAAATCTCCTAAGAAGAAGAAGTCTCTATAAAGGTATTGGAAACTGATAAATTTTAAAGCTAAAATTAAAGTTTAAGGCAGATCTGATGGTTAATTTGTTGACCACCTATCTTCCTTAGGAACTCTGTGTAAGGTTACACACTATTCTTCATTTCCTACATGGTGATACAGCTATTAATTTTTACTATTGAAACTTTGTATACGTAGAGATAAAATATATAGTGTGAACTGCATGTTAATGCTTTTTTCAACCTTATCAACGCTTTTAGATATAATTGTTTTTTTTTTATATACTCGATCAGTGCTTATCATCTATTTAATATATATTACTATAATCAAGTACCCTACACACAATTGCAATGAAAAAATTTAGTTCTATTCTTAATAAGTAAATACAACATTACAACAAATATTTAGACTATCGATGTATAATATGTAATACGTAGAAAAAAACAAAATTGACGTAAAATGATTATAAAAAAACAGTTTTCCCTAGAAAGGTAAAGAAGGAGTATTTTTATTCGTACGCTACCTGCCTCCACAGTCTTTTTACGGAAATATCGGTCCCATCGATTGATAATTTGTTAACCAATTGCTTATAATAAATATTGTAACAATTATTTTACTTTCATGATTAATCTTTCGTTAATTATCACACAATCTCCTCTGAGAGAATGCTAATTATTCACTGTGTATGAAAGTGTTTTCTTTTCTTTTTTTTAATTACTGAATGGTTATGCAACACCTGCACAGATTTCGCATCGCACTTGTGTAGACCTGGGCTATTTGTTACAGATGCAAATGCAAAGTTGCGACAAAATGTAGTTCAGTAGGCTGTGCATACATTTAGTAAATAAAATAGTGTTTTCCAATAATAAAGCTAAATAAAATGTCGTTAAGTATTATTCATGGTAAAGTAACAAGTACAGTTCAGCATATTTCTACGCTTGTACAGCGTCATTTTCTCACCATATGTCGCAAGAGAAGAGACCTGACTGTTAACAATTAATTTGTGTCAATGTAAGTGGGTTTGCTACGAATATGAAAAACTATATACAGCGATTTTTTAACAAGTTCAGTGTTTTAACTTTAATATCAACTGAGCAAAGTGTAAATTTAAGTAATGAAAATTCGAATAAATTGGACATGGGGTACCCCATATCTATTCTTGTTTACGGCGGGAGTCATTTTTCTACCGGGGGGGGGGGGGGTCATTTCTCTTCCCCTGGGACTTTTTTCTTCATAAGAATTAGTACAATTATTCTACAGCTAGGAGAGGGTGGGGGTCATTATTCTACGTCGGGAAATGACCCCCGGTCTTATTCTACGGGGGTCATTATTCTTCTTTACACCGGCACTGAGTCCGTGTGGGAACAACTAACTGGTTACAAGTCAGAGTTATCTGTCCTGATTTACGAAAATTATATATTACAATTATTCCTAGTATTTACAGGGCTGGCTGGTAGTGGTCGTATTAAGACTTTAGGTTTGAATGTCACTGCACTTACGTAGTATTTTCCAAAACTGTATGATATATGATTTACATTATTTCACCTTCTGAAAATATCATTGTATACATGCATTTTCATCTAGATTAATAAATTATTTCACTTCGTTTTCTTAAGAATTTTAATTGTGTAGCATGATTATACCAAATCTTGATTTAAATACTTTGAATCCGATGGCCGTATATAAGTGTACATGTACGCATCCTTTCTCCTTTTTTTTGAAGACGATGTCATGTAGCGGATTATAAAGCGTACGCTGTTCCAAATTAAAATACCAAAGATTAAATATATTCGTTAATGGAAAATTAAATTATTTGCATGTTGTTTGTGTGTTGTGCTATACTTTTGACGAAGATAGAACGATTATTTAGTAACAATGAGAAAACAAGGACTTGAAAAAGTTTCCACTTATTGATCGTAACCTTGGTAACCTCAACATATATAGAAGCATTCACTCTTGTTCCTGTTCCTACATGCTGATCGACGTGACATATTCCAGTAAATATATTCGACACGTATATATCAGTTGCATTTAATATGTGTTAGTAATTTTGGCTGCATTTTCCTATTTTGATTGTATATCTGAATACCAGATTTTTTAACACTAATGTAGTTTTGGAACGAAATTTGACCGATTCGAGGCCTTCTATTCAATCTTTTGCTAGAATATACTCTATTGTAATGAGAGCTAATTGTTCTTTTGATCTTTCACGAATTGTTCGAATAAAAATAATCGCAAACCAATACTTAACTAAGAATCCATTCAAACAATACAACCTTTTCTCATAAAAAATATTAGCATTTAGAGCGGTTTTTTAAAGAAATAATTTATTACATTGTAGATAAAAAATTTTAATATTTTCATACCATATTTATTTTCATTTTTAGTTTAACAATTAGCAATACAAAGTTTTAAAAGAAATATTAAATCATGAATATACAAACTAATTTAAAAAAAAAAAAAAAAAGATGTAAGAAAATTAATTAGTATTGTTTCATTAGATTAAACAAAAGCGTTTTAAGCAAAAGGTATATTTTGTGCTAATTTTTCGTCAGTTGAATAAATCATTGCAATAATTAAATGAAATGGTTAATCTATATTGTGATCAGAAAAATACATGTTCACTGAAACATAAGATATAAGTATTAATGAACTAATCAGACTGAACGTTAGTACAACATCAATACATTCATTTAATAAGAGAACCAACACAATACCTTAGCGTCATCCCATGTGAGTTTCTCTTCTCCATAGAAATAAAAGTGACCAGAATGTTTTACCCAGTTAAACTCTGTGAAAAGATATCAGAAATAACTAAAGCAGACTGTTTTATTAAAAAACCCCAGTTCGTTTGCTCGCAGGTCAAATCATTTTAATGAGTGTTAAAATATCGGATAGTTTTATTTTTCCTACATCTTAAATTTGATAAAATGACTTTAAGTTATCATATGTCTCTAAAATTCCTATTTGTTTTAAATCCAGAAATCTCCCAGCTAAAAAATATAAATATGTATTTAAAACAAGAATTAATAAATCAAAATATATAACACTGTTTTCTCTATTCAAAAATATTTAATCAAAAAGGAATTGAAGTTCATAACAATCATTAAATTCATTCTACAGAGCCTGTAGAAGTCATCTTTTGTTTGGACACCAAAATTGCTTCACAATCTCATTGCGTGTATATTTCTTAACACATGAGAAATTTGAAAATCAAAACAAGAGAAGTCAGGATTAAAAAAAAAGAAAACCAACGAATATTGCCGCTGGCCAGGAAATGAATTATTAAGGGGAACATTATTTTACGACTAAACAAAATCTAACAAATACAATTTTGAAGACAATTAGAAATAAATATATTTCTTATTAAAGGCAATCAAGCATAGCTCTTTCAGTTCATTCTTCGAGTTGCCATGTTCAGTTATCCTTGAAAACCCCTGTATGTCTAGGTATGAAATGCACATTTAATCTTCTATTTGCCAGCATTCACATTTCTGGCCATATTGACCAAGCCCTCATTGATTAATATAAAGTCTTATTAACACAATCTCAGGCGCTTGGCGCCCAAAACGAACTTCCGACAGGTTTGGCTTGCTCATTGCAGGCAATTAGCATACATAAATACTGTTTAACCTTTATGCATTGCAGATTGCCTTATTATTCATATTTCCTAATTAATACCTTCCGAGAGTGCAGGACACTATAACATACATAACACCTTTACTTTTAACCACAGTTTCACATCAGTCAATACTCTAACCATTGGATCAATCCTCTGAGGTTTTACACAATTCTAATCTTAACAGTTTAATTTAAATTATTAGTTAGTAGTCCATCCTAAGTCTTCTTTGGTTTAAGTTCTACAGATTTGGGTGTGTTCACTGCCGCTGATTACATGTTTAATCACTTACTAGGGATAGGGATACATTCATTGTCCCATCAGTATTTCTAATCTCTATAGTCATTTATTAGTAACAACATCATATCTTCACTTGCATTACAATTGCACCAGTAATCATTTGCAAGTCACATTGTCAAATCATTTATACCTTGCATATATCTTTACACCTTTGGTTAAATGCCAAGCGGTCAGCTTTATTGTCATGACCACCCGTATTTCTCATTTGTTGCATTCATTTAATCATATCACTTCTCTGGTAAGTCATGGTCTTTATGCACAGACGTCAAATTCTTTATACATGTTAATTAAAAGTACCTGTGTTTAATTCCTAAGGAACGGGCTTACATATGATCCAAACACGCGATATTTCCATTACACCAACATCTCCCATCACCACTAAATTAAGTCTGTTTCATGAATTCAGTCGAAGGCAATGGCCATGATTGAATATAGCGTGTCGTAGAAACAAAGGCACATTTGTGTGTTAGACCAAATTCTGCTTGTGGATGGCACAAATTTTTCTTTAGCTCTTATGCATACTTAGCATCAATCAACTATAAACATCTAGGGCCTCCTGCAGGCAGGGTTCAATATAGTCTACCATTGCTATGATCATAAGTACCCATACGCAATTTACAAGTTCAAATATTTCGGAGTTGTCAGGAAGTAGCATTAAGCGCTAGTTTAACCTACTCTTGTGGACCTCATCTAAATTTTTTGTCCCATATCAGCTTCAGACATATTTCATCATCATCTCAAACCCTGGCAACCATTTAGCATTCATTCTCAATCATCACTTATTACCCATAAGATGTTTTTCTATGTGTCACCCACAGACTTATTGCAGCACTTCCAACATCAAAAATTTAAGCACTCCCTTATTTACAAGCTGCATTGTTGATCTCGACTCACCGCATTACATTATGCATCTCATTGTAAGGAATCTAAGCTTTACTCATGTACCACAGTACAATCACTCCTGATCTCCACAAATAATCAAGTTGGTAAGCAACTACTTCTCCACCCAGCCAGGTGGATTCTGCTGTTTGACACAAGTTTTAACAAATTATTTCAAGCATGGTCACCTTCGGAGGCCAGTCGCTTATCTAATAACTACCACATTATACTTGCACGCAGTTTATTCATACTTCACCCCTCACATAGACTTAAGTTACATCATTTCAATTACAAATTTAGTCTACTTGTTCGGGGACAACATGTTAAGGTACGTCACTCACTTAGACTTGTACTTTTCAAGACACATGGTCACAAGATGTTGATTTAAATGTTCGTTAAACTATCAATTCAATTACTTGTGTAGTGGTTTAAGTATATGGCTTGTCAATTCCATGTTACGAGTTTGAATCCGTTTGGGATTTTTGTTAATGTTTAAGCAATCAATTTTTGAAAACAGATTTTTATTTCAAAATTCAATTTACTTAACCCGTCTGGCTTATATACTCCTTCCATCCTAATATCTATCATAATCACTTAATTTTATGCCAATCTTAAACTAGTTTAAGGTGTAGCGATCCACCTTAAAGCAATTAATCAACATTTATTTCAGATTATGGTTGTACTAACCATCCTAGCTCCATTCCTATCACATACACACTTACAAGTCGGGATTCATGCATATCTATAATCCACCCTTATTGTAAACATGTCATGAATACAATACAAAGGTTCTTTCTGCCTTTGAGCTCGAATACACTTATAACAATTGGTATGAGATTGGGCCAACTTGTGCATATAATCCAATCATTTACATTCAACAGTCTTCTCGCTGACTTGCTTATATACTCCTTCCATCATAATATCTATCATAATCACTTAATTTTATGCTAATCTTAAACTATTTCAAGGTGTAGTGAGCCACCTTAAAGCAAATAATCAACCTTTTTTTCAGATTATGGTTGTACTAACCATTGCTAGCTCCATTCCTATCACATACACACTTACAAGTCGGGATTCATGCATATCTATAATCCACCCTTATTGTAAACATGTCATGAATACAATACAAAGGTTCTTTTTGCCTTAGAGCTCGAATACACTTATAACAATTTGTATGAGATTGGGCCAACTTGTGCATATAACCCAATCATTTATATTCGCTGACTTACTATACAATGTCTTGTTAATAGTACATCAATTTAACCTTTATGGTTTCATTGATTTCAAAGTTTTACAACATTTTACAATTATCTATTATTATCTATTATCCATTTTTAAACATGTTTAGTTTACAACAAGTTAATATCCCAACAGGTCAATGCAGGTTGATCTAACGTTCATTGTTGTTCTGATTTAGTAAAAACCTATTTCTGGCCCATGCTCCCAGTTGCCCCTGTACCCCCCCCCCCCACCTTTCTCATTTCTGGTCATGGCTTACCCTTAAACTTCCCCTCATCCCTGTATCCCTGTGCTCGCCCCTTCAAAGGGTTTTGGGTTGCAAATCGTCTGGCGGACAAACACCTTGGCTAAGCTGTTTGCATGGCGGAATTTGCAACATGGCAAGGTTTCTCAGGTCTTTGATGTTGGCAACTGTTCCCAGGGCCTGCTCAAAGCTTGGGAAAAGATGGTCAACTGTGCCCAGGGTCTACCTAGCCTTAGCCATTAACCCGCTTTAAGCAAAGCGCTATTTATCTACTAGTTGATCCATTTATTATTTATTGACTCAATTCATCAATGGACAATGACGATTGATATTGAATGATTAATTATGGATTGATTGATTCAATAATCCTATTGCTAATGCAATTGATCTATATTGATTGATCAAACAATTTGATTGATTGATTATTTATGGATTGATTGATTGAACAATCCTATTGCTGATGTGATTGATTTATATTTATTGATTGAACTATTGATTGTTGATTTGATGATTGATTGATTGATTTATTGTGCAGCCATATACCTGGCCACCAATTGGGTGGCAGGTCGGTTGTTAAAATGCATGTTCAATTTCAATAAATAAGCCATGACCAAAAACGCCAGTTGGTGTTCAGCTGTTGTCTTTTATAATGGGATTTATCACTAAGGATAAATTCATTTATACAAGCAACAGCAACCTTATCCTTAATCATGATCCTAATAAGGATTTGGTTAGCTTTAGCTAAACCATCGGGTCGGGTGTTCGCAATCGATATCGGGTTCGGCATCCTTTTTCATCAAATTCTTTAATGATGCCGGATCATCAGAAAAAATTTCACCCAAACCCTCCCGCCCATTTGAATTGTGTCATGATGGCGTCAATTTGTATGACTGCCATGTTCATGTAACTTAATATTGTCTTGTCAGTTTATTGAACTTGATTATTTTGCAACCAAATTACAACATGTGGTTGTTATTGTGCATACGGCTACTATTTGAAATTATTTATTTGGATTCATGTTTGAAAAACTATAAACAAATTTAATCATTGCCAGCAATTATTCAATCATGTTCATTTCTTTGACATTAATCGAAGTATATCAGATACTGCTGTGCTCTTTGTTTTATGTTCCAGTCAACAATTCGGGCTGGACTTGCTATTATTAACTACCAGGATTCCTGTTTCACTTTGGGCTTCACCTCGTTTTTGGCATCAACACAAGACTTGCTATCACCAACTACCAAGATAACCATTCTCAGCATGGGATTCAATTCATACCGGAACAGTGTCAACACGTGACTTACTACCGCCAACTACCAGGACAGTAATTCCCATCGTAGACTTTATTTTGTGCTCAGTGCCACGATACCCATCTTCGTCATGGCATAATTCATATTCATTTCTTCTTGTGCTCCATCTGTGATTACCATTCAAATTGGTTATTTAAAGTCTAGAAAATTGTTTGTTTTTCGGAATTTGCAACATGGCAAGGTTTCTCAGGTTTTTGATGTAGGCAACTGTTCCCAGGGCCCGCTCAAAGCTTGGGAAAAGGTGGTCAACTGTGCCCAGGGTCTACCTAGCCTTAGCCATTAACCCGCTTTAAGCAAAGCGCTATTTATCTACTATTTGATCTATTTATTATTTATTGACTCAATTCATCAATGGACAAGGATGATTGATATTGATTGATTGATTATGGATTGATTGATTCAATAATCCTATTGCTAATGCAATTGATCTATATTGATTGATCAAACAATTTGATTGATTAATTATTTATGGATTGATTGATTGAACAATCCTATTGCTGATGTGATTGATTTATATTTATTGATTGAACTATTGATTGTTGATTTGATGATTGATTGATTGATTGATTGATTGATTGATTGATTGATTTATTGATTTATTGTGTAGTCATATTGGGTGGCAGGTCGGTTGTTAAAATGCATGTTCAATTTCAATAAATAAGCAATGACCAAAAACGCCAGTTGGTGTTCAGCTGTTGTCTTTTATAATGAGTTATGAGCAAGATACACTCTTTGTCTTTATGTATATAAATGGATGTTCCATGCAATGCAGTAGTGTCGTTTCATCAATATTTCATCAAAATTGAATGAATATCAATTTTCGTGTATTTCTTTGTTGAGTTGATCCACAAAATCAAATGTTTATCAAAGAGCAATATCCAGAATTTAAGTATCCTTGGTTGGAAATGGTGATGGATAATATTAATATTTCAGAAGAATTAGAATCAATGAATTGATATTGTTAATCGTGTTTCGTCTTGAAAAAAATAAATCAGTGCGTCTGTGTAGACAATAATCCCATTGGTTAAGTGCTGACACTAACATCACATAAGCAAATACAGCACTAAACACATCATGATAATAAACACCAAAAGTCCGACAACTTGTTAACCTGAACATTGAAAAATCAATGTATATAAAGACTTTTTTTTAGTAATTTAAAATTCTTTTTAAAACGCCAATATAGTCAACCATGTAATGTTTGAATAATATGACTGAGGAATAATAGTATTAGTTTAATTTTTTTTGGCTGGCGACGTTTGTAAGTCGCTGATGGCCAACTGGTTCTCGTGATTATGCATAAACGCTCTTTAGGGTTTGCCAATTCCCATTTAGTAGACTTATTTCATCTATTTTACATAACTTATAACAAAGCAAGTAATACGATTTTTTAATGTCATTTATCGTGTTTCATGTAAGTCTTTTTTCCATCCCTCGTTTATGCTTAAGGGAATAATGTATTTGTAGGTAGAAAGGAAACCTTATCTCACTTCAAAAACCAATTCTATCTTAAGCTTTCATGATTATGTTGTGTGTATCTTTACTCCTGCATGTTTTAAAATGTAATATTTACACACTTTTCAATTATCATAAAAAAAAAATATCATAGAAAAATCATAAATCTTGTTTTATCAAAATATGGCAGTTAATATACAGTTATTGACTAAAACTTAATATACCATCATCCATTTTAGTTAAAGGATCTAAATTTATATTTTCATCGATTTTTATTATGATTCATTATGACTTAAATTTTGAGTTTTGACAATACCTCACATTATATGCATCCAGGTTCCAAAAAATTAGTACCATTGTCACCTGACTTGGTACACCGGTCGTCCTTATTTATTTATATTTATTTATTTTTTAAACTGCAGGTCAACCCATACGTCTTGTACATAATATGTGTGTACTTCATCACATCTTAATTTCACTGTGTCAGTGCATTTGAGAGGAGTAGCAGGCATTGAAAATATATCGTATCGAGATTGAAAGTATAATGGTATACTAAAATACATTCACCATAGGTTCACAGAGCAATTGTTCTCGCATTATGGCTTGACTTAAATTGGCTTCTCTAATGTGAGATAGCAGTGTTATATATTTTCTGTCTTTCACTGTGTAACTGTGTAATAAGCATAACATATATCATATTAATTTGCGTTTCTTATAAAAATAATAAATATAATGTTAACAATAAGACATAAAATTCGATCATATTAAAGGTGAATTTCGACCGATACAAGTGCATAAAGTATATATGAATGTCACATAAAGAAAATATAACCTTTTAATAAGGAATCGATGATTTTGTACAGACCTACTGGTCATATGCAACAAGCGCCCATTTCTATATTATAAAATTTATCAATAGTACAATGATAACACCAGGTATAAATGATTACCTTCAGCGCAGAAACATGTAACATGCTTGCGTTTTTATTAACGTTTCCTTTGCCGCATATTTGAAGTTTCTTGCACTAGATAGGCATACTAGCTGCATTTCTGTTCATCCGAGTATTTTTTTTTTCAGACCGTGAGCTACAGACCTGTAGCTAAGAGCTTACATGAATTAAAATTGTGCAGATACTTCCCTTATTTAAGTGATGCCTTTTGGGAAATGTGGCGCAGAAAATGTTCGTGTAATAACGCTATAAACAGTAAAGCTGCCGATCTCAGTGGATTTTATTTTTCGATCGCCGGGATATTTGAAAAGACAACGAACCGTGTACATTTACAAGACATCACATATCAGTTTTCGCTTTCTCATTCAATTCAAAAACCATTGTCATTTTGATCGGCCAAGGTAGACGCTCCCATCCGAAGTGGTCCGAAGTCTATATGACGAATAGTGAAAAAGTTATTTTAGGGAAATTTAAATACTTTCAGGGGCAATAACTGATAGAACCCTTTCGGTATGGATAGATTGAAGCCTTTCGGCATGAATAGATTGAAGGAGCGTCTAAGTGAACTACAGACGTTAGTGAAAGTTCCAAACCTCTGGGTGTTAACAGGCAAAGCGTCATTTGGTGCCATAACTTATAATGGTCAATCACTTAAAGACAAAAATGTTTCAATATCTTTTGAAATAGAAAAGCTGTTCCTGGAAAAAAAGAGAACAAAAAAAAAATAACTAGTAGACTAATTGTTCTCGAACAATTAGAGGTCTTTCCACCTCATTATTTTTTATGTTTTGTTTCAACATTATTAATAAAGCATTTTCTCTGCGTTACTTTATTAAAAAAAGTCAAAAACTTAAGTATGCAAAGTTTTTGTTTGACATTGACCTTGACATTTGACCTTTATGTCGTATTGACTGGTAAATGTCAACTTTTCAATTTGAAGTTGTCTGATGGTCCTACGATGTAAGGTTCAAAAATTGTATTTTTAACAAATTTAAGAAACTTTCAGGGGCGATAACTGCTAGAAGATAGCCTGGTGCCCTTTCGGTATGAATAGATTGAAGGAGCCCCTAACTGTACTGAATACATTAGTAAAAGTCTCAAGTCTCTACCTCTAACGCTTTATGAGAAGTAGCGATAACAAGCATTTTCTAAAATAGGGGCAATAACTCTATAATTGTTTCAATGTAGGGGCTGAAAGGTTATATTTTGAGATGTCTCAAAAAGTCCTACTACATCCATGAAAAAGTTTTTCTCTACAAACCTAAACAAAAAAGATCCAAAAACTCATTAATTAACATATTTCCAAATGACCTTGACCTTTAACCTTTATGTCATTGTGTTCGGCCAAGGTAGACGTTTCCATACCAAGTGGTCCGAAGTCTTAACGATAAATAATAAAAAAAGTTGGAAGTGATTTTTTGAAAATCTTAATACTTTAAGGGGCAATAACTACTAGAAGGGGGGGGGGGGTCAGATCATTTCGGTATGAATAAATTGAAGAATCCTCTAAGTGTACTGAAGGCATTGGTAAAAGTTCCAGGTCTCTATCTCGTTTGGTTTCAGAGAAGTAGCGATAACAATCGTTTCGTACCATAGGGGCAATAACTCTGTGATTATTCAAAGGTATGAGCCAAGGGGCTATATTTTAAAATGTCTTAAGATGACATCCATGAAAAAGTTTTTCTCTACCATCCTAAACAAAAGAGGTACGAAAACTCATAAATAAACAGATTTCCAAATGACCTTGACCTTTGACCTTTATGTCAGTTTGTTTGGCTGAGGTAGACGCTTCCATCCCAAGTGGTCCAACGTCTCTATGATAAATAATAAAAAAGTTGGAAGTGATTTTATGGAATTTTAAATACTTTCAGGGGCAATGAATACTAGAAGAGGACCTCAGATCCTTTCTGTATGAATAGATTAAAGAACCCTCTAAGTGTACGGAAGACATTGGTAAAAGTTCCAGGTCTCTATCTCAGGGATTAAACTGATCATCGTCAATATAAATATATGAGCTTGTAATCGTGCAAATACGTTCATATTCATTCCGATATCTTATTACAGTACGATGTGCTCTGTTAAAAGAGAATGTACATTATTGTTGATTCTTTTCACGATCGACATTGAAGATATCACGATCGAAGCTACGATTGAACCCCGACAGATAGATCTATATACCCGACTGACCATAATGACACATTGTATGCAACAAATGTTTGTCTTGTCTAAGTTTGATCCAGATCATCACGATTGGTAGGGACACGAAGCGAATCGTAATAGTGAGAACGTAACATAATGATTTATTGCAACGCATTATATATCATATGATTTGAATGATTACAAACAATTTTTTATCAATACTATGTACCTTTTCCAAAATAAATAATTCGAGGAAATGCCTGGACAACATACTGATACGAGTAGCTTCCCTACAAGGAGGGCACCTAGCCTATAATATTTTGTCGAACATATTATAAATTATAGAAAAAACTGGGCCAGACATTATTTCCTAGTTTAGGACCCTTTTAAATTTCACATGTTTGTCTATGTATAGACGATCAATAAATGGGTGTGCATATTTAAAAAAACTTTTAATGCTGCCATCACTCTTTGTCCATATGTCTGTCAATGGATTTACATGCAATTCAATAGTGCGTTTCATCAATATTGGAGGAATACCAATTTCTATGGAGTTCTTTGTTGAGTTGATTCACTAAACAAATTTTTCATTAAATATCCTTAGTTGGAAATGGTGATGGATAATAAAAATGTGTCAGAAGAATCAGAATCAATGATTCCTGTTGCGTCTTGAAAAAAAAGTAAATCAGTGCGTCTTTGTAGACATTAATTCCATTGGCTACGTGCTGACACTAACATCACAATCAAATATACCACTTAATGCATCGTGATAATAAACATCAAAAGTCCGACAACTCGTTAACCCGAACATTTGAAAATCAATATATAGAAAAGACTATTTGAAGAAATTTAAAATTATTTTCAAAACGCTTATATATATAGTCAATCAAAAAATGCCTGAAAAATATAAATGAGGAATAATAAAATTAGTTTATTATGTTTGGCTGGCGACGTCTTTAAGTAACTGATTACCAACAGGTACACGTGATTTTTTGCACAAACGCTCTTTGCGGTTTTGCCAATTAACATTTAGACGACTTAATTCATTAACTTTAAATAACTCATATCAAACAAGTAAAAACATTTTTTAGGTTAATTATCGTGTTTAGGATTGTCATGTAAGTCTTTTTTATCTCTGTTATGCTAAAATGAATAATTTTTTTTGGTTGGAAAAAAAATGAAACCTGATCTCACTTTAATAACCAATTTTATTTTCACAACGGTTTGTTTTTATTTGTCTCTACATTGCTTAATTTTGTCTAATCAAATGCGATTGAGATTTCGTCTCTTCTATTTTTTTTTTTTTTTTGACAATCGGAATGAATGTAAGGACTGTGCACTAACCTTTATTCGCGTGCGAAAAAAAAAATGCAAAATTCGCGGGAGCTTCGTCATCGAGAATATGTTGCGATCCTAAAAAGTTTTTGATGTATGGTTGTAATAACAACATGGGTCTTGATAAGGTTTGATCGCTAAATATGTTCGCCGCGAACCAGTTATCTGCAGTTAATTGCAAAATAAAGTCGTCGCAAATAACAGTTGGTTTACAGTAATTAATAATCCGCGTATTTTTTATATGGTGTCAACGTGACAGCTCTTTAGCAATTATTTCATAGAGAATAGTAGTAAGTGAGATTTTATTCAATTCTTAGAGGGAAACATGTATCTATCCAGTTCTTCACTGAAATTATAGGGTAGGCAATTGTTGACTTTTGTCTTGACATTTTGTCAGCGTACTACTTCCAATTCAATTGCAGACTCATGCCATTCAAAATCACATGGGTTAAATAAAAATATAAAAAGCTTTTACTTTCAGGAAATGTTTACCAGAAAGTTACAAACTCTATTGTTTGACGTTCAATGATTCAAAATTTCATAATATTTATAACGTATATCACATCAATTTGCGTATCTAATAAGAAATAAATATGATGAAGAAAATTATGCGTAATGTTTCTTTAAACTAAAGCATATTAAGGATGAATATCGACCGATACAAGCGTATTCAGGATATTTGAATTTCACAGGAAGGAAGTAAAATTAGTTTAAAAGAATCAATGATTTTGTACAAAACTACTGGTCATATGCAATCGATGCCTCTCTGTATGATAAATTCCCCAATAGTATAATAATAACACAAGGTATAAATGATTAGCTTCAGAACAGAAACAGGTAACATGAGAGCAATTTAATTAACGTTTCCTTTGTCGCAACTTTAAAGTTTCTTGTATTACATAGGGCTCATACGAATAAACAGTTTGCAGATATTTCCCTTTATTTGAGTAATGGGAAATGCGGCGCAGGTAATATTTGTGTAATAATATTTCGAACGGTCACTTAAGCGGCCGATCTCAACTTATTTTTTGCGATTGACGAAACATTTTAAAAGACAACGAAACATGTACATTTAGAAGTATAAATGATCATATACATGTATCAGATTGCTTTTTCTTAATCTGTGTTACACATTTCAATTTATTTTTTTTTAAAGTTGCTTCACATCCCCTGATTCTTTCATTGTTTGTATATAGTATAGTATAGCGGTTAACTAATTTTGTTAACCTATGGCGAACGTAT
Source organism: Magallana ariakensis (assembly GCA_020458035.1). Classification (NCBI taxonomy): domain Eukaryota; kingdom Metazoa; phylum Mollusca; class Bivalvia; order Ostreida; family Ostreidae; genus Magallana; species Magallana ariakensis. Next base: position 63,112,489 of record CM035811.1, read on the forward strand.
TATAGTGTACTACAATAATTCCATCTGGATACGACCCGGCCTCAATACCTAATTACCTCTCAAATGCACTGACACAGTGAAATTAAGATGCGATGAGGTACACTTACATGCTCCGTACAGGACTTATGGGTTGTCCTGCAGTTTAAAAATAAATAAATATAAATAAATAATGGACCACCGGGTGTACCAAGTCTGGTGACAGTGGTACTATTTTTTCAGTGGCCGGATGCATATAAGCGAGGTCATGTCAAAACTCAAAATTAAAATCATAATAAATCATAATAAAAAATTGAGGATGAGAATATAAATTTAGAGTTTTACTGAAATAGATGATTTATTAAATTTTATCAAAGCCTGTATACAACCAGGTATATATAAAAGTTTAATGAAATAAGGTTTATAATTTTATAATTATATGATTTTATAATTATATGGTATTATAACTATATGATTTTATAATTATATATAATATTATAATTAAATAAAATAGACTATGATTGTTTAAATTGTAGAAAATATTTAATAAAATAAGACTTATGATTTTATAATTATATGATTTTATAAGATTTTATAAATATATAAGATATGACTATATGTTTTAAATATAATAGATTATATATGATATTATAATTATATGAGATTATAATTATATATGAAATAATTTAAGATTAATATTAATTGTAACAAATTTGAGAAAAATGCAAAATATTTGATGTATGTTTATGTATGTATATGTTCAAAATAAAATGATAAAGATAAGGATCAAGGGAGAGCCGCCAAAGATGAATTTTGTAAAAGAGTGCTACAATATTAAAGTTATATTACCAAACATGAATTTTGAGGTCGTCATCAGGTGCTACACCTCAGGCCCTACATCATGTTTCTGTAGCTAGTACCAGCCGTAGCATTTTAAAACATATGTAATGTAAAATGAGGGATAACAAACAACAAAGTGCTTTGGGATTCTTTAGTTTTTCTGATCTCAGTTTGTTAATGAAATGAATTTAGAATTATTGTTTTAAAAGGTTTATGTATTAGAGCATTCAGTGCGGAGTTAAAATTCCGTGACGTCACCTATTTACACCTAATGGCAATGAGGCCTCGGGACGAAATTCGAAGTTTGGATGAGTTTTAGTTGAAAGCATTATCAATGCGTTGGATTTAAACTTGAGGATGAAATGTATATTGAGAAATATCATATTTGAACCCAATGCTACACGCAAAACCGGTAGGCATATCCGATTTATGTGGTAAATTGAAGCCTGAATCGAAGAGGGTCAAAATGGCGTTACACACCTTGTGTATTTATATATAGAGGAGGTAGAATTTTTTCATATTTGGCTTATTAAGCGACTGATTGATAAAAATTCGGGTGCCTGTGATTTTAGTACCCTCAGAGTAGCCTTTTTACACAAACAAATCTCACGGAAAAGATATATATATATATATATATATATATATATATATATATATATATATATATATATATATATATATATATATAATTATTGTTACATTGTTTTACCCTACTGACCGTAGACAATTTCTTTTTAAAATGGAAGTTATTCTTGATGAAGCAGTTTATCAACCATTGTTTATTTGTGTAGCAAACAAGATTGACCAAGATTGAAAGTTTTGAAACGTTGCCGACATGGCCGAAGTCCTCTTTCATTTTTTTTATTAAGACTAAGAACCGGTATCCTGTTATAAAACTATGTAAATAGAACTAAGAAGATGTTTTGCTACTGAATAGGAAGGGCCAGTCGGGCTAGCAAATCTTTTAAACATATAATTATCTCACATTCCTTTGTGTGACATAATTTTATTTGAAGGTGACCACGGACAGCTATTTAGGTTTCTTTACTGTCCGAATTTCTTGGTACGTAGCTACAAGAAAATAGTTCATTTATTTTCAGGTGTACTAGAACAGAATACAAATTAATGTACAATATATTTTCAAAAACTGACATCATCCCTACCCTTTTCTCGATATTTATAATGATTGTCTTCTTTTTAATGTACACTTTTCATAATCTTTAAAAACTTGGTCCAACAAACACTATTCGTTACCCTCCCTTTTCAGGCAAATCGACATAACTTGATTTTGAGAAGTCAGGATTTTCCCTAACAACAACATTAATAAACAATTGCTATATTTGTAGCTTTTATCTCTTATTGCGTGGACGCATAGGTCCACACAGAAAATATATAAGCGAGGTTAAACCGGATGCACTGGGGAACATTCAGCTTGCGCATAAGCTAATCTGGTTCCTGCGCGACATTATGGGTAGCTAAGGGAACCAGACTAGCCACGTGTATCTGAATCGGGATCGGGATTTCATGCCATATGCACATGTTCAAAGGCGCTGTATTTGTAAAGTTGTCGGTGAATAGTACGGAAGCAAACTGATATATTTCTTTTAAAGAAATGATCGGCATGTGATATGCATTGTCGGTATCATGGACTACGTTAATGTTATGCCAAAACTACAACATGTATTTAATAGCATAAATCGCAATGATTTGTTGTTTTCCGAAATAGCTCAACTATATACTAGACGAGGCTAGTGTACTTCCAGTTAAGAAAAAAAAATTGCGCATTTAAGCATGATTTAATAATTATGTGACTGTATATAATACATCATTGAATAATTATGTCACTATATGAAAGTTTAAATCTCAAGAGAAACGCATCAAAATACGAAATCAATTTATATAGTTAACAAAGTAGTACGCAAATAGTGAAATTCGCTGAATGTCTAATACTATACATGTATAGTATCTTCATTAATGTCTTCATTAATATAATTCATAATTGTGTTTAAATTCTGAGGTAAAAGGTCAGGGCTATACGTGATACAACGTACACATTCAGTGGTTAAAGGCACTATATCAAGGCTTGCTACTATAATATTAATTCATCAAAACAGTTTTGCAATTACAGATCTCCCCTGTAGATGTCTTTATATAAAAGCAGGGGGCTAGAGTCGGTGGAATCTCTGATAATCTTAAGGCTTTCGCGTTTCTGTTAGAAACACATGCATATGGTCCACGTAATGCAGTCCTTTTTTAAAGGACAGCAACTTGGTTTATTTTTAATTTAACAAAAATGTTATGCCAACTTCTCGGATAAACCATTTCTGAATGATCAGTCATGCATATGCATAGTTCTTAAATTATTCTAGCAAATCTGTAGGAAGGTCTACCACCTTCGTGTTTTCATCGCATAATCTTCTACTTCATAATCATGTGGAAATTTTATTTTATTGAAAAAGTGTAATTTTTCACTCGTGACGAAAGCAATGCTGGTTGATACACTTTTGTTAATTAAATCTGTTTAGACACTATAAAAGCAAAATTAAGTTATTGTCATCCTATACAAAAAAATTGGTTGCTAACTTATTTTCAATTATGCAGAATTATTGATGCCTAGAAAAATTAATGAGTTTCAACAATGTTCATTATAATCATTCAGGGACATGATGACTATAAACATGACTCACATTCACAACAAAATAAAACAATAAACAATAACGGTTTTCTAGATGGATAGAGTCAATACAGCATTGTGAAGGAATGAGTATGCATAAAAAGTAGAACTATCTTGTCTTAAGACTCTATCATTTTTCCAAAAGTTTACGGGACACAAATTTAAAAAGTAAATGATTGCTGTTTTTGAATTAAGAAACACTTTTAATGATCATGCAAACAATGTTGTAAAAGACTGCAAATTTACTTTGTTGTTGTAGATACAACACTTCTTTATATCAAATGTTGTATTGACGCCAACCTAAATCTAAAGTTTACGTTATGACAATTGTCACAAGAGCTCTTAAAACGTCCTCTCTCTTTTTACTGGACCGGTAAGCGATTATCAATATTAGCAATTAAATAGCAATCAATTATTATGAAATGTATCGTTCTTGATATGGCAATGCAGTTCTTATGTTTAGAAAAAACGTTGATTGGTAAGAATGAAAATATAATTTTTTTTGCTGGCGTCATTCACTCCATTGAAGGAAATTTATTGAATAAATTGAGAATGGTAAGGCAGTTATCAGATATTTCAAACTGCCGTGAAATAAATCCTTACAAGTAATATGTTAAGCAATATTTTATTCTAAAATGAATATTGATATTGTGATTTCATTTTAAAAGGGTTTTTTTCCCTGGAAACCCCTCTTTTGCATTGAAATTAAATTTAAAACTAACAATGAGAATAGAGAAGGGCCAGAACTAAAACAAATGTAATTAGATGCTCCTTGGTCAATAGTAAAAAAAATGCAACGCAATCCGATTCTTATCTTCAAAGTTTAAGAAACAAACGGCTGGTTTGCTTTGCCAAAGTAACTCTTCATTTTACACTCACTTTAATCGTAGTGGTGTCATATGCCAAATAATTTAGTTTTTAACTTATACATGGCCAAAATTCGTTTATGTAATAAATACTGCTATTTAATTCATTGGTTATAACGATTCCTATAGTAAAGGGCACTCCTTTATACGACTTTATAGGAGGAAAAAGGTAATATTTACTGCTACTAATACACTTTAAATTACAATATACTTACTTCGTTTGTGAAATCATCAACGAATTACGAAAGGGAGTCTTAACAATAGTCAATTTTAGCTTAATATAGCTGCAATATTGAATTCTTGCATTTTTGCTACCATAAAGAGTACAAAACAGTACAAAATGACCAAAAACAAAATAAATGTAATCGATCGATGATTTTAAGCACCCAAAGTTATATATATATATATATATATATATATATATATATATATATATATATATATATATATATATAACTTTGGGTGCTTAAAATCAGGTCATGTAGGACTCCAAAGTGTGTTGGCACTCCAAAGTCCGACGGTCACGTCAAAGTCGGTTGGTCTGCGCCAAAGTCCGATGGTGTGACACGCCAAAGTCCGATAGTTGACGTCATTTGCCAAAGTCCGATGGTGTGTCACGCCAAAGTTCGATGGTTGACATCATTTGCCAAAATCCGATGGTGTGTCACGCCAAAGTCTGATGGTTCGCGTGCAGTCCCCAAAGTACGATGGTGCGACACGCCAAAGTCCGATAGTTGACGTCATTTGCCAAAGTCCGATGGTGTGTCACGCCAAAGTTCGATGGTTGACATCATTTGCCAAAATCCGATGGTGTGTCACGCCAAAGTCTGATGGTTCGCGTGCAGTCCCCAAAGTACGATGGTGCGACACGCCAAAGTCCGATGGTTCACAAAAAGGCGCGAAATTGTTTACAATCCGGTTTTATACAATCAATGTACAAACGAAACGACTACTTACGTAAGTTCAAAATTAAACCCAATTAGAAATTAAAAACAAAAACACTCAGGTCATAGCCATATTTATATAATTATTTAAATAGATCAACTCCCCTCCCCCCAATTCAAAGCATATTGGGGCGCAACAGATATTTCGAGAGAAGATGCACTTTTTCGTTTTCACAATCTTCCACCGTAAAGACCTTCCCCTTGGAATCATCTGTGCCAATTTTCATCACCCGTCCCTTTCTCCAGTAACCAGACAGAAAGACATTTGTTTCAGCGGAAAAGGCAGAATTTGGTTTAAAATATACAAAGTCGCCTACGTTCGGGTCGAATTTTTCCAGTGTCGCTAACGGAGCCGGTTTCTTGGAAAACAGTTCCAAGGGGTAGTGATCATGGTTTCAATGATCAGGGTTCTGTAAGAAATTTAAAGAAAAAATAAAACCGAGTTAATGCAATGAATGAACGCTTTTATCTTTGTTATTATCGAATTCCAACGAAAAAGTAGACGAATATTCATTTGATCCTACTTCTTTCATTTCCCAAAAGGAGTCCGAGTACCGTCTTTTGTTGTGTGTTTCTGGTGGCCTTTGACATCTTTGTTCCTACAGGTCCTTACAGTACATGTATGAACTTACTCCAGACTAAACAAAATATGAAAATAACATTACAAACTTTAAACTAGCATGTATTTTTACAAATGATTACCGCTATTCACATGTGTGTTTTATAATATTCAAAAACTGGTTGATTGTTATAGTCAACGAATGATTGTTGATGTACTTATTTTTTTTTATCTGCAGCTGTTTAGTGTTCGTGTTCCGTTCGACCTGTGAATTTGTCACGTCTTGGAAAGGCATTATGTCGACTCAGTGCTGAGGGGACAAGTCAAGCGGGACAGCGATAAACTTTTCAGCATTTCCCTGCAGAGAATTATTTGAAATGTTTAGTTAATTTTTTTTAACTTGTATATTTTAATTAGAGTCGACACACAATTTTGATTTTTTTAATTTGCTAACTTTAAAAAAATTATTACAGTAAATAATTTAAAAACTTTAAATTATATTTTTTACATTTTTCAATTTTGTTCACGAGCGTGTTTCGGCACTATTATTTTATGACAAACATTAATACACGGTGTTGTGTAAACACATACCGTTGTAAATTTATCATTGGTGATCGTTGTTCTAGATAGATCTGCAACTGTGGGGAAATCAACATCAGGGATCTCCTGGAGCGTCCATAAAGGATAGTGAAAAATATAATCATCAATATATCATTTCAATAAGAAATTAAAAATAATCTTTGAAAAAAGAGACAGTTTTTTTATCTAACTCTGAGCATTTTACTTCTCTGGCTTTTTGCTTGTGTTCAACGCGGCGTCATTGTCAATGTTTTCCTCTGCGTCATCTTCCTCTACATCGATATTGGCTTTCTCTAAAAATTCTCTTTCCTCTCTAGTTAAGTTACACATTGGAATATAAAATTTTGGATAAGAGCTGTCTATATAGAACATGCGTTAAATCAACGAGCGTCAGGCAGTTGGTAACATAGATGTTGGAGAGAGAGAGAGAGAGAGAGAGAGAGAGAGAGAGAGAGAGAGAGAGAGAGAGAGAGAGAGATCTGCTAAAAGTTAAAGCAATGTATTATTTTTCCATATACCGTTAAACCTGCATTACCAGAGAGAGAGAGAGAGAGAGAGAGAGAGAGAGAGAGAGAGAACTGTTGAATGTTTGAACGGTGTATTTATAAGCATAAATAAATGGTCAGTTATATTGTCACACATGCGTAACTTAACGAAAACTATAACTGTTCTTCAACAACAACGGAAAAGTTGGGTCGCTTGAAAAACTTCTGATGTGGAGTCATGGACTTGGTAGACCTGTGTACGCGGATGTTGTACTTGTAATAAAACTCTGGAAGGCTAGCCGGCCAATCTTTGGTGTCCACGAACTGTGTCCTGAAGTATGCAACAACAGTTCTATTGAACCGCTCCACGCGACCTGTAACGTGTTAACGCATTTGTAAAATATTTGATTTCAATATTTATTCTATACATGCATCCATTTTTAGCTCACCTGAGCTGAAAGCTCAAGTGAGCTATTCTGATCACATTTTGTCTGTCGTCCGTCCGTCTGTCTGTCTGTCTGTCTGTCTGTAAACTTTTCATATTTTCAACATCTTCTCAAGAACCACTGGGCCAATTTCAACCAAACTTGGCACATAGCATCCTTAGCCTAAGGGGACTCAAAGTTGTGAAAATTAAGGACCAAGCCCTCTTACAAGGGGAGATAATTAGGAATTAATGAAAATTTTTGAGAAATTTTCAAAAATCTTCTTCTCAAGAACCATTTGGCCAGGAAAGCTGAAACTTATGTGGAAGCATCCTCAGGTAGTGTAGATTCAAAGTTGTGAAAATCATGACCCCCGGGGGTAGGATGGGGCCATAATGGGGGGTTGACTTTTTACATAGGAATATATAGAGTAAATCTTTAAAAATCTTCTTCTCAAAAACCGTTAGGCCAGGAAAGCTGAAACTTGTGTGGAAGCATCCTCAGGTAGTGTAGATTCAAAGTTGTGAAAAGCATGACCCCTGGGGGTAGGGTGGGGCCAAAATGGGGGGGTTGACTTTTTACATAGGAATATATAGAGTAAATCTTTAAAAATCTTCTTCTAAAAAACCATTTGGCCAGAAAAGCTGAAACTTATGTGGAAGCATCCTCAGGTTGTGTAGATTCAAAGTTGTGAAAATCATGACCCCTGGGGGTAAGGTGGGGCCAAAATGGGGGGGTCGACTTTTTACATAGGAATATATAGAGTAAATCTTTAAAAATCATCTTCTCAGAAACTAATAAGCCAGGAAAGCTGAAACTTGTGTGGAAGCATCCTCAGGTAGTGTAGATTCAAAGTTGTAAAAATCATGACCCCCGGGGGTAGAGAGGGGCCACAATGGGGGTCAACTTTTTACATAGGAATATATAGAGTAAATCTTTAAAAATCTTCTTCTAAAAATCCATTTGGCCAGAAAAGCGAAATTGTGTGGAAGCATCCTCAGGTAGTGTAGATTCAAAGTTGTGAAAATCATGACCCCATGGGGTAGGGTGGGGCCAAAATGGGGGTTTCAACTTTTTACATAGGAATATATATAGAGTTAATCTTTAAAAATCTTCTTCTCAAGAATCATTTGGCCAGGAAAGCTGAATCTTATGTGGAAGCATCCTCAGGTAGTGTAGATTCAAAGTTGTGAAAATCATGACCCCCGGGGATAGGGTGGGGCCAAAAAGGGGGGGGTCGACTTTTTACATAAGAATATATAGAGTAAATCATTAAAAATCTTTTTCTCAAGAACCATTTGGCCAGAAAAGCTGAAACTTATGTGGAAGCATCCTCAGGTAGTGTAGATTTAAAATTGTGAAAATCATGACCCCCGGGGGTAGGGTGAGGCTACAACGGAGGGTCGATTTTTAACATAGGAATATATAGAGAAAATCTTTAAAAATCTTCTTCTCAAGAACCATTTGGCCAGGAAAGCTGAAACTTGTGTGGAAGCATCCTAACGTAGTGTAGATTCAGAGTTGTATAAATCATGACTCCCGGGGGTAGGGTTGGGCCACAATGGGGGGTTCGATTTTTAACATAGGAATATATAGAGTAAATCTTTAAAAATCTTCTTCTAAAAACCCATATGGCCAGAAAAGCTGAAACTTATGTGGAAGCATCCTCAGGTAGTGTAGATTCAAAGTTGTGAAAATCATGACCCCCGGGGGTAGGGTGGGGCCAAAATGGGGGGGGGGTTGACTTTTTACATAGGAATATATAGAGTAAATCTTTAAAAATCTTCTTCTAAAAACCATTTGGCCAGAAAAGTTGAAACTAATGTGGAAGCATCCTCAGGTAGTGTAGATTCAAAGTTGTGAAAATCATGACCCCATGGGGTAGGGTGGGGCCAAAATGGGGGGGGGTTGACTTTTTACATAGGAATATATATAGAGTAAATCTTTAAAAAATCTTCTTCTCAAGAATCATTTGGCCAGAAAAGCTGAAACTTATGTGGAAGCATCCTCAGGTAGTGTAGATTCAAAGTAGTTGTGAAAATCATGACCCCTGGGGTAGGGTGGGGCCAAAAAGGGGGGGTCGACTTTCTACATAGGAATATATAGAGTAAATCTTCAAAAATCTTCTTCTCAAGAACCATTTGGCCAGGAAAGCTGAAACTTGTGTGGAAGCATCCTAAGGTAGTGTAGATTCAGAGTTGTGAAAATCATGACTCCCGAGTGTAAGGTGGGGCCACAATTGGGGGGGGTCAACTTTTTACATAGGAATATATAGAGTAAATCTTTAAAAATCTTCTTCTCAGAAACTAATCAGCCAGGATAGCTGAAACTTGTGTGGAAGCATTCTCAGGTAGTGTATATTTAAAGTTGTGAAAATCATTTCCCCTAGGGGTAGAGTGGAGCCACAATTGGGGATCGAATTTCTACATAGGAATATATAGAGTAAATCTTTAAAAATCTTCTTCTCAGAAACTAATCAGCCAGGTGATTATTTAATATTGTCTAGATTTTGGCTTCTGGATGATTCCTGGACAATTGGGTCTCACAAGGGGTTCAGAGTTTGATGTAGGTTTATATCCCATTTATAAACAATTGTTTAGGATCTTTTTGAGAGCTGCAATGCTCAACATGTGATATTACTATAAAATCATCCTGTTAGAAAAGGGACTAATGATAATAAACATAAGAATATCCAGTGGAAAAAATTGATTTTTATTTATACAGGATCTACATGTATTATACTACATTGTCCAGATAGTTTTTATTACGACTCCATTAAGCTGATTTTATCATACCTATTGTTCCTCAGGTGAGCGATGTGGCCCATGGGCCTCTTGTTTAAGTTGAAATGTAAGAATACACTGTGTTTTAAATACCGTATCTTAGCAGCTTATGCCGTTTCTTAAGGTGGGTCGCGGGTTCACCCCATAAAAAATCTCACGAGAAAACATACCCTGAAAATTTATCAAATCGTTCTTTAGGATTTACAGTTCATTATATAAAATTTGTATCAAATTTGCCTACGCTATTTTAGTGCAATACTGTTTTAAACTTAGTATCGTTTGTGGTGCTGGTTTGACGCATTCCTAATAAATATATAGGAAAATGAGCACATTTCTCTTTTTTTCAAGATGGAGTTATTTTAAGAAATTGTAAATAACTTTCAAACAATTTAGACGAATTTATCAACTGTTTTTGTGCGTAAAGAAAAAGTGATTTACAAATTATTTATGTAAAAAAAGTATATGTGTTCTCGTTAGATTTTTTGCTATTTTATTTTGTGTTTTGATTATTCTACCGAAAATTGTCGCATTTCCGTATCTGACGTCATGAGTACAACGTCAAAGATTTTTGAACATTTTCCACTTATTTAGTGATAGCAATCACTTAATAATTAAAATTAAGACTGCTTAAGCTAAAAAATTTCCAGATTCAAAGTTTAAAGGATGACGCGGATTTTTTTTTTACATTAAAATTGCCCACAAAATTACAGAAATGAGAAGACATTTTATATACACGCAGGTCGTATATATACACATTTGTACAAACGTAACATTGTTAACTGTTAAAGTGATAGTTTTCCTGATGATTAGAACGCTCATCACAATAAATTTTCTTAAGCACATACAATGTATATTTCTATAAAGGTGATGTGATTTTTATGAGAATATGAAAGAAATAAAACATACATTTTTATGAAATCGAAATTATAAATATGGGGAGGGCATAGCCTCCCGTGTACCTCCAGTTTTTATGGGCTCGTATAAAACTATGATTCTTGTAATATAACGGCAATTTAAAATTGTATAGAAATACACATGTACATCTGTTCAGTCGATATTTGAAATATTTAGTAAGAAATATTGCGGTAAGCTTAATTTTATCCTATTTTCTTATTCAGATATACAGAACATATTTTCATATTTAAAATCAAGAGGAAGAGGGGGTACCACATTTGTAGGGGTCTGCAAGATTATCAGCTTCCCTCTTTCCATATCTGCTTGGTCGGAATATTATTTAAAGTAAATAATCTCGAATCTAAAAAAAAACCCGGATGATATTCGTACATATAAGCGTTGGGTTTTTATTTACTGATCAAGATCTTCACAACTAATTTAGAAAATAGGTTTCTCCGACTGTCCTCATCCTTATTTTTCGATCATAATAGTTACATGACGCAATAACCTATTAAACGCTTGTAGTGCTTTTCTTTGTTAATGAATTTTTGGCAAAGCGGAAGACCGAACTATTTTATTTTACAGACTCTCTCTCTCTCTCTCTCTCTCTCTCTCTCTCTCTCTCTCTCTCTCTCTCTCTCTCTTCTGAGACTTCACCACTGGCATTTTAATTGTACATATCACATTTCACATTGACTGAAAATTTACGCTCCGATTCTTGCTGATTAACTTCTGAATTATGATGTATTGATTTCTTTCAGCATTTCCTACTTGTGATTCGTACATGAAGAATAAATATGAATTACTACTTGTATTAACACCATAGTTATTATACTTATATATGGTAGCGTTATTATCACACCGAGTATTTGGCGTTAGAGAGAGAGAGAGTGAAGCGGGAAATCTTTGGATGTCTCCGTTATGACGTCATAAACGAATGTGCACAAAACGGCCACTCGAGTTGTCTAAATTGCGTACAGAATTTGATGATGAAAGCAAACCCGCGACCTACCTTAAGTGATTATTAGTTTAAACCTTACGTAATACGTACATTTTTTTAAAACATAAAACTACCTTGAGACTGTGGGTGATAGGGTCAGCCGTTAACGTGCCTGGTATTAAATTATTCCATTACGGAGGTTAAATCAGCATTGTTGAGTTCTTTGCCATTGTCTGTTTGAAGAATTCTGGGAGGCCCAAACAAGTAAATGAAACGTAGAATTACGTCCGACACCTCCTTCGCCGTTTTCTGCTTCTAACAAACACTAAATGCAAATCGACTGTAGCAGTCCACGATGTTTCAGATATAGTTGGCTGTCTCCTCGTGTTGGCGGCATTTTCTTCAAATCCATTTGCCACCTGCTGTTTGAATAAGAGGCAGGCATGGGTCTTCTGGTTCTCTCCGTTTTTGGTAGGTCCACCGCAGCCAGACATTTACCACATTCCACTGTCTGTTTGAAGAGAAGCCTGACGTTGTCTCGTGTAACCGGAAAGTACGTCTTCCTGATCGTTTTGTACACGGCATCACTTTTACGGTGGTCAACGGCGTGGTTCTTCTTTATTTCCGCTACTAGCTCATCTTTTGAAAGGACTCTCCTATGTTGCTCATTTACCTTAGAACTTCTGAAAAACACGCAGCCTGTATCGATGTCAAAAATAAAGTTTGATAAATGCTCCTGAACCGGTGTCTCCCCAATCTGAAGTCCGATTTCATCCTTCATCCTTTTAGCGCCTCATGACGGATGATCTGCCTTGAGCTTGCAAATTTTCTCCACCTCCTTAAAAACGGACCAGAACTGCTCCGGATTGGGGCCATTTGTCTCTTGCTTTTTCCTCACTTTCTAAAAAATATATCCCTCATCTGGAAGGCCTGCCGCATTCATCTTAGTATTCTTAAATTTAAATTACTATTATCGACGTTACCAATAATCGTGACGTGACGTCATAGACGTAATTTGTTATCGCGCAACATCGGAGTCTGGCCTGGAAAAGCATCGGACTTCACCGTGGCGCGTAAACGAACGGCGGACCATCGGACTTTTGCGTGTTCGACCGTCGGACTTTCTCTGACGTGTCTATAGGAGACAGACCGTCGGACCTTAGCGAAACCATCGGGCTCGGCGTCCCTATCTGCAACAAACCATCAGACTTCGGCGCAGACCATCGGACTTTGGCGTGACCATCGGGCTTTGGAGTCTTACATATATATATATATATATATATATATATATATATATATATATATATATATATATATATATATATATATATATATATTACATATGGAAATCTAAATTAACAGTTGTTAAATATCAGGAAATATGTTTGAACGAAATGTTTTTCATACCGAGAGACGAAACAGAAACAAGCTTCAGTATATGTTTGCATCTTTTGCTCATGTTCCACATTGTAAGCAAACCCCAGCCTTCGCATAACCCTTCACCTTGACTATATTATCTATGCATTTAATCAGAATTCGATCACAGGTACTATCTATTCATTACCAAATTGGCAATTAAAAGAGACATATCAATTGATCAACACTGTACAAGAAAACATTAAACGAGGTTCGCAGCCAAAATATATTGGTATCGATTTCCAGAAGAACTTTTCGGTTGCTGTTAACATGATATAAAAAAATCATATTAAGATACTACACATACCTTTGGTTTTTTTTGTTATTTTTTTTAACACTTTTTAATTGATATCGCTTCTTACTGCGCGACAAATAATTACAATCTACTATTACCAATATTTTAGTACAAAATCTTACAACACTGAAAATTTCGTTATTTATTAATTGATAAAATATATTTGAACATATTAACAATGAGCGTCTACGATATATTTACCTGCATAAACTACATTGTAAGAGGTTCTTACAGTAGATAAGTAGAATTGAATAAATGTTATGCAGTGCATTAAATTAACTGTTCATATTCTTATGAAGCAGAATTTATTTAAAAACTGGTACGTGAAAAACATAAATCACTCGCTGTGGCCTTCAACTCAACATTTAGGTATATCGACGACTTATTATCAATTAACAATTGTTATTTCCATACTTACGTCGACTCGATATATCCCAGTGAACTTGAAATAAAAGACACCACAGAGTCAGCGTCATCTGTTTCATATTTGGATATTTTACTGGAAATGGACATTGATGGTAACCTAACAACAAAACTTTATGATAAACGCGATGACTTCAATTTTTCTATAGTCAACTTTCCTTACTTAATAGCAATATACCTTCATCACCTGCATATGGTGTTTTTGTCTCTCAGTTAATTCGATACGCAAGGGCATGCTCTTCAGTTTCTAAGTCGAGGCAAGCTACTGACAAACAGGTTGATAAAACAGGACTATCAACAGTCTCGTTTAAAGTCATCTTTTCGTAAGTTCTATGGTCGATACAACGACCTTGTCAGTAAATACAATTTCCACTGAGTCGCATGCTGACTGACGTTTTTCATACTAATCGTTAGATCATAATTAATAACCTAATTGTATACGGACTGTTGCGGTTTTTATTTTCCGGATTACGACAAAGAGCACATGGCGGGTGTGACCGGTCAGCAGATCCATGGCACCTGATCCTACCTTTATCTTGAAGGTCCGTGTTGCTCTGCTTAGAATTTGTATTTCGTTTTATGGATTTTTGAGATTGTTGACGGTTTGTAATTGTCATTTTTTTTTCATTCATCAGATGCAAAAATGCCGAGTTCTTAATCAATACCGTATTTAACTTATAATTAAACGGTCACTCTCCAAAATAGATCATCACTTACTTAACCGTTCCATTTTTACAACTAGAATCACAGGTACTGGAGAAGTTTGTTTATTACCAATGTTTGTTGCTTTTCAACATATAGCAAGTTCAATGATTTTTTTAAATAACAGTTGAGCAGAAAAAAGACGAAATCCAGATATGTGGTTAAATGTAACGACAATTCACAATACTGAAATTGCTCACATTATAATAAAATAGATTAAATTAAACCAATAAATAAGATCATTTAGAACGAATAAGACATGTATTGGCCATGTATCCAGTATATCTGCTATAGCTTATTCGTATGTCGTATGACAAAACATTTTTCTTAAAATTGTTGCAAACTCATTAGAAAAAAACAACATTCAAATAAACTTGTTGTTAGAGCACGTTTAAATTAATAAGGAGTCAATATATAGAAAGAATGTAACTCTACTTAACGAATCTGTATATATGAATGCAGTTTGCTGATAGTAATTATCAAGAGTGATCAAATTTCCTTCAATGCTACTTCAACACGGATATTGTATCATAAATACATGGGTATACAATTATTTAAACATCAATATCATCAATATGAATTGGGCATTTTCTTACATTGTATAAATGTCTCCTATCAACGTGTAGCTTATCATCTATCTCAATTCATTTGCATCCATATGTATGCATCCTGACTGATCTTGACAACAACAGTGGCATTGCTAACAAAAGCCATTTAAATTAATCCTTAAAGGATTTCTCACATATCACAGAATTTTGAAAAGAACATGATCGGTCATTCCATTGACCATTTCTCAAAACATCGATACAATCTCTATCTAACGCGTTTTTTGGGACCGCTAAACTTGGTTCATTGGGATGCCAGTTGGTGTAACTCAGCAGTGTGTTCGAATGATCCCATCTATACTGTCCCTCAATATCTAGGTCATTCCCACCCGTCCACGCTGTACAAACAAAGGGATCCGATCCACAGTTTGCTGAAAATTAAAGAGAATCAAAAAATCACATAAATCAAACGTTTATAACAAGTACGTTGTGTTTGTGTTACAGACATTCTCTTCAAAGATGACACAGACAAATAAAAACATATTTAACCTTTAAAATTTTCATGTTTGTTTTAAATTGGCACTAGTTTTTGCACTTATACAATGTCTTTATAAAGGCATACAGATAAACATCTATCCAGAAAATCGGTAAATAGGCATTAATAAATAAAGTAATCGAAATTCCGATCTTGGAATTATATAAAACTATGCTTTATGAATTTCGTTGAGAAAGAAAGATTATAAATATATATATATATATATATATATATATATATATATATATATATATATATATATATATATATATATATATATATATATAAAGCACAGAGAAATTCACTTTATTGGAGCTCCACCTTAATAAGTGAATTTCTCTGTGCTTTATGTATATCTATTTCATTCACTATGGGCAGGTATATGTCAATTTGAGAGTTATTGCAATGTTTGTGCTTATTATATATATATATATATATATATATATATATATATATATATATATATATATATATATATATATATATATATATATATATATACACACACACACACACACACACACACACACACACACACACACACACACACAATTTGTTATACAAATTCACTTACTGACGATTTACCTTTATTAATAAACGTTTTAGCGATCCATTCAGCTTCGACCGTACTATCGATTTCCACCAAGTATATATGAACACATTTTCTGACATCCCAACTGGATAATGAAAGAATTAATTTTCTTTGAGTTTTTTTTTTTGTTTTTTTTTTATGAAAATGGTACTTTTTTAAATTTATCATTCAACATCTGTTACAGGTATCCTTAACTATAGTCTTTCCCAAGTTATTGCTTCCATTACTTTATGATGATTTTTGATTACAATAAACATACTTGTCAATGAAGTACACTTCAGATCGATAAAAGAGAAAAAAAAAAAGATTTCTTCATTGATACATCAATTGTTTTTACCCGGAGAATTTTACAGAACAAAAACAAACATCGTACGGAGATTCAAAATGGGGAAATGTTTACATCTTTTCTCCATTCAAAAGTAGGTGGGACACCTCGCACATTTTTTCAACGTTATCATCCGGGGTACTTTCATGTCTTTTGCAATGCAAAATCCCCGTAGACTTTCTATTTTTAGTTGTGTATTGAAACCTAAAGCGATAGAGAGGGCATATCAAAACAGATAATCTGCACTTTTTTTATTCTAGTGAATAGATGTAGTTTGGGCGCTAAGGTATTTATGATTATCGAGATATTACACAAAAAGCGGTGGAAGCAGAAACTTGGGACAGAGTATAGATGACCTGTGTGAGTAGGAGATACACACAGATTTATTTAGTTAAGAGTTCTTACATTGTATTGACATAAACGATATAGGGACAACGAAATTAAACTAAATGATCTTAAAAAGACATTTACACACATATGATATGAAAATACGTTGTTGTTTTTATAATTAAGCAAAATTTTAATATGATAGTGAAGATTAATAATTTAAAAATTGAAAAAAAAATCAATTCCTCATAAAGATTGTTATAAATAATATAAGGAGTCTTAAACTGGTTGTATATTTTCCTTCCAAATCAAACTTATTTAGTAATAATTCAGTGTAATCTTTCTTTTTTCCATATATTTTTTTAAATATTTGTAAATACGACAGGTGATTATATACACGTATCACAATAGTTTTAATAAAGTTATCGTAATTCACATCCGACATTTTTTTTTACCCGTGCTTCAGCCCAAGTGGATTTCGCTTCAAGTAGAATATAGCAATGGTCGCCGAACTCTACCCAGTCATTCTCGCACCCTACAATAGTAGTTTATATGATGCGTTAAAAAGTTACAATGTATAGTGGTTTCACACAAACATTATTATCCCTTTAAAACATATGTTAACATATGTATCATTTTTTCACGCTAAAATGATGATGCCCTTTAAGTAATTTAAGTAATTATTATGGTAACATCGTTCGTTTCAAGTATTAAACAAGCATATGCATTAAACAACATTTTTTATTTAGTTTTTATTTTCTTTTATCTTGCTACTTTTGTTCTCTTTATAATACATACAACGATCTTCTCATTTATTCATTTAATCTCACTTTGCGTAAGAAATAATTTTTGACGAAATAATATTTAGCTAAATTGAGACTCAGCTGTATGCTAACCATAATATTTGATCTTTAGAGTAACTTATTTCATGTTTAACATTTCAGTATATTAAGAGCTTGCCATTGCTTAACGCTCTTCACTACACCTAGACTTTTACTTTTTAAGACGCTACGTCACAAGATGGCGATTTAAATATTTTGTTGAATTGTTTGTACCAACCGATTTGTTTGTACATTGTCATAGATCAGTGATTAAAGTATCGGGGTTATGAACCGCAAATCATGAGTTCTTTTGTTCATATTACTGAATTTAATGTTTTTAAATATAACTCTTTATCCAAAATTGCACATTTGTTTTTTATTTTTATTTTTATTTTTTATTTGGGGGGGGGGGGCTTATTTGACATGTTTACTTCTTAATCATAATGACATCTATCACAACCAAGTAATTTTCTGTTGATTTGAAAAACTATTTCAATGTGTAGTGAGCCATCTTAAACCCCACCCCCTGCAATCCCATTCCCCCCCCAAAAAAAAAATTAAATTAAATTTTAAAAAATATTACTTTACATACAAAGTAATCATTATTTCAAGTAAATAGAATATTTAGTAAAATAAAATGTTTCTGAAATTTACCTTTTTGAAATGCTAAATTTCCTTCATATATTGGAATAGTCGGTGATGTTGAATTGCTATCAAAGTCAGGGAAATGAAGTCCAATACACTGATGACTAGTGGAGTTGAAAATGATTTCCTTACAACAATTGTTGCAAAAACAGAGATCTGCACATTGAATAACACTTACATGCTGAAGTTCGAACAATGCAACACCATAGTTTTTTAACTGAGTGAAGTTGTTTTGGGAGAAGAAAATGTCCCTCAACTGAGCCTGGATCTGGGCAGTCAGTACCGATAGCATCATTAGAATATTGAAGAAAAAACTAAACATTGTTAAACGAATTCCTGAACTTTTTTTCAAAGTCGTTTTACGGGACAGCCGACAAAGCAACGAAGCTACTGTCTTTGTGTAAGTGGTATTTAAAAATATGAAGAAAAAATAACATATAACGCATGCGCTCTCAACGACAGCTACCAAATGCTGCGGCGGAACAAATTAGGGCAGTGTAAATACCGGCTTTAATTACGTTGTCAGCTATGAATCATCTCCATTAAATATTATTTCCCAGTTAACACAAATATAAATTTTCAACACTGACTTTTTTTTTCTATCGTTACATTTTTTTTAATTTATACATTTAACATTTCTCCTTGATGAATTCGTAAATAAATATTTTCTAACTCAGTGCGGTCCTTAAAGGCAAAGTCATAACCTACCCAACATTTAAACATGCGTTGATATGTTTCAGATGGTTCACATGGTCCCATTTTCTGAAAACTCAGAAAACTCAGAATATAATTCTTCACGTAAAATATTATGACAGCATTTTAATCTGACGTATGAACAAGATCCTATCGAGATTTAAAATTATATTGCAACGTTTGTTTTTGTTTTATTATTCAAAAGAGTGAAATTCTTTATTTCTTTTTTACTTTTCATAATTGTATAAACAATTATAAACCTGTGTTAAGTAAACCTTTTTAGAAATCACCAGAAGCAATGCACCTGTTAATAATACAAGATCTTAGATTACCATTCACAATATTACATTCAGCAGATATTGATTTTTGGACACATTGTTGCAGTATGTTTGATCACTCAATTGATTTTTTGAATGCGTTGCATTAAAAATTGTCCAAATACAAGATTCAACAGACCCCGCTTTCCGATAGAAACAATTAAAACTGCTTTGTCCGATTTGTCCGATGTTTTGCAATTATAGTACAAAATAAAAGAAACTAATTATCTTAAAAATATTTATAGGAACACAAAAATAAAAAACAGAGCTTAAGCATCATGGGCGTGTTATTTAAGGGAACCGTTTGGTTACATTTCCGATTGCTTAGGATTATTTAGCTCGCATTTTATGTAGATTGTAAAGAGGACAAATTTGAGAAAAATTACACATATTTTTATAAGCTAATATCCATTATTTTTAGGAATGTCAAAGTCCCAATACAATTATACTTGCCTCGGAACCAATGGCGTATCTTAACAAGGGGCAGATAATGCTTAACTCTTTATGTTAAGGATGTTTTGTTAAAAAAAAATTACATACCGTTTTCCCTTTCGAATATTGCTTACATGTAAATGACCGCGAAAACGACTTTAATGCATATTATTTTATACATAATTAAACAATCCACCGTTTAAAGGTGTATATGAAAAAATGACAATAACAAACCGTCAACCATCTCAAAAATCCATAAAACGAAATACAAGTTCAAAGCGGAGCAACACAGACCTCCAAGATAGAGGTAGGATCAGGTGCCATGGAGGAGTGAGCATCATCTGTTGACCGGTCACTCCCGCCGTGTGCTCTTTGTCGTAATCGGGGAAATAAAAACCGCAAAAGTCCGTAGACAATTAGGTAATTAATTATGGTATAACAATTAGTATGAAAAACGTCAGTCAGCATGCGATTCAATGGAAGATTGTATTTGCTGACAAGGTCGTTGTATCGACCATAGAACTTACGAAAAGATGACTTTAAACGAGACTGTTGATAGTCCTGTTTTATCAACTTGTTTGTCAGTAGCTTGCCTAGTCTTAGAAACTGTTCATACGAAGAGCATGCCCTTGCGTATCGAATTAACTGAGATACAAAAACACCATATGCAGGTGATGAAGGTATATTGCTACATAAGTAAGGAAAGTTGACTATAGAAAAATTGAAGTCATCGCGTTTATCATAAAGTTTTTGTTGTTAGGTTACCATCAATGTCCATTTCCAGTAAAATATCCAAATATGAAACAGATGACGCAGTATCTGTGGTATCTTTTATTTCAAGTTCACTGGGATATATCGAGTCGACGTAAGTATGGAAATAACAATTGTTAATTGATAATACGTCGTTGATATACCTAAATGTTGAGTTGAAGGCCACAGCGAGTGATTTATTTTTTTTCACGTACAAGTTTTTGAATAAATTCTGCTTCATAAGAATACAAAAATAGGTCTGCTAACAATGGGGCACAATTGGTACCCATGGGAATTTCAACAGATTGTTGGAAGACTTGATTTCAAAAAACTACATAGATGTTGTCTATCAGAAATTCAAGCATCTTTTTAATGTCAACTTCAGAGTACTTGTGTGTGCAATCAGAATGGTTTTTCACAAAATAGTTTTTTAGATTTGCAATGACAAGGTAAGAATTTTTACGACTTCCATTTTTATTGAAGAAACAACTGTCGATGATATCAAAAAGTCTAGATTTTAATTTGTCGTGAGGAATGGTTGTATAAAGCGTTGAAAAATCGTACGTTTTGATGCTATTGATTTTGGTAAGATTTTGTGACCTCAAAGTGTTTCTTATAATTCTTTAGAGTTTTTTAGTATCCACATCTGATTCACACCACTTCTGGAGTATATTGTTGTGCAGTACTCTTGAAGCTTCTCCTTAACTTCTGTAAGAATTTTAGTAAGGAATAAAGAGAGAGGTTTGGTAGAACATTTACTGGAACCTGCTATATATTTCTGTTTGTAGGGCTTTTGTGAAGCTTTGGAATCCAGTACAAATAAGGTAAATCAAATTCATTTTGTTTATTGGGGATATTAATGGTATTCATAACCGATTTATGATTTTGAAGTATTCCTGCTTGGAAAGGCTGCTATGGGTGTAAGTAGGATTACCATGTGTAGAATCGAAACCTAGTTCTTTGAAAATGCAATTAATATAATGTGCCTTACAAACAAAGACAATGTTGTTACTTGCCTTATATAATTTGATATAGAGTTGGACTAAGCAGCATTTTACAGAATATAAGGTTTTATGTTATATGCTTAACAAAAAATACGTTTCTATTAATTTGTCGTGAAATAACTATGAATGTGAGGAAAGGATGGACACAAACTTTATATAATAAAAGGTGTTAGCTATTCTCAAAAAAACTACAAGACCAATTTTTAAAGCTACAATCTGAAAATGTGCAAACCCAACTTCGTTTTCCTAGGTCCGAACATGCCTATATCCAAACTTTTTTTTCTTGGTCTATAGGATCATGATAAATGTCATACTTGTCATCGCGTGTGACTAAATTCCAATACAGTATTTCTATTAAGAAAGATTATTCGTGAGTAATTAAATGCCTTTAATTTAAATGATAAATCGAATACTTCCTCTAAATGTTGAATGTATAACGTGGATCGTTGTTGCTTTATAAAATTCTAAGCGGTTTTCAAAAGTACATGTTATTGTGTCAACCCAGAAGAAACAGTGCAGGTTTGTTAATAAATACTGATTGTACATTTGTCTTTAGTAAAGCATCAACGTTTGTGATTTTTTAATAAGAAGTAAAAGCTCTTTTCTGTATCATACCGTCTTTGTATAATGCATGTACTATATTTAATCTTAGGGTCTTATGTTTTTCAACTTGACACCTGGTGTTGACCTTGTCAAAGTGTTTTTATTTATAATATCTCCTCCTCTACCTAGTGAGTCAGTAGCCTGTTTCCCTGTATAAATAGTGGAGGCAGAAAAATTCCTGGTAATACTTATTCGAACATGTTAAACTTTTTTTTCGGGTGTTCTTTAATTACACAAAACAGATTACTGATTTGCTTTCATGCCCCAACACCTGTAATATAAACTCCAACATCGCGCCACACAAATTGAAATTATATCAATGTTTAAAACTTAAATTTTCTTATTGTTTGGAAGAAAACTTTCATTATTATGAATGAATAACGAAACCTTTAGAAAACTTACAAACTGTCTACTTCTGAATTTTCTTTTTAATTCTAACTTGCAGTCCTTCTATGTACAGAAAAATATAGTTATTTAATTAAATAATTCCAAGAATTCTTTCATTGCAGTCATCTTCATAATTTGTAATTTATTTTCACAGAGTGGTACATTTAAAATGAATATTCTATACAGAACAGACTTTTCTGTTTTAAATAAAACTCAGAGAATTTTTTTATTGCAATCTCTGTGCTAGTATCATTGATTTACACGGAATGTTACATTATGAAATGAATATTTCATACAAAATACGCATTTTTGTATTACCTAATATTCTGAGAATTCCTTTATTGCAATCCCGTGCTCTTATTTAATTGATTTACAGATATTTTTTATTGAACTCTCCTGCATTAACTTGATTGATTTACACGGAATGGTACATTATTAAATAAATATTTCATAAGCAAATTTGTAATATCTATAATTCAGAGAATTTCTTTATTACAATCCCCTGCGCTAATTTAATTAATTTACAGATATTTTTATTGCAATTCAATGCGCTAATTTGAGTGATATACACGGAATGGTACATTAGTATATGAATATTCTTTTTGCAGAAGCCTTTTTTAGCTCACCTGAGCTGAAAGCTCTAGTGAGCTTTTCTGATCAAAATTTGTCCGTTGTCTTTCGTCGTTGGCGTTTGCGTTGTTGTTGGCGTTGTAAACTTTTCACATTGTCATCTTCTTCTCCAGAACCACTAGGCAGATTTCAACCAAACTTAGCACAAATCATCACTGGGTAAAGGGGATTCAAGTTTGTTGAAATGAAGGGCCACACCCTGTTTAAAGGGGAGATAATTTAGAATTATTGAAAATTTGTAGGTATTTTTCAAAAATCTTCTTCTCAAAAACTATAAGGCCAGAAAAGCTGAAACTTGTATGGAAGCATCATCAGATAATGTAGATTCAAGTTTGTTTAAATCATGGTCCCAAGGGGTAGGGTGGGGCCACAATAGGGGGATGAATTTTTACATAGGAATATATAGAGACAATCATTAGAAATCTTCTTCTCAAAAACTATTAGGCCAGAAAAGCTCAAATTGGAGTGAAAGCATCTTCAGATAGTATAGATTCAAGTTTGTTTAAATCATGGTCCCGGAAGTAGGGTGGGGCCACAATGGGGGATGGATTTTCACATAGGAATATATAGAGAAAATTTATAAAAATCCTCTTCTCAAAAACTATTTGACCAGAAAAGCTCAAATTGGAGTGGAAGCATCCTCAGATAATGTAGATTCAATTTTGGTTAAATATGGTCCCCAGGGGTAGGGTGGGCCACAATTGGGGAAGAAATTTTAGATAGGAATATATAGAGACAATCTTTATAAATCTTCTTCTCAAAAACTATTAGTCCAAAAGAAACTCAAATTGGAGTGGAAGCATCCACAGATAGTGGAGATTTAAGTTTGTTGTAATCATGGTCCCCAGAGATAGGGTGGGGCCACAATGGGGGGATGAATCTTTACATAGGAATATATAGAAAAAATCTTTAAAAATATTCTCGGAAAGTTTTCAGTCCAAAAAGCAGTAACATGTGTGAAAGCATGGGTTGTGCAGATTAAAGTTTGATGAAACCATGATTCCCTAGAGAAAAGCGGGGCCACAAAGAGGGGGGGGGGGGTTATATAGGAATAGAGAAAAATCTTACAGGTACAACAACAAAAGGGGCCTGGTATTTACCATAAACATTTGTGGATAAAAATCGGCAGATATTTTAAATTTTTTGAGCAATTTCTACTGTACTTAGTTGTCAAGATATTTTGATTTTGATACTGTAATGCTAATTTGATCAGAGTTAAGGCTATTGTTCTTCAGGTGAGCGATGTGGCCCCTGGGCCTCTTGTTTTTGTTTTACTTAAATTCATAGAATTTCTTTGTTGCAATCCCCTGAGCTAATTTTATTGATATACAGGAAATGATACGTTATGAAATGAAGATTTCATACTAAAACATATATTTTTTTTTTGTTTTGACGTAAAATTCCGAGAATTTTTGCATCCGCGGGTAGGTTAAGACAACTAAGAGTTTAATGATCGCCGATATTTTGGTCATTTTAAAAATTGTTTATTGTTATGAAAACAGCGGTGAATATTAATATCAAGAGAATGTATTCAACAAGATATTATATCTTCACTTCGGAATCAAGTCGATCTTTGAAGCTGCCGTGCCATGGTAACACGTGACAGTTAAAAATAGATCATTTTTTGTACATTAGCAAAAAATCAAAAAGTGTAACACTACTCTGATGTATGATACTATAATTCGATCGGCAATAAGTTCATGTTTATTAATATTGCTGCTAGAATCCTATTGATAATCGCATAAAATAAATATTGTCATTATTTACCGGAAACCTCCTCAACTTTTTCAATTTCATTGAAAATACTACGTATTTTTCATTTACAACAAACCAAAGGATTCTAGCAGCATTTTTCAAGTATTTAAGGTCATGTGCTTTTGATACTAGTATTTGCCAAATTCATATTTCATAATATTCGGGGTAGTGTTACACTTTTGCCTTTTTTGTACACACTGACAGAGGAAAGGCCGGTCAAGCCACTTAAATGTCTAGTATCTGCTTACCTTATGACACTCGCTGATAAAACAAAATATCCATGCCTGTATTATCCTGGTTATATCCTAACTGACACTCATCAATACAGATATCTTAGATATCTGTATTAAATAAGTCTTATTTCGGCATTGTTTACACTGCATTCCGATGATTTGTCTCCCGACATTTCCCGACATTGATCTTCTCTATTAAACATGCTTGTGACGTCATCAATGTTAACGATACGTAATACAGAAAAATCGAAGATATATTCTGTTAAAAGAGCTTCTAGTGACATTTTAAGCCTGTAGTTTTCATAATTTGGACCAGAGATAAAGTTAAAATGGACAGGTTTTTTGAGTAAAATATGACATCATGCTGCTTATTGTGACGTCATATTGATAAGAGGAATTTTTACTCGATCGATCGCTGACAGTTGCCTTATCATACCCGCGTAATTTGTAAATTATTATGGTTGATATACAACTGGTACATTTTAACTGAATACTAGTATTTCATAAAGAAAACACATTTTTGTTAAAGTTAAAATTCCGAAAATGAGTTCAGCTGTGCATTAAGAACAATAGCACGCTTTATTTTATACCAATCAACATTTAATTCATGGAGGATATAGAGAAGGGTAGCACACTGTACTAAATCTTAGAAAACTAGAGATTATATGATAAAAAGGATACGGTTAAAAGAATATACGAGCTTATTCAAGAAAGTTCTCAAAGCAATTTTATAAATGAAATATACCGGTACAATATTCCAGTGAATGAACCTTATTCATTACGAAGTTGCTTATGATGGAAGTTCTCTATTGATTATTTTGAATTCTAGGAGAAAGTGCTTTGTCTTAGACGACAGCCCCCTTCAAATGACAACAGTTTTTCAACAAACTCCTAAAACTCGTACAGTGCTTAACACGCTTAACATATAAAAAGTAGTAGAAATGCATGAGTTTTGTTAATCCGGAAAAAGAAAAACGTAAATTCATTGATTCTCTGATTAATTAAATTCCTTATTTGGAATTTGATTTCGAATTTACTAAAAATCTTTGGTTTAAAATATATGATACAACAGCATCACACTGTTGTATTATATATCTATATATCGTAGGCACTTAAACCTGTAATGGAAGAAATTTCGTTAAGAAATTTTTATATTTGTTTCCTTTCTTTATAAATCTTTTTTGTGTCATTTTTGGTATGGAAGTCCAGTTTTCTTAAAATTAATCTATTCATTGGAATCTTGTGCATATTTAATAATTCATTAATATATTTTTAGATGCATCATTGTAATAATCTAATTCTTTAATTAATTCAGTTATTTTCTCGGTTATTTTATTTTATTTTATTCATTCATTTATATATCTGGTTTTGTTTTGTTCAATAAAACATCAGTATTTTTTTCTTTCCACCCTGCATACGTTATTAATAGTTTAATTACAACTCATTCTAAATTATGACAGTATTTATTATGAATACAATAGCATGGTCACTGAATCATAAAGCCTGGACGAAGAATATACCAATTTGTTTGTTATCAGCAAGGATCCGTTGTTCGAGATAGGAAAATATGTACTAAAACAGATCGGCTGAATTCGGGCTTCTAATGCTGGCACTTGCTTCTTTCTCTTTCAAATTGTCAACGTTGTTGCTTATTACCTTTCTAAGTAAGTATTACCATATAACTGCACAGATTCGACTCTAATCAGGTCAAATAATTAGTTATATAATTCAGGAAGTTTATAACTATCATTTTAGTTACCATTTCCTTCTGCTGCTTACAATATTAATATCACATAAATGTATACGAAAGTGAAAGTTTATAAAAAACGGGTTCACTGATGGTGAAGGTCAGTCATTTCTTAGCTTTGTGGTAGGAATGTTTGGTACGGGGGATCAGTCATCCTTTTCACATATCCGACATTAGTATCGGTTCCCTTTTGGTAGTACATATCGAATTTCTCTATCACACGCGCATGTCTCTTAGTGCGGTGTAACACTGACTTTTGTCTTAATTTGTCGTGTTGGTGCATTTTCTGTCTCTTTTCCAGTTGACGCGTCACACATGTATTTGGAGGCAGTGGAGCTCCTAGGGCAGCACACTTGATGGCGGCTGAAAATATCTGCGGTTCAAATATCGCAGAGCAGGATACACTCTTTAGGTTGGACATTGAATAACCCCTGGCCTGTGGACAGCCTCGGACTTCTGGATGTTTGTCCCATACATGGTAGAGGTAAGGGTATTTCTACTGAATCGATAGTTGA
Organism: Magallana ariakensis; assembly: GCA_020458035.1. NCBI lineage: Eukaryota > Metazoa > Mollusca > Bivalvia > Ostreida > Ostreidae > Magallana > Magallana ariakensis. The sequence continues at coordinate 63,140,146 of CM035811.1, forward strand.
CCAGGTGGCGCAGGGTGTCCTAGTCTTCATCTGTGGGTTGCAGCTTCTTAGCATGGGGTGGTAGGTACTCTTTTGGCGAACAATTTTCTGGTAGTCCTCTGTATACGAGTGAGTGGCTGGCGTAGGTACTCCCACATTTCCCAGAGTAACAATTAACAATGGCATCTGTGGCATGGCTAAGCACGTTGACCAGCTTTTCCGTGTCACCCAGGTATTTTTTGATGGCTTGCTCATACTCTGCTTTGTATCGCTTCATGAAGGCGACAGAGAATTTTCTTTGGTAGAGTTCCTGTTACTGGCTGTTCGTCCAGAAAACATCTTGTCGCTGAACTTTGCGTTGTCGACAGCCTTCCTCTGGGACTGTGCGAGGTGGCGGGTATCCCAAAAGGCCTCCACAGTCTGTTCATGCTCTCCAATGGCCTTCTGCACTCCTCGGTAGGCAGCACTGTCTCCATCAGTTGTAATCTGTCCAATGTAGGTTGGCTCTGGGTCACTAAGAAAATCCTGGCAGATTTCATCTGTAGTCAGGTCTTCTCTGCCAGAGGGCTGATCCATCTGTATGGAGGCTTTTCACTTTCCTGGATGATCCGGACATCTGGTTCCTTTCAGCCGGTTGTGACAAAGCTTGTTTTTTGTTACAACTCCAATTATTTTCTTGTCTGGCGTTACATTTTCAGATATTGTATAAGTGCTTTGTGTTGCAGGCTTGAAAGGGTTCATGTCTCTGGACCAGTAGAGGGGGTTGTTGTATCGTCCGTCTCCTTCCACAGGAATTAGAGTTTGTCTTTGGAACCAGTTGCTCTCCAGAACATCTCTAAGGTAATTTCTTTCCCTTTTCAGGTCTTATCTGACCATGTCAACGATTCGGGGTCCTATCTTGTTTGCATTATACTGCAAACCACTATAGGATGTGACTGGGCAGTTGAGGGCCATAAAACATCCTGGAGTGTAGTTCCCATAATTGGGTTATCCAACAGGGCTGCCCACTGACTCATGTTAGGTTAAGCTGCATTAGGTCTTCTCAGTCCAGTTTCTATCTCATCGAACAGTTTAGTGCTCTCGGTGTTGAACGTGCAGTACATGCACCTTAAAGTCTCTTTTCAGCATACCCCTCTCTGTTGCTCAGCATCGAAGTCAAACTGTAGGTTGGTAGGGCAGTTTAGACTAGCTTGTTGATGTAGATGGAATGCCCTGTTGAACATTTCGCATGTCTTCCCTGCATGTAGTAGTCTGTATGTATTGTTCTCTAGGCTAGGAGTAGCGGTAGCTTGAGCCTATTGCATGTGGTTCTCGGCCTCAGTTGCAGGATAGGCTGTTTGGACTTCAACTGCTCTGCGTTGTCTGTTAGAATTATTTCTCCAGTCTTGCTGATTGCAAAATTTCATGGCCCCTTACATACTTGGGCTTTGGATCTTTATTTTTCCATCCGCCATGGGGCGCCCCAATTTTGTAGCCATCTCGGACTTCTTTTACCTCTATCCTTTTCCATTCAATTTTCTGTCTGATGTTTTTTTTATGAAACCTAAAGGTTTACTATGAGTTGTACTATATGATGTAAATTGGAAACATCTGAAAAATTTGATTTAAGTGACTGAGGTGAGACTAAAGGTGAGTAATTTTGGTAAGAATATATAGCGGAAATTAATACTGTTGTGACACCTGCAGATTCAAGTTTGTTCAAATCATGATACCTTTTGGTAAGATCGGGCCACGATTGGGGTGAATCATTTTATAGTAATAAATAAAGAAAAATCTTTAAACGACAAAAATAAGTAACTTGTGTGGGAGCAGCCTCTGGTAGTGTAGATTCAAGTTTGTACAAATCAAGACCCCCGGGGTGCCTTGGGGCCTCAGTGGGAAAAGTTGAATCTTTACATTGGAATAAATAGAGTAACATCTTTTAAAAAATTATCTCAAAAATTAAAACAGGAAAGGGAAGACAATATTAAACTTAAGATTATGTTGGAGAAACATCTGAAAGTCTTTTAAAATGAAGATACATGTGTATACTCTACATAGTTGTCTAGATAGTTTGCATTGGATACTTTAAAGACCGTCTAAAGCTTTAGTTGAATATTGTTGCTAAGGTGATCAATGTGGCCCATGGGCCTCTTTTTTTCTTTATTGCCTCTTTGGATTAATGAAATGCTGTTGAAAAACACTATCATTTCTGCTATTCCCAAGTGAGAAATTCGAATATTATTCTCTGCATTTTGAGTAATTGGAAATCAACGATACGGTGACTCAAATGTCGAATTTCAAAGAAAAAATGATTTGCAGGGTTATTTACCTAATCTATCATACAAAATATGTAATGAATAATGAAGACCTGTCAAATTCGGAGAGAATAATAAGAATATACTTGTTTATAAATGTATAGAGATACTGAACTATGTAATGTACCTCTCAGACTGACGTTTACTAGTATATCGACTCTTTCCCAAAGGTATTGTAAAGTAATGAATAGGATATAAAGCCTTATACACTTTTTTAATCTAATAAACAGTTGAAAAATATGTCACTTAGTGGTGATCCTAATTGCTTATAACTTTCTTTGTAGATAGTGACGTCAAATTGTCGATCGTTGCTATTGGAAACAAAATCAAAAAAGATAGTAATTTGATTTGTGCAGAGGTTTTGGAACGATCTCATCAAATGTTGGTAAAATCTACGTAAAGGTATCATTATCAGACTGAATAAAAAAGAAGCACGCATTTCTACCCAATGTTATTTTTTAAGAGATACGACTTTGTTAAAACAAATATGATATGTTTGCCAAATAATTAGAATTGTCACATTAACAAACCGTCTATATTTTTTTTTATCTACGTGAAAGCCCTTTCATAAAAAAAATAGCAACAACCAGTCACATTCTTCATTACTCCCAACATCAACCAAATACCGTATATCAGGTTTTTTCCGCGTGTATCTAGTTTCCGCTTTGTTCGCGACGATTTCCGAATCGTGGAAAATAAATCAGCGTAAATTTGATACAAAGTTTTGTTCTTGTAATAGAGTTCTCTCTTTTCTTATAAAGTAAACAGGTAAGTAAAAGTACGGTGAATTGTGTTCAGTTTGTTTAGTTAGAGGTCGAAATTGCGGGATCGGAGGACAAGCGCCATATAACAGGTATGTATAAGCCTCGTTGTTATTTGATAATCCATTGCCAAGCTAATTTAAACGGTCACTTTCCTTGCATAAACCGATGTCTACTTATACCTGAGCTACTGGTATATGTAACGGTACATGATCTATTGATCTATGAATGTTTGCGTCTCTGAAAATATTTATCGGTAATTATTTCACATGAAGGAAATCGCGTAAATGGTTTCATTGTCCAACTTTTTCAGTATTAAAAGTGACAATTTAGATACTTTTGAATTATATTTTCACTATGACTGAAATAGTGAAAATTTGATTCGCGTAAATTGTATATACAGTTCTAGGTTCTGATTTGCGGAAAAAAGACATGACGCGAAAAAACCTGATATGCCGTATGATCACATTTTCTAACATCTCCGATATCTTGGTATAATGTATAGTATACATAACGAAAAGCAAATAAATGCACACGTTAAGACAACATTAAAATGAATAATAAAAAAACGTCTATTGACATCAAGAATAACAAAAACAGGGAAAAAAAATTAATGATCTAAATGCTAAACTTTCCCGTAATCAAATCAGAATTTAAAAAGAACATATCATTATGACATGATTGTATTTTATAAAAATCGTCCTAATTTTTTTTTTTTAAATATTAAAACAAGACAGTTTTTTTTATAAATAACTGGTGGCTGACAATGTCCGTTTGAAATGATCATATTTTCCCTTATTGAAATACAGCTGAATTGTGTAATAAATATATAATGAATAAAACATAAAAAAAGAATTCGGTCTCTTAGCTCTAACTTTTTTGTCATCCACACTCTAACCATTCCAAGTTAACGTTAATGATTTTTTCCCTATCATTTTTTAAATCGTGTTAATCGTTTTGAATTTTTACATAATATTGCCAAAAAAATGTTTATTTGTCTTGTGTAAAATAACAGTGTGATGTACTATTAATATGGGGGCATATGTTTATCTCTCACCGGAACAACAGAGCTTAAGTCATTTGTTAATACTAACAGCTACAAATATAATAGATGAAACGACTACAACAATAAAAAAAGTAAGATAAGTGATGCTGTGTGAATATGGAGGCATATATTTATCCATTTTCATTCACATCATTCATGAGTCATTTGTTAATTCTCAGAACGGCATACGGAACAGATCCCTTTACGAGAGTAATCTTCTGGTTTTGTTGATATAGGGGCATATGTATATCCCTCAATGAACATGGGTAAATTTAATTTTTTATCACAATTTAATTGTAATAGATTAATATATACATATATATTCTATATATCTCATGAACACATGGTGGTTTGTTGCAATATGGGCATATTTCCATATTGTTGTGTGCAGATTATGTAAATTTTACTCACTTATGGTATAATGAGTGCATTGTGGGTTTTTTTTCATGACCTTGAACGTTACCTATTGCCTTCAAGTCAGAGGGGTTTTCAGACTCATTTTCATTATTTTTCGGTTAAATTTAAGTTGCAAGTACTGGACATTTGGATTATCTTCCATTACAAAATTGGGTTATTTCTCATCTTTATATGTTGCGTCTGCTAAACGTATATGTCATTGTTAGGTCTTTTGAGAATATCAAACACATAATTAAACGTCACAAAGGTGGCAGCACACAACAAACTGTTTTACATCATTTTTATTTATTGAAGGAGGATAGATAAATTGTTCTAGTGACAAGAATATTATAGACAGAAATAATAAATATAATGGGTAACTGAGCTATAAAAATGCTTATTGCATTAACATAAATAAATTTAAAGTTACTTAAAAATTTTATTGCAATCAAAAGTGGCGTCTTTGGATGTCTGAAATACTGTATGGTTATTTATTATAATAAATATTTTGTGAATTTGAATTGAACGTATTCTAT